>OZ018402.1:59929968-60029732 GCA_963969585.1 Drosophila helvetica
ACAACAACAACAGTGCACATTTTGTTTTGTTGTTTTCTCCGCTATTTGTGGGCCGATCTGGGCGTGCGACGGCTTCCTGTGATCGGAATGAATCCTTGATCTGATAGAGTCCTTATCAAGGACCTAGGACCAAGGACATTTTTCCAGGCGTGTTTTCTCCGTTATTATGAGCCGATCTGGGCGTGCGACGGCTTCCGTGATCGAATGAAATCCTTGATCTAAGAGAGTCCTTATCAAGGACGAAGGACCAAGGACATTTTTTCCAGACGTGTTTTCTCCGTTATTTGTGGACCGATCTGGGCGTGCGACGGCTTCCTGTGATCGGAATGACATCCTTCATCTAATGGAGTCCTTATCTATGATCAAGGATAATTTACCCAATTAAACATATGAACTTTTTCCCGCCATTTCTTAGCCGATCTGGGCTTGCCACGCCTTCTCGTACTCGCGAGAATATCCCCCATCGTTTGGCATCAAGGACAATAAGGATATTGCCCTTTTGCCAAGGTAAATTGCTGTAGCCCGTCGGTTTTCGGTACGATCTGGATGTGCAACGAGCCTTCTCGTGAACGGGGGCGCATCCTTATAAAGGACTAAGGATATTTTTCCCATTCATACATACTTACCTTCCCTACACAACAAAATTCCATATAATTTTAGTTTATTTTCGCCTTTACCGCTGTCAATTCTGCTCAAGTCCCACGTTTCATGTGGTTTACCATTCGAGTGGGTGAATGGGCGAGTGGGAGCACTGCGACGTGGCAGCCACCCACGAATAAATTTGATTTACTAATGAGGCAAGTCCGCACGAAGAGGGAAGGGTACAGGCAGGGAGGGGGCATATGAAATTTTAAGTAGTTTTTTCGCCTGGCACTTGCGGCTTGTCTTGCGGGTGTTGGGCATTGTGGTTGGCATGCGAGCCGCAGAGATGGGTTTGAGTTTGAGTGGCGAACTAAATTGGCCATGTGTGTGTGGGCTGAAAAGGATTCCTTGCGGACATGTGTCCAAAATAGATTAAACAAAGAGGCGAAAATTCAAATTAAATCCTGAAAAGTTGTTTCCGACTTGGAAACAAATAAGTCCTGACCACGGAGGGTCGGCGGGCAGCAATAATTAATTAACTTTCGTCTCGGTTCGGTTCGGTTCGGTTCTTGTAATTTATCTATATTTATTTTCGTCATTTCTTTACAATCGGTATTCTCCATTTTGTTTTTGTCACACTTTCTCTTCGGCTTATCTAGACGTACATATTTATGGATACGAGTATTTATGCTTATGTTTCAGTTTAAACTCTTCCGTTTACTATGCTCTATTCGGGGCTTAAATATACCGTTCTCCGCTCTATCAATTTAGCTTTAGTGTTTACCATCTCTAAGCAGGACCTGTCAAACATACATATACTAGTATTTACCTACATTTATTGTACATTTATCAATATCCTATGTACAACAAAGAAATGCTTCCTTGGAGCTGGTTAATATTTGATCTATACAGCTATGCCAGGAGTATGTTATATACAATCTTTACTGGTAGTACCACACATTCATAAATACATATATGTCATTATTTTGTCATTTTCTCAGTTTTTGGGAACATTTTTGCTACAAAATATTTAGCTACTACATTGTCTGAGTCTTTTTGAAGTTTCCTTAAACTAGGGTGTGGTTTCTTTTATTTAATCCATTTATTTTGCTATTCTATCGAACTGGAAATGTAGTCAAAGCATTGGAAAGAACACTGATTCGAAATTGATCTCGAAGCAACACAGAAGAGGTATTCCTAAAGGAGGCAAGGAAAGAAAGCCAGAACCAAGGGCTCAGCAACTTGAGATCTACGAGACTCTCCGAAGGAATCTTCAAATTTTGTTTCTGTTTCTGATACGTATATCCTGCGATATGTGGCATTGCATCTGATATCCTCCCATACTTAGAGGTTCAGCCTCTGATATAACAATGGATATGCAACCAATCGCCATGAAGATATGCAGACTTCCGCTTAGTTTTTGCTCAGTTTTACAGAGTCAGAGCTATGCCTAAGTACTATGTGTCTTAGGAGTAGATTAGATATGCACAGCACCTTAACGAGAATAGAACTATGACTTACTATAGATACATATATATCCTAGATCCTAAATACACATACCCACATGCATACACCATATACCAATGTAGATCTGGATTATCTGGCGATACTCACGACTCCCAGCAGCCTCTGGCTCTTACACACAGCTCTCTGGCACGCGCTGCGTCATGAGGCAGTCCTTAATCGCATTTATATTAATGTTATCATCCAGGTCCTGCGACGAGTTGCACGAGGTGGTTGCAGTCGTGGTCGAGGCTACGCCCATGACGCTGCCGGCGCTGCCCAGCAGCAGGCTGGAGCCCGAATGGTGTGGGTGTGGGTGTGGGTGCGAGTGCAGCTGCTGCTGCTGCTGGTGGTGATGATGATGGTGCTGCTGCTGCTGCTGGTGGTGATGCCGATTCAGAGTGGCCGTGTGGGTGGCTCCACCGCCGACACCCACCTGCTGCAGTGGGTGGTGCATCCGCCCACTGGCATACGCATTCAGTATGTAGCCCCCGCCGCTGCCCAAGCCGGGGGGGAGGGTGCCCACGCCGCTGCTGTGCACCGGCTGCAGGTGGGCCGCCAGCGTGGCTGTCGAGGAGAGGGACGTCGGGGAGCCGATGATGGTGCCGCCGCCCAGTCCCAGCGGCGGCTTGCCCCCCAGGCTGCCCATCATGCTGCTGCTGGGCGAGATGACGGTGCTGCTGCAGCCACCGCCCGCCGCTGCCACGGCCGCCAGCAGCTGGGCCCGCTGCGCGTTGATTTGATTGTAGGTGACCGTCGCATTCGTCGCCGGATCGCCGGACAGCATCGTCGTCGTCGTCATCGTCGTCAGGGGCACCACCTGCAAGACATACATCGATATGGTGGGTGTGGGGCATTAGCAGTGCACCGAAAGTCATTCAGCTGGAAAGCGCTCCGGCATGCAACGCCCAGAGTTTTCTACATGAAAGAATCCAGTAAAATCTGTATATATTTGTGGGAGTTTTCCCCCCATTTGACTCCAACGAAATTCAGAGATGAATAAGGGAAGGGAAAGCCATGCATATCCTTGATTAATAATGCGTTTGTTCTCGAGGGTATCGTCTGTTGTCCTGGTAGTGGAAATCGTGGGGAAAGCAATCTGATTTTGCCCCACATTTCGATATGCGAGTCCCCAATCGGCAACTCGAGGTGGGAAAAACTTCCTTAATTTCCCCAAACGACCACAATACGATTTGTTTAATCTTTTGCAAAGAGTTTGGTCGGACAGAGATAATTTAGAAAATGCCTTGTGAAATGGCAGAAAAATTTCATTTGCAGATATTTGGCATTGGAATAGAACGACTATTTCCATGCCAGGCCAACCCCCCCGCCACCCACCCAGTGCCAATCCAATTACCTGCAATGATTATACCAAAATATTTCGGCTTGAACGCCAAAAATGCTGTGAGCCAACACGAAATTCGAATGAAATTCTAATTGAAATCTCTCAATGCAATTTTCACGTGGTGCAGCAAAGGGAGAGAGAGGGGGAGAGAGGGGGAGAGAGGGGGGAGAACGGTGTGAAATTGCCGTTTCGTTTGCTGTTATGTTTGGCAATATTTAAAATTATTTAATTAACGAATTGAGTTATGCTGCGATTGCGATTGCCCACCCCCTCTCTGCTCCCACCCCCCCCTCCACGAAACCCATTCGGATTGCGCCTGGCCCTGAGCACTGGAATGGTAATTTAAATGTAATTGAAATCTGTGCAGCAAATCCCATTTACAGAATGATACAGAAATTCTCTTTTCGGCCCAGCTCCGGAACCCTCGATTCGAGCGGTTTCCCAGACACTCTCCGCGTTATCTGGGGGCTTCTCTGTGTCTGTGTGCGAACGGATCCTCTCTCTCTCTCTCTCTCTCTCATCGGTTGTGTCACGGGGGAGTGGAAACCGCAGCGTTGGCTGATTTCCCAGCTACAATGCTCACACGGGTACGGGTATGGGTATGGGTATGGGTATGGGTATGGGTACTTCTGTTTTTTTCTGCATTGCAAATTGGTTCGGTTTCGGTTTCGGGTTCGGGGTTCGGGCTACTGGGCATTGGGGGGTGGGCGGTGGGGGCTGGGGGTTCTGGCTCATGTTTTTTGCCAGATTAGTGATATATACACATATATTCGCGGACTGGCAGTCAATTGGTCATGGTCTATGGTGCATATGGCCGGGCTCTAATCTGCACGGCCTGGCACAGCTTATGGTAATGGCTGGCAGGGATCTGGAACGTTGTCAGCGAATAAAAATTATATATACCGACGAGGAAAGTCCATAAATAAATTCTAATTGCGAATTTAATGAAATGAAAACAAATGTGCGCCTGGCGCCTGCCACTCTAATCTCAAATGGATGGCCATGGCCGCCATGGCCAGAAATGCAAAATAAACAAGAGCCAAGGATATGGGAAAAATAGCAGCCAAAAAAATATATAAGCTCACACATGGAATAATAATCGAATATGGCAAATACCAGGCACCACATGGCACAGTGGTCACTGGCTTTGAAGTACATAAATACAATTAAGTTTCACCAATGTCAGAGTTAATTCAGTTGCCATTTCCCCTTTAAAGTCTATCACTGAACGGATTTCCATCCTTCCTGCCATCCTTAATGTTTCCTCTGTTGCAGCTGTACACCTGTTGCCACACCTACCGCACCCCCCCAGTCCGCCCAGCGTCACTCCATCCTTCCGATAGAAATATAATAAAAATAGAAACTCCTTCGCCCAAGCTTCGTGCTCAATATAAATGCGGAACAGGACCGAACCGAACCGAACAGAACAGAACAGAAATTGATTGATTATGGCCCCGAGCTCAACATGATATATTGTGTTTTAAAAATCTCACAATTACCTCAGAGCAGAGCGGAGCAGGAGTGGAGCCCACCTCCACCTCTAGCTACTTGCAACCAAGTGGCAGGACTCTGGCAGTCTGGTTTCGGTGTGGTTCCGCTGGCAGCACGTTATCCCATGATTTGGCCAATGGATTTTTATTTATAACCTCCCGAGTGGGTGTGGGTGTGTGTGTGGGGGAGCATAACCAGAATGGGAATGAGAGCGAGAGAAAAATTCGAGCAGGCGAACACTGACAGTTTAAAAGCTTTTTTTAATATAGTCGAGCGGTGGGGCGTGCGGGAGAGCTGCTTGCACCCAGGACTCAGGACGCAGGACGCAAGACTCGGCACTCGGGACTTTGAAGTCTGAGAAGTCTGAGGCACCTGCTGCTGCTCCTGCTGGCTGGATTCTGTTTAGCAATTTGACAATTTGAGTAGTTGATTGCTTTCAGTGCAGGGAACAGATTGCCCAGATAAAGGAGACACAAGGCGACACAAGGAGCGGGCACACGGACCGGCAGGACACGGTTAATACGGACCGCAACTGACAGGCTGACAGACGTTAACTGGTCCTGTGCCAACCGGCCAGATTGGTGCCCTTCCCAGCCACCCAGCCACCACACCGGACAAACAGTTGCCAAATCAAATTGCAAGTCCAAAAAGGAGCAAAGCAGAAAGGACGACAAACGACTTTGTCTCACTTTCATTTGCTGTCGTCCATTCCGTCGAAAAAAACGAGACCCCTGAGTGGGATTTTTAATTATACAACAATCTGCATGGCCAGGCGACAGTGCTGGCTATTTGGCTTCCCAAAGAGCGTCCCCCCCTCCTCCATTATTGAGTGGCAGAGGGCCAAGGGGAAGCCTTGGGAGCTGCCAGCGCTTTCCATTCAACAGGAAACGCTTTCCAGCAGCTTTTACCAGCTGGCCTGCCATCTCTTATGCATCTAGCGGTACTTACACTGCCATTGGGTGACCATTTGGAGACACCGCCTCCTCCCAGGTTGGTGGCCGATGTGAACTGATGGCCATCCCGTTCGCCGCCGCCGCCGCCAGCCACTGCTCCTGTGGCAGATGCCGCTGCTGCTGCTGCTGCGGCTGCGGCTGCTGCTGCCACTGCTGAGGCCACCACCGCGGTGGAAGTGCTGCTGCCAGTGGCGGTGCCCGCTGTGGTGCTGCCAACGTTCGAGGCGTTGCTGCCACTGCTGCCGGCGCTGCTGCCGCCAACTGTTTGATTGAAATTTATTGATGACCGGTTCCACGTTTTGGGGTCGTCGTCGTCGTCGTCGTGTCCATGTCCATGTCCAATCCATGTCCGAATCCGCATCCGTATCCGCATCCGTGTCCATTTCCATGTGGCAAAGGGGGTGGGCGGAGGGATGCGGTTGCGTTGTTAGATTGGTGGGTTCCATCGTTAAAAATATTTACGATTAAAAGAAAATTGCATTTGTTGATTGGATTGGATTGGTTTGGCGGACGGCGAGTGTCGTATTGTTGTTGTTGTTGTTGATGAGATTGATTACGATTGCGGGTCACCAAAGAGCAGGGCATCAGCCAGGAGAGTGCCAGGATGAGCAGCAGGAACCGCAGCGACAGAGATAGCGATGCGAAGCGAAGCGCGCGACGATTGCAGGACACATGAAAGTAAAGTAAATGTCGGGAAAAGTGGCCATAAAATTTGATTAAAGTTTAATGCTCAAAGTGCACTATAAAAGCAGCTTCAGCTTCAGCTTCAGCTACAGCTTCGGGGGACACTTGACTGGATGACATTAAACGGGAACAGGAGCGGGGCAAAGTGGTCCCCGTCCCCGTCCCCGTGCCCGTCGCGAGCCAAGTCGCACAAGGGATGCTCTTTCCTTCAAAGAAAGATCCCAGCATTCCCAGGAAAAGCTATAGGAAAAGCGTATCCCTTTGTCTTTCCAATCAAGCTCCTTCAGCAGTCAAGAGGACTCAGTCTCTCGCTCTCTTCTGCAAGGAGAGGCAGAGGGAGAGAGAGAGAGCGCCCACAAAGTGTCAGGGGACAACAACTGTTTATGATCTTACCATATTGCGATGGTATTACATCCGGATCACGTTCGTCCTCGACCAAATCCTCCGATGACTTCGTTTTTATGTCCGTGTGCTGCCAACGCGGTTTCTCCAGGTTCCCGCCCTGCCACACACACACAGAAAGGAAGGAGAAAATGTCACAAAATAATACTCGTACTCGTATATATATTAATTGCTCTGGCAATTCGCTGCTGGGCTCTCTGGGGGCTTCCCCCGCACACACTCACCTTGAAGACATCGCCGGGCTGGGCCGTTACACCGGCAGCCGTTGCCTTGCTGCCGTGATGACGATTGCGCCGCAAATTGTGCACAAATGTCACCACAAATATTCGTATCGCGATGGCAACACCAATAATTATGATGGTCAGGACACTTCCAACAATCACCGGCGACAATGTCAGTGTTACGTCGTCGTCTGTGTATGTTGTTGGTTGTTGGTGTTGCAGATTGAACAGTTGTTGTTGTTGTTGTGGCCGTAATTACAGGTTGACAATCGTCGTTCATAAATCATCGTTGGGTTTTAGACAGATTGCCATCGGTGGCATATATCCACACATCAAATTGATTGCCGATGGAAAGTGGTAGTTAAGGAACGAGAGCGGGAGAACGAGAGAACAGGAACGAGAACGAGAAGGAGAGAACGAGAGCGAGAGATTCGTTGGTTGTCGTTGTCGTTGGTTGTAGCAGGCGGCAGCACACGTTAAATTTGTCGACATTTTGACGGTTTTATATTTAGCCAGAAAGCACATGAAAATTGTTGGGCGTGGGAGGAGAAAAGCAAAGTGTTTGAACGTGAGTAAATGTGGAATAAGAGTCCTGTTGTGGGTGGGTGTGTGTTTAAAGTTTAATTGGCTAGAAGGATGGACAGTGGCACAAAGGGGCAGGAAAGTCTATAGAAGATTGGCAACGGATTCAAGAGCTGGAGAATCTCTGGCCTCAGAATGGTGAATCTCTGACTATATTTCTTGGGGAACTAATTCTATTCACAGAACTAGCATAAACCTCTTTACTGATTACAAAAGGAAATACTGGACTCATGGATTGTGCAGCCAAATGGCTTTCCCTAGTCCCCATAATTTCTTTCTAATTAATTATAATTTAAACTAAATTAATTCGAAATTCGTAGGTCTGTTTTGGCCATATATCTACCATTATCTCCCATCTCTCATTCCCTGCTTATTGCTATGATCCTTCCATTGCTCTCTTCAATATCCTTCTCCTTCCTTGGCCTAATCTCAATCTAGTTTTTTCTCCTCTTCGATCCACTGTGCCGGCTTCTAGCTTTTCCCCATTTTCTCCCATTTGGCTCAGCCTTTCCGATTTCCACTCTCGGCTCATGTCAGAAAGTAATTTTACACATATTTTACGCCATCAGTTGATGGCAGCAGCAGCAGCAGCAGCCGGAATGGAGCCATAAGCCATCAGGCATAAGGCATAAGGCATGAGGCATAAGGCAGGCATGTTGATTATGTAAGTACTGCAGATGACTGCTGGAGCCTACCTGTCAGCCGGCAGAGAGCGAGAGAGAGGGCTGTTGGGCTGTGCTGTGCGGGGGGGCTGGGCTGCATGGCATATTAATGCATGGAAGGGAAATCACAGAGACCCTACGCTAGACCCGAGAAAGCACAGATGATTCTCTCCTCCTCAAGTGTCAAAAGCATAAACCCAGAGAAGGAGTTGCCCCTATCCATCCGCCCATCCATCCACCCATCCATCCATCAATCAAGCAAATTGTGTTGCTCGCTTTTCGGCGGGGCGGCCACATCTGGCTGGCTGGCTGGCTGGCTGGCAGTGCCACTCACCTGTCTTGTAAGCTGTTGAGCCAATTATGAAATCGGGCAAGAGATAAGCGGCGCTTCGTCCTTTCTGGTTGTACGAGTAGATGCGCAGCCTCAGCGAATTGTTCTCCTGGACCATCATCGAGGTCAGCGTGTCCAGGTTCTCCAGCGAGAAGAGCGCCTCCTCCGCGTTGCTCAAATTGAATCTGAGGGGAGAGCAGAGAGAGAGGAATGTAATCGGTGGGTAGACCTCAAATGAGTGCGCATTAAATCAAAAGAAATGGCAAGGAAATCAACGGCATTAAGCCTTTAATCAAATGCTTCGAGGAGAGCCAAAAGCCAAAAGCCAAAGCCACAAATACTTTTTGGCAGCCCTTTTTTCCTTGGAATTTCCTTTGCTTTTCTTTGCATTTTTTACGGTTTTCTGCCGGCATGTTTTCCCAACCCCAACCCCAACCCCAGCCCCATAATCCCTAAACCATTTCTCCAGTTGGAAGATATGCGCGACGCTCTTTCCCAATCATGACCTCAATTTGAATTTGATGCCCCTTTTGCCCAGCGATGCTTTGGCTTTGCCTTTGGCTTTTCCCGCTCTCCCTCCCCCCCTAGCGTCTTTCGATTTCCCTTCTGAAATATTAGGGTTCAATGCCAAACATTTTCCACATTGATGATGATGTTTGCTGCGTTTTCCCCGCTTTCGAATGAGGGTTTCATTTTTTTGTATATTTATCCTTCCTCTATGAGGTCTTTGTTTTTAATAAGAAATATTTATTAGATGTTTCTGCGGGTGAGTCCCCTCGAAAGAAGGAATAACATCAAAATGAAAATGAAAACGAAATGAGGGAAACCCTCGCATAATGTTATGTGTGCATATGAATTTGATTTCCTATTTGCCATAAACATATAAACATATGTAGTATATTTATCGCACAATGCCCATGTGCATTTGCTGGCTGGCTGGAAGAGCCATTCAAAGACAAACACGCACACGCACACGCACACACGATGATGGCCAAGAGCGGGCTGTTTCACGCCTAATTACACAGCCCACACCCCACCACCCCGCCGCCCCGCCACAGAACTGGAGTAGTCCTGCCACCACTCGTACTAACAGATATCCTTCAAGTGCCTGGCCGATTACTGAACAAAACGATGCTGGTTGGTGCTCGGGCGAGTGTCTGTCCCTGTGGAAGGTGTCAGGCGCAGACACCGCTGCTGCTGCCATCTCTCAAGGAACGGGGATGGGCTCCATGGAGGCCCATGAGCAAACAGGACTCTGAATATACATCCATTAACCCTTGAGCCAAGGTGAAAATCAATATAGAAGCGATCAGAAGGCAATTGGAGTCCAAGAAGTGGGAGGAAAATAAATTAAATTTAATACATTCAATATCAGCCTCAAAAAATTTAATAAAAATCTATTTTTGGTGCCAAGAAGTGGACTTCTTTTGGCCTGGAATTACTTGAAGATAGCAATAGATCCTGTCCAGATTTATTCCATGGATTGCACACCCTCCACCAGGTGAAAGGAACATGGAAAAGTGTCCTGGCATATAATATTTTTTCAAAATTTATTATCTTGAAATCTTAATTATAAAAGTTCAAATATAATGAATATTTTCAGCGATCCCTGAGCAAATTTACCCAAAAATTCTATTCAATGCCCCCATGGGCCGTTCGTGGGTTAAGTCTATAGGCAAACACACACACACACACGCACACACGCACGCACACAGATGCCCGTGTACATATGGAGCCATTTGTTTGACATATGCTCCATATCTGTGCTTGGGGTCAAGCTGCCCCAAAATGTCCGCCAGTTCTCAATCCCTGGCCCGCGGGGGCGCGGTCATAAGCAGCTTAAAAGCATGGTCCCTGCTCCTGGCCCCAAGCGGAGTCCTGTCGCCACATCCCCCCCAGTTGTAGTTGTAGTTGTAGTTATAGTTGATTAATATGCTTACCTGGTGAGGCCGGTGCGTGTGGAAAACATTTCCAGTACAAATATTTGAGGCAGGCCGCCGTCATAGCCCGGTATGCATTGTATGTCAACACTCAGCTCTGTGCGGTTGAAGACGGTACAATTGCTGACGGCATTCGGCAGAGCTGTGGGCGGGGCATGGGCAGGGAGGATTTCCAATCCCACACATGACACAGGACACACCGCGCCGCAGAGCACGGGCACGGGGCATGGGCATCAGATTTATGTTGGGGTCCACACGTAACGCAGGAAATTAACAAGCAGCAGGCAGCAGGGGGCAGCAGGAGGCGGCAGGAGGCAGCAGGAGGCAGCAGGAGGCAGCAGGAGGCAGGCAGCATCATCATTGCGGTGGCGGGGGAAAAAGAGAAAGAGAGAAAGAGGAGCATATGAAAAGTTGTGCTTTTTTTTCAGTGTGTATTGAATCGGGCATCGGTTTTCCAACGCCACCCCCAAAAATTGTACAATGTTCAATCTCCCTCTGGTTTTGCTGGTTTTTGGGTTCCATTCTGTCTGTCTGGCTGTCTGGCTCTCTGGCTGTCCCATTCCCCAGTCGAAATCCGAGCAGCAGTCCCAGTCCCACTCCCAGTGGCTAGCCGCTGTGTTTGCAGGCGGCATTAACATGTTAAGGTCAAATTGCACGTAATGAAGCAACGGCAAACAGCTAACAGCAGGGCAGGCAGGATAGGCAGGATAGGCGGGATATGCAGGATATGGGGGGCTGAAAGCCGAAGGGATCGTTCATGGGGCGGCCTTGTTGGGAGTGGACAAATTTCCGGTGAATTCTCTTCATGCAACATGTAAGTTTTATTCCATGGAATATTAAGGGAGATTTAGGGTATAATATTTTTGAGGGTTTGCTTTTTGGTCATTCATAAAATTTCTAAAATAAAATGGCCTTTTTCTATAGCATTAGGGATGCATTTAGGATGAACTCTATTCAATATCCCATGGGAATGATTAAAGAAATGTTCGTAAATGATGAAACTTGACTTTAAAGGGAAGACTTTTCTGTTTTAAGCGATAGATAAATAAATAATAAATAAATAAAGGTCTAAGGGTATTGAAAGCCTTCGATTTTCTTCTCCAAAGAAACGAGAAGTATTTGGCAGCAATATCACCATCTTTAAGCCTGCATAACCAGAGCGACAGAGATAGATACCGCGACAGGTGGAGGGGGAGAACCAACACTTACCGGCCAGGACGACTTGGAAGAGACAGGGATGCTGCTGGGTGCCCACCTCGTTGGAGGCCCAGCAGGACAGAGTGCCGTAATCCTGTAAAAACAAGCATATATTTATTATTTAAAATGCAGCTCTTGCTTAATTGCATGAAGGAGTTTCTGGTCTCCAATGCTGTATATATAGTGTATATATATATATATATGTTTACCTGATCTGTGACTGGTGTGTACTTTAAAATGCTGCGACTTCCATTCACGCTGAACCGTTCGCTGCCCACGTCCAGGGTCTCGCCCGAGTTGTTGAATTTCCAGCGAAATGTTCTGCACAAAAAGCGAAGGATTATATTTTATTTTATTTTATTTTATTCCATTTTTTTTGCATGTATGTAAATCTGTATGCAGCGTAAGTTGCGTTGACATTTTGACACGAGTGTGTGTGTGTGTGTGTGTGTGAGTATGCCAGAAACAGGAAAGGAACGGAACGGATCGGAACAGAGCTGGACAGGACAGGAGCAGCAGAAGGACAGCAGGCAGCAGGAGACAGTCAGCCAGTGGGAAAATGTTTGCAAAGTTTTACATTTTTAAAATAGCTCGTTAAAATATTAAAGGTTAAACACGGACCCCCTCCCCCTCGACTCGACTCGAAGCAGAGTCCTGCTGTCCAGAAAGCCTTTTAAAAGGTTAATTATCTCTGGCAGATTCGGCCGTCCGCCACTTGGAGGGCGTCACAGTGCAAAAATAACCGTAAATCAATAAAGGCCCAAAAGAAATCCATTTAAAAATACTCGTACATTGCGCCAGAGTTAAATGAAATCAATAATGGACAGGACCCGACCAGACCAAGCCCAGAACATGCCCAGAAGAGGTCCCACCGAGCGAGACACGCGCTCGCGATGACAGTGACAGGACTTTACGAGTATTTAAAGGGGGAGGGACAGGACAGGACAGGACAGGACAGGACTCCTTTTCTGGCCCAAAGGCAAAGCATAATTCGAGTGGCTAATAGTTTTTTAATGGTTGATAGCCGAATGGGGGAATATCTTTTGCTAACTGCTGAACAAAACGTTTCTCTGGATTTTATATTATTTCTAAAAATATAAAGCGACTAGTAGACACCTTTAAAAACCTCTAGATATATTTTGGATTACATTTTTAATACATTAAAATGCAGAAATAATAAATTTGTACACCCCCTGGTCTGGTCTGGTCTGGCTTGTCAGGCATTTAAATGCTGATAAATTAACTTGTCGCTCCCATCATCCCATCCTGCACCCCCGCAGCTGCTCAAGTGGACTCCCCTGTGTATGCAGCAGCAGCAGCTTTTTAATGTTCACGCCAGGATCCACTCTGCAGGATCTACTCCAGCTTCCAGCCAGCTTCCAGCAGCCACAACAATTACAAGAGGACGCAGCTGCTTTGGCCCCGGCGCGGCCTCGGTCTCGGGCTCGGTCTCGCATATTTTCCGCCGGCTAATGATTAATTATTTTAGCATAAAGCGTCAGCTCAAGACGCAGCACACAACAGCAACAAAAAAAGCGAGAAAAAATTGAAATTAAATACAAGACATGGCAGGGCAGGGCGTGCGAAAGGGAGAGCTAGAGAGTGAGAGAGACGCACTCAAACAGCTCGGACTAAGGCAGAGTGGCAGCTGGTCAGAGCGACAGGAGACAGGCGGCAGGCGGCGGTGAGGCAGGGGCTGGAGGGGTGGGCCTCATTAAAAAAACATTAAAGTGGGCCACATTCCCGCTGACCAGCTAAATCCCCAGCAGCAGCAGCAGTAGGACAGGGAGCAGCAGGAGCGGTGGCTGGGAGCAGGGAGCATCATTTTCCGGAAAAGCCAGTTGCACATTTAAAATGAATTAAAATCAACAATTTAAGGTCCGTGTGAAAAGGAAGGCAATAAAGAGTGGCGGAAAACAGCAGAAAACAACAAGAAAAATCTCCAACAAAATATGCTTAAATTTTCTCACATTTTCCACACACACACACACACACACACGCAGAAAATTACAATCATTTGTCAATTTTACAAACACTTCCATTCAACAGGAAACCGGAAGCAATTCCCCACAACAGAAGCAAAATCGTGGGGTTGGGACGGGCAGAGGGGGCACCAGGAATGGGGGGGGAAGGGGTCGGTAAAAGGAAAGTTTTTCAGTATCTTTTCTTTGGGCTTTTGTTGGAGAACTTACCGCGGTGGAGGATCCGCCTGTATCTCGCATATGACCTCCACAGTCTCATCCTTGGAGGCGCCAATTAATATCACCCGATCCGAGTGCTTGCATATCGGAGTGTCTGCAATGGGAGGAGGAAATGGGATTAGAATAATGCTACATATAATATATAAGAAGGAGCAAAAGCTCTCTCCAATCTCTCCACTTTAACCCCCCTCCTTTCGGAGAGCCTAACCACATATTTGTGGTTATCGTTTTCCCGTTTCCAGTCACCTGTTGATGGGCGTTTCCCCCCGCCGCTCCCCTCTGTTCACCGAATGGCTAATGATGTGCCCTGTAATCATATCCTTCCCATACGCCCACCTTATCGGCTGCAGGGCATTCAAATGTTGTGAAAATCGCTGGAAAATGTGTCGCGTGTGTGTGTGGGCACACAAACAAGAAGAAAAACGCACAAAAGTGATTTAGACAGAGCGCCACGACGCCTTCTCATCAGTCAGTCATTCAGACAGTCAGTCTGTCAGGCCATCAGTCCTTCAGTCCGTCAGTCCGTCAGTCTGTCGGAGAGAGATAGAGAGAGAGTGTGGGAAAAGCCAAGGGGAAAGCTGTCGCGTGGAGGGTGCCTCGTTCTTGTTCACGGGAAATTAATTAATGTGGCAACATGATTTAGTACTTCCAGGTAAATAAGGCGTTCCGTTCCGTTCCGTTCCATAAATGTTAAAGGATTATTAGCTGACGGCACACGTGGCGTATGCGTAATTTGCTGTCGCCGTCGTTCAGGGGCTGGCCCCTTCCTTGCTCGGCCTTTTGAATATTTCGCAGGGCAACTTGAATTTCTGATGAATTTGTTTATCTTCAAAAATTTACACAAAAAGCCGAAAAAAACGGGTGGTAATGAGGGCGGGGCGGTTGGGGGGGTCGGGGGCTGGGAGGCGTAATTAATTAGCCGGAAAATAACGCCCAATCCCGACATCCTGCTGAGGGATGTGGCTCTGTTCTCGACTTTCGTATTATGTTTTTGTTGTGGGGCGGGAGGCGGGGCGGGTCGGGTCGGGCGACTGATTACTTAGTCGCTTTGCTAATTAAGCCACACTTGAGTGGCTATAAGGGGGGGCAAAAACTGACCTACATGGCCGGAAAATGAGGAAAATGGAATAGGTTCAATGACATTCACAAAGGGATTCCCCCAGGGGAGCAGCAACAAGTGGCAAGGAATCTCGCAGGGGCATTCTGATTACTGCAAGCCACAGAAGGAAGCAGGGAATTATATTTCGAGGCCTGTGCTCCATCTTCAATCGGAAAATCCGTTCTACAAATATACATCTCCCAGTGGCAATAGTTTTGGCATGTGCCGCATGTGCCCCCGACCCCAAAGGAAGGCTGAAAAAATGGCAGAAGCAGCCGTCACTTTGCCTGTGGCTCTGGCTGTGGCTGTGGCGCACACTTCATTTAATTTATGGCCCGCAGCAATGCGCCCTGTCGTGGAGTGTGTGGCATGCTCGTACTTGAGTTGGAGCAGCAATTTGTATGGCTCAAAATGGCTGCAGAGCCACGAGCGAGGAGCAGGAGCAGCAGGGCAGGGCGGGGTAGAGTAGAGTGTGTGTGGGATACATGTGTATCGCTCAGCAGCAGAGACGAGTACCGAGTACCGAGTAGGAGCCGCAGTTGCCGCAGTTGCTGCAGTTGCTGGGGCTAAGCCACTGCTAGTCGTTGCCTGCCCCACAGCTCATTACGAGTGCGATCATCATCATCCTCATCAGTCGAGGCGTCTGTCAAATTGCTTAAATTCCAGCACACAGCTGGCAGGGCTGCAGCAGGGCGGAGAGCAGGGCTGGGAAGGAGCCACCTCCTTCCTGGGAAGGATGGCTGGCAGCAAACATTTCGCGGGCTGTTAAATTGAAGCATAATTCCGCTGGCAGCCCCCACTGCAGTTTCAGCTGCAGCTGCATCTGGAGTCCTGTATCTGTATCTGTATCTGGGAGCTAGAGTCCTGTCCTGTCCTGTCCTGGATCTGCTGGTACTGCTGCTGCGATGAAATATGGCCAACGAACAGCGCATGTGGCAAGCATATGAAAAGTGAAGAAACGCCACTGAGTCGAGGCAGAGGCAGGGGCAGGGGCAGAGGCAGAGGGAAAATGTTGTATTTATGCAAAAAGCGGAATGAAAAATATTTTCACAGCCTTGACTTGCAACTGCGTCAAGTCACTGCCTCTCCGTTCCAGTGCCCTGTCCCCCCACCCCATTCCTTGTCCCCCCGTTTCCCCTGGTTGAGTTGTAAAATGAAAACGGCGGAGCGCAGAAAATATACAAAAACAGCAGAAAGAAAGAAATAAGAATGGAAAGGGCTATGGTATCTCGAAGATGCAGATACTCTCCGAAGATACACTTTTTTCCCATGGTAGACAGATGATATATCTTAGATCTTATAACCAAAAATGGCCTTGGGACCAATCGTTTCAAAGGATTATAATTTGTTCTGTGATATAGTATCCCCCAGTTGTTGGTAGAAAGATATAATAAATAATACAAAATATATATCTACTTTTTAGCACCTAAAATTCCTCTCTTCTAGTCGTCATACCCTTTTTTTCCAGTGTATAATAAAAGCACAAAATGCAAAAAAAAAAGAAGGAAAGCTAGGGAAAATTGCAATACATCAAATGAGTCGTGGAGCGGAGCGGACAGGGGTTAGCTTGGGTGGCTGGGGGCTGGGGGCGGAATGACAACTGCGACGTCTGCAGTCCCTGACTTTATGATAAGAAAACAGACGAACGCAGAGTGTAGACACAACAAGAGAGGGGGGGGGGAGAGACATTTGGCAGATAGATGATGCATTCAAACAAAGTGCCGCCGCTTGGCAAATTTATGCTTAAAATCGCTGATGCATCACTGCAGCAGCAGCACAGAAGGGCAGAAGGGCGGGAGGGGGGTGCAGTGTCCCTGTTTAAACAGCAGCTCCTTTTTTTGGGCAGGACTCTGGTGGCAAGTCGGTGGCTTTGGGGGGGGGGGCTTCTACTCACATTTCACACGCAACGGCAGCTGATTGCTGACCGTCTCGCCCTCGTCGTTGATGGCACTGCACGCATAATTTCCGGCGTAATGCTTGGTGATCTTCTGCAGGACCAGACTCTGATTGGAGCGTATGACCCGAGCGGATGTATTGTGCTCCAGATGAATGCCCTGAGGAGGGGAGGAAAGAGTTTATAGGAATTAATTGGGCAAATATGCGATACGTAATATTAGTCTTAAATTTACAAGTTGAGTGGCTGAAATATTATCTAAAATATTATCTTACCCTAATCTATCTGAATGAATTCCAAAGGATAACCCTAGATGGCAATAACTTCATTAATTTATATATACCCAATCCAGATCTCCAAATCTAACCACAAAAATCCCATTTGATTTATTCCTGATTTATGCCTAAGTATTCAAATCTTCATTATTCGAATCGGACCTTTATCTCTCCCAAAATATTCTCATAATATTCCCAACCTCCTCCACTCGTTTCCCATTTTTTCCTCCTCTTATCTTAACCAAATTTACATCGAAAGGAATAGCTTTTTGCCACTCGAAACCCTCAATCTAAGCACTCGAATCCCTTAGTCTGTAAACAGAACTTATATGCACTCATTCCATCCCGCATAAAAACTACAAATAATACAGTAACGGATCACAAATATAATCTATTCAGAGATTCACTCAAATTCAAATTTCAATTTGCCAAAATCCGTTAAGCGCTTCCCACACAGAAATGGAGGAGGTGGAGGGAGGGGGATGGGGGTTTGGGGGATTGGATCTGAGTGATTGCCAAGCGATGGCGGACTGCAGTTGAGCGACGGCAAAATCAATGCCACAAATCCCAAAACTATTTCCACCCCCGCAAATGGTACACTATCGAACCACGGAAAACCCACATACCCCCACCCGCATCCTCTTTCCAATGGCCCTCCCACAGAGCGCACACATGACCCTGCCCCAGTGGATCTGGCGTGAATTGAAATGAGCAAATGCAGTGGCAGTGGCAGAAGCAGAAGCAGCAGCAGTAATCGCAGGAGCCCCAGCCATGAGGCGGCTCAATGCATCACGACATCGTCGACGGTGGCGACTCCCCGAGAACCAGCAGCAGCAGCCGCAGCAGCCACCTCAACGCATACGCAACTTGCCATGTTATTGACACTTAAACAGAAAATGAATGGAAGAAGCCAGCCGAGCAGACAGCCGCCGGGGCACCAGAGCCGGAGAGCAGGGACCAGGGACCAGGGACCAGGCCTTGGTTGACTTTGGATTGGTCCCAGGTCCCAGGTCCTGGTTTCGGGGGGCTGGCTGGGCTGGGCTGGGCTGGGCGGAGAGAGTTGATGGGAGGACCTACATTATGCAACCACAGCAGTTTCCGCCATTGAGGATTCGATTGTACGTGACACTCGAAGTAAACATCGTCGCCTTCCTTGATATCATCCGGTGTCAATGTAGAGCCCAGGCGGAGTGTGACCAAAGGTGGATCTGCAAAGAGACAAGGACAGAGAGAGAGAGAGAGTGAGTGAGAGAATGAAGAGATAAATTAACTTTTAATTGACAATTTCTTGGGGTTTTTTCCTCGAAGGGAAATCAATGTGGAAAATACTTATATGTAAGCCTGAAACTTCCTTCAATTATTGCCAGGAAATTTTAAAATAGATTTCCAATGCTTCTAAAATTGGAACCACAAATATCTAATACTTTTCTATTTCCAACATTAATTGGAGTTTTCTTTTAGGGTATATTTTTTTTAAATTTTTCTATAATTTGTTTGTGGCATATCTTAATGAAATAATTTATTTTAGGCAGCATTTAAATTTTTTCCTAAAATATATTATTAGATTTTATTTTATTTTGTATTTTATATGTAAATTATTATTATATTATTATGATATTATTTTATTATTATTATATTATACTATATCCTAATTGGGTAATTTTTTTGTATTATTAATTTTTTATTGTTTATTTAGATTTGGAGTAATAATAATGATAATATTTATTAATTTTTGCCGCATTTAAATTATATTTTATATTTAATTCCTATTATTTAAACCCTTTTTGGGGTATTTATTGGCCATTTCGTAATGAAAAATATTCCTCAAAATTCCTCCAGCCTCCCCGCTCCGAATATATCATTCTGCACCCCCCAATTACTCGTAGGACTCTATCCGTTTAAATCTTTCAGCTGCACAACTGTCTTGTCAGCGCGCACCGAGCTAGAGCCAGGACTAGAGCCAGAGCCAGGGACTGTCCTGAGGCAAGAGCTGATTTAATAGTTTTTGCAAATATGAGCGATTTAGAGCAATAACAGGGACAAAGTGCAGCATCAGCCAAGAGTTATGGCGACATCGCCATAGCCATCGTCGGCGCATCCTCAAGCTGGGACTGGGGCTGGGGCTGAGGCTGGGGCTGGGGCTGAGGCTGGGACTGGGGCTTCGACCGCTGTTTGCCAACATGTGTTGCCGCTTAAGTCGTTTGAATTTGCTTAACGAGCCACAAACTTTGCGACAAACAGAAAGCAACAGCAGAAAGGATCCAAAAACCCGGAGACCGGAGACCGGAGACCAGAGACCAGAAACCCCAGACCCGAGACCCCGCCAAAAGCAGGGACGAGAACAGGGAGGGGGTTGGGGGACAGGGCGGCGCACGTGCCAACCTTAATATTGTTGAGTTATTGGCGGCCAAAAACCAAACGCCGACAGTCAAGAGTTAGGGCCAACAACGAGGGCCAAACCCCAAGCCAAAAAGTTGCCTTTCCTTCCGCTCCTTCCGCTCCTGCCCTTCTAGCCCTCCTCCCCGCTACTGGAAAACTTTAGAATGGCCCGGAAAACTTTTGCGCTCGCCTTTGGTCCTCCTTCAACGTCTTCGTCGTCGTCGTCTTCTTTGGCTCCTTGAAGCCGTTCGGTCGGTCGGTGGGTCGGTGGGTCGGTTGGGGCGGCGTCTGCCAATCAGGCAAAGTGCCCGAAGGGCTATGCTACGGAAAACTCTTTTCGCTGAAAAAGTCGCGTCGCGTCGCGTATTTCCGCACACATGTTGCCGGCCATTTTTGTGATTATCATTTACCGTTACGGCTGCCGTTACCATGCCCCCCCCACCCCACCCCCGCCTACATCGATCGATGGCGGAAGAACTCAACGGTTCCTCACAGCTTTTGTTGCCCCCCTCCCCGCGCGGGGCACTTCACAGTTCTGCAAATATTGAGCAGTGCCTGCCCTTTAAATGTGAAGAGAAAATCTTAAAAATGTAACTTTTTTTAAGCATTTTGAATGAATAATTTAATTTAAAAAATAATATATTTACGGAGCATTTCGGCTCAATTCTCATTTTCAGTGTTGGAAAACTTAAAGTACCTTTTCCAACACTTCTTTAGACATTTTGCGGCATTTTCCAACACTTTTTTTGGCAATATTTGCCACCAACTCAATATAGCAGGCTGTGAAATTTCTCAAAGTTTAAGCCGAACGAAACCCCAAAATGAGCCTCAGTCAGTGCCGGATTTTCGACCGAATCGGATCTCCAGAAATAGCAACGAAATATTTTACGAAATAAATAAATAGTTGAATTCCTCAATTTTTCCCATAGTAACTTCTTTGTGAGTGTTTCTTGCCGTACAACTGCGAACCGTAAAGTAATTCCGAGTTTATAATTTTGTAGGGAATTTCGGAGTCCGTGCCCCAAATGCCGGTGAAAGTGAGCGTGGCCGCTCCCACCGAGGGGAAGCGAGAGAGAAAGCCACGCTCCAAGAAGAAAGTTCCGATCAGCAGGCGCGACTTTCTTCGGCTGGCCGAGAAGGAGGCCTGCTCCATGTACGCGGGCCCCAGCGAACCTCCTCCCCTGCCGAAGGGGCTTCAGGAACAGCAGGCCACGGCGGTGCCACCAATGTCCTTGCAGGAAACGAGTCTGTATTACCCATTTGGCGATTGTCTAGAGTCGAAAATGCTGCCAACTAAAGCAGCGTTTGACGGAAAACCAGTTCCTGGTGTGGAACCAATCGTGGAACCAGTTCTGGAACCAATCGGAAAGCCAATCGAGCCCACATTCTCCCAGTTCTACGAACAACGCAGCGAGCAACCAATCTCGGACTCGGTATCGGATATTTTCGACTCCATTTTGGCCGAGTTCGATGGGTCCGCATCGAACTGGGATGCCACGTCTACGATGCAGCCCCAAGGTGAGATGCCCGAGGCCCAGTTCGATCCAATGGACACCAATGACAGCTGCCAACCGGTGGCATCATTACACGACTTACTCGACTCCCTATGCCCCTCCAGTCCGATTCGACCAGGGCAAGCTGTTGATCAGAGCTGGGACTATATGTCTTCGAGTCCGTCCCATCCACAGGCATTCAATCAACCAATGGAAACTGAAGCGAATATATTCGATCAAGCATTTGATCAGAGCTGGAACTGTGCCTCCGTTCCAGATGGTCTTCAACCCATGGAACAGACGTGCTATCAAAGCTGGGACTCCCGAAATCATCTCCAGCAAGGAGCATCGCTCCTTGGCAGCATGGCTCCGCCTGATTCTAGTGACTCTCGGGCCAGCTGGAAGTCCGACTTCAAAATTGATGTTGATAATGGTGCACAGAATGTGAAACCAGCAGAAAATCCAATCCATATTCCACAATCTCTTCAGAGTAGGAACGCGGATAATCCACCACAACTCCTTCCCTTGCGAACATTTAAGGAGTGCGAAACAGGAGGCTGTGAAAATCAGCAGGATACTGGACTGCCATTCCCTCTATCCAAGCCAAAGCCTACTGTCCGTGTGAGTACAGCAGACCATCCCTATCCCGATCAGAGCTGTGAAACAGGACCATCCATGACTGTGAAGAAACCCCCTGGCAGCTGGAGCTCTTGGCTAGAAAAAGAGCTGGATCAATCGGCCCTGAAATCCTTTCAGAACTGCAGCACCACAGTCTTGGGCAATCAATTGGAAAAACCTGCTCAGAGCTTCGGTCCTGGTCCTGTAAAAATACCGCAAACTCGCCTGAGTTCAGCAGACAAGTCGATTCCAATCGTTAAAACTGTCTCCCAAAAGGTGGCAGCTCCTACTGGCCATGTGAAAGCAGCAGGACAACCCATAACAGTGCAAAGAACAACCGTAGCCATCCCAAAACCACTCGAAAATGGAAAAGCTCTACAGGTACCCATCAGAGTCCCTATAACTCGTGCGAGACCAGCAACCACTCCGATTCTTACGCCAAAAGGCACTCAAGGCCGCGACTTTGGCCTCAAAATTCAGCTTGAGAATGGGAAAACGATCCAGTTACCGGTCACGCCTATAAAGCCACCAGACAACTCGATAAATGTACGAAAGTCCTACCGGATCGCGATTAAAGTCCCTCCAAATCACATGGATAGGGGGGCAGCTGTGCCAAAGACCATTATTCCCATTCAGAAGCCACAAATTGTCTCCAAAAACCAGGCTAATAGTGTGCTACCTTTGAAACCAGCAGGACAATCCATCACAATGCAAAAAGCCATCCCGAAACCTTCTCTAAACTTGAACTCTGAACCAGGGAAAACCCATCCTGTAGCCATCAAGCCCCTCACCCGAGTGCAACTGGCAAATGCTTCGATCCTTAGGCCAAAGGCCACGCAGATCCTGAACTCTGGCAACAAAATGCAGCTGGAAAACGGGAGAACGATCCACATGCCACAGAAGCCCCCTGCAGCTGCCCCTTCGGCGATGCCAGCAGCTAATCCGCAGAATCCTGTAGCAAGACAACAGCCCAGAGGCATGCCACCAGCTGGTCAGCCGCGTCCTGGGGCACAGCAGGGGCCGTTCAACGGGCAGCAGCGACCGATGGTGACCGTGATAAAGGGGGACCGCGGCGAGGACATACACGTGTCCTTCATGACGGGACCCGATGGCTTGATTACGCAGGTGAAGCGGGTGCTGCCGAGCGCGGCTGCAGGATGCCTCACGGGCGGACTGCCGCCGCTGGAGCCAATCACGGCGAGTGAAATGCAAAAGATCTTGCAGGCCCCCAACTCGTACACGACCCTGCACGGCCCGGTCAACGGCGGACACGGCGCGGGCGGCTTTCGGGGCGTCATGGGCCCCGATCAGGCCGTCGAGGACGAGGAGGTGGACTACGAGGAGATCGGCGTGGCCGAGACCTTCGCCGAGTACTGGCCCACGAAGCTGAAGCATGGCGCCGCCCATCCCGATGCCGTCGTGGAGACGGCCACCCTGTCGTCGGTGGAGCTGCCGGACATCACCTACGACCTGTCGCTGGCCCCCCACTTCCAGATCTCGGGCTGCCTGAGCGCCCTGCAGCTGGAGGCGGTTCTCTATGCGTGTCAGGCCCACGAGCGGATCCTGCCGAGCGGCGAGCGGGCTGGCTTCCTGCTGGGCGATGGCGCGGGCGTCGGCAAGGGCCGGACCATAGCTGGCATCATATACAACAACTATCTGAAGGGTCGCAAGCGCGCCCTGTGGGTCTCCGTCTCGAATGACCTCAAGTTCGATGCGGAACGGGATCTGCAGGACATCGGCGCGGGCTCCAGGATCAAGGTGATGGCCCTGAACAAGCTCAAGTACTGCCGCATCGACTCCGAGGAGAACGGCCGCTTCCGGAAGGGCGTCATCTTCTGCACGTACACGGCCCTGATTGGCGAGTCGATGACGGCCAACTCCAAGTACCAGGCGCGGCTCCGGCAGCTGATCCAGTGGCTGGGCCACAACTTCCAGGGCGTCATCGTGTTCGACGAGTGCCACAAGGCCAAGAACCTGACGACGGGCACGGCGGGCAAGTCCACCAAGACGGGCGCCACGGTGCTGGAGCTGCAGCAGCGGCTGCCCCAGGCCCGGGTCATCTACGCCTCGGCGACGGGCGCCAGCGAGCCCAAGCATATGGCCTACATGACCCGGCTGGGCCTGTGGGGCCCGGGCACCGCCTACCCGGAGCTGGTGGACTTTGTGTATGCGGTGGAGAAGCGAGGCATCGGGGCCATGGAGCTGGTGGCCATGGACATGAAGCTGCGCGGCACCTACATTGCCCGCCAGCTGAGCTTCAAGGACGTCACCTTCCGCATCCAGGAGGTGAACATGAACCCGACCTTCACGCGCAACTACAACCAGGCCGCCGAGATCTGGGCGGACATCAGCAAGAAGCTCACGAAGGCCTGCCAGCTGATGAAGGTCGACAGTCGGGTGCAGAAGATGATCTCGTGCCAGTTCTGGTGCGCCCACCAGCGCTTCTTCCGCAACATGTGCATCGCCTCCAAGGTCAACATGGTGGTCAAGATGACCCGCCATGCCATACGGCACGGCAAGGCCGTGGTCATCGGCCTCCAGTCGACGGGCGAGACGCGCACCCTCGAGCACCTGGAGCGGAACAACGGCAAGCTGACGTCCTTCGTGTCCACCTCCAAGATGATCATCCAGTCGTTCGTGGAGAAACACTTTCCGGCGCCCAACCGGGAGGCCTTCATCGAGCTGGTGGCCACGGGCGAGTTTGTGCCGGAGATGCGCTCCCAGCCGGCGCGTCCCAAGAAGCCCAGGCCCACGCACATCGACTGGATGGAGGACGGGGATGGAGGAGGGTCCGGCTCCGGCTCAGGGTCCGAGGACAGCGACCTGGAGAGCCTTCAGGAGTGCTGGCCCCCGCTCGTGGAGGAGGCAGCCGAAGGCAGGCAGAAGGCGGGACGCAAGCGACGTGGCAGGCCGCCGAAGACCGACAAGGGTAAGGGCTATATACGGATCCTTGAGACTATATCCAGCTGTTTTCAATATGTATCCTTTTAGTGGAAAGGCTGACCATCCAGGATCGCATCCTGCAGCACTTGCACAAGAACATGCTGGCCGCCAAGAGGCTGGAGGCCAGTGCCGATACGCCACAGGACAAGCTGCAGCAGCACCAGAAAATCTGCGAGCGCGACGTCACGCGCTGCATCCTGATGAAGGAACAGCTGCTGGAGAAGATCGAGGAGCTGGGCCGCTTCCTGCCGCCCAACACGCTGGACAAGCTCATCTCGAAGCTGGGCGGCACGAGCAAGGTGGCCGAAATGACGGGCCGACGGGGCCGCGTCGTCTGCCTGTCGCGCAACGCCTTCCGCTACGAGACGCGCGGGGAGGCGGACAGCTGCACGGACCTGGTCAACTACAGGGAGAAGCAGCGCTTCATGGAGGGCGAGAAGTATGTGGCCATCATCTCGGAGGCCGCCTCCAGCGGCATCTCCCTGCAGAGCGACAAGCGAGTGGTCAATCAGCGCCGACGCCTGCACATCACCCTGGAGCTGCCTTGGAGCGCCGATCGGGCCATCCAGCAGTTCGGACGCACCCATCGCTCCAATCAGGTCAACTCCCCGGAGTACGTGTTTGTCATCACGAATCTGGCGGGGGAGCGGCGCTTCGCCTCCACCGTGGCCAAGCGGCTGGAGAGTCTGGGCGCCCTGACCCAGGGCGATCGCCGGGCCACCGACGCCCGGGATCTGTCGCAGTTCAACATCGACAACGCCATCGGGCGGAACACGCTGGAGCACGTGATGCAGCAGATGGCGGGCGAGCGGAGTCTGACCACGAAGCACATCCCGGAGACGTACGAGGGCGACTTCCACGACGACTGTGCCACGGCCCTGGCGGGCGTGGGGCTGCTCTCGATGCGCAAGGAGAACAACCGGAAGTACTTCAGCCTGGAGAAGGACTGCAACAACATCGCCAAGTTCCTCAACCGCATCCTGGGCTGTCGGGTGGAGATACAGAACGCCATCTTCAAGTTCTTCCTGGGCAACATGTACTCCCTGATCACGCAGATGAAGCGCACGGGCCGCTTCGACCTGGGCATCCTCGACCTGGACGCCCATGGGGCCAGGGTGACGGCCCTGAAGCTGATGCGCTTCACGCGGCAACATGCCACAGGCACCGCCGACACCGAGCTGCATACGGTGAAGGTGGAGCGGGGCATGTCCTACGAGCAGGCTCTAACCAAGTGAGTCCCTTACGCTTCCCACTCCTTGAGTCCCATGATGATTGATCCCTCTTCTCCCTCTTGGCAGACTCCGCAGGGAATCCAAGCAACCGCACGAGGGATTCTACATCCTCAAGCAGAAGCGACGCAACAAGAACACCGCCGTCCTGTGCCTTAACGGCCAAATGGTCAGCTCCCTGCTGACCGCACGCAAGGAAGCCGCCCCGAATCCCATCTTCATGAATCTCTTCCGCCCCAACACCGGACCCCAGGTGAAGACCGAGAACCTGGACTCGATTTGCCTGCGCTACGTGCAGGTGCCGCCGGAGGAGGCCCAGCCCTACTGGCAGCACCAGTACGACGTCTGCCTGGACACCTGCTCGCACAGCTTCTGGAGCCGACCCTGCCCCAATCCGAGCAGCTGCGAGGTGGGGCTGCGGGTGCGCACCTACCACGTGCTGTCGGGCCTGATGCTGCCCATTTGGGGGCGCATCGAGAAGATCATCGAGCGGAACGGCCGCAAGATACAGATCATACGCGTCAAGACGGACGTCAACAAGAAGATTGTGGGCACTGTGGTGCCGCACTGTGTCTACAACGAGCTGGTGGCCGATCTGTCGGCGGATTCCACAGTGTCCAGTAGTGAGGCAGAAGGAGCCCATTGAAGGGAGGCCCTTGAAGGGAGCCCATTGAAGGGAGCCACAGATCTCTCTAATTAAGCGCCATTATGGTATGGATATCTTATAGTGAAATAAAACATCAATCAAGGCGAAGGATCGTGCTTTTCCTTCAAGAGCCATTCAACTGGAAGAGAGTCTGGCCATCCCTTGCCCTTTTTATTGTCTATTTGGCCAACTCCATTGCCATTCTCTGTGCAAAGCTGTTGGCCACTTTAAAAATATCAACTCAAATTGCGGCATTCACTGGGAATAAATATATCGGGACGCTGGCTTTCGCTTTTTTGGTTCTGGTTCTGGTTCTGGTTTTGGAAATGCCAGGCACGCGCACAAGGAGCAGCAGCAGCAGCCATAAACAACGGAGCAACAAAGGACACTTTACAGAGACTGTGTGTGTCTGGAGGTCTGGGTCTGGGCTCCCCCTAAGAATGTCACATGTATGAGGGGGGGGGGAAACGGGAAAATGGGAATCTGTAGAGCGTCTGTGATTGCATTGCATGTTTTTGTCTTGTTTCCATTGCCAGGAGACCAACTAAGGAGCGCAGGACTCCTCGCACGAGAGTGCCCCCCCCCCACCACTCGCCCTCTCCGTCGTTCTCTGGGTAACATTATAAATTGTAAAACGCACACTCACATAGGAGATATAAACAACATTATACAATGGCCGATGTGTGGGAAGGACCAGAGCAGGAGTCGCAGTAGAAATGGTGGCAGAGGGGCAGAGACTTGCTGTAGAAATGGGGGTAGAGGGGCAGAGACTCACTGCAGAAATAGGGGCAGCGGGGAGCAGCGGAGCTACTGTAAAAATGGGAGTGCGATTACGAGTGTACGCAGCGTATCCTGTCCCGTATCGCACCAGTCTGTATATATAAAGTATTTGCCAAATGGCCTTGGCCAAATGTCGTGCCTAAGCAGCCAGAACGGGATGTGGCTGTTGCTGCTGCTCCTTTTTGGTGGCATAATAACTCACTCGTGATGCAGATATCACATTCTGCAGCACCCACATGCGTTTATTCGCTTAAATTAAAGTCAACTGCAGGATATACGACAGGATATGACATTTGGGGAGAGGCAGTGGAAATGGCCAGCCCGTTTCGGGGATGGGAAATGGGAATTTTGAATTAAAGATAACATAATCTAAGGGCATTTATCAGACAGAGAGAAGGATATATCAGGGATGAGTCCTTGGTGATATTTGAAAGGGAACAAATCTCAAGGGGAAGATGGATATCAATAGGCAAGTCCTTAAAGTCCCAGGGTATTTTTTTAGACATGAATATTTGCATACGCAAAGGTAGAAATTATTTGTAAAAATTTTCCCTTGGTCAATATGTTTCAGAAATGAACGGAGACATATCCCTTAAGTATTACTCATTTTGTAGTATTTCCAGCAGGTATTAATAGAATTTCGGAACCCTAGAAATGTTTTAAATTTATATAAATTTGTGTATGCGCCACACACAATTTCTGGCCTCGTTTTTCATATTTTAGAACATTATTTTTTACTTGTAAAATATTTCATAGAAAATACCATAATTAATTAATTAAATTATAGAAAAATAATTTCAGAAATTATTCCCAAATATTCCTATATATAGTCAAGGTCTCGTAGCTTCCACCATATCGTATATGTATGTATTTTCTATTCCCAACCTTAGATATTCTCTCCACAAAATTCCGCCATTTCCGCCACGCGAGTAAATTATGAAATATGTTTGTTTTCTTGGAAAATTGTACCCAAAGCGCCAACATCCCATCCCATTCAAGTCAAGTGCCTGCCTCAACATACTCGTCCTCATGCAGGGTCCTGTTGGTTGTTGTTGTTGTTGGTTGTTGTTCCTGTCGTATACGTACTACGTGCCGATCATAAAGTTTATTTGCCCCGAGACGGCAGCAGCGGCAGCGAAGCAATCGCCTTAACGGCAGTGCGCGCGCCAAGAAAAAAAACAAACAAATAAAAAATAATATTCTAAAATATAAAATACGAGGCCCGAAAGTATGTGTGGCGCATAAACAAATGTATATAATCATAGACGAGTATATGCCGTACATATACATATATATTGTGTATTTTCTCTGGCGTAGGGCTGTCATTTCTGCTGAAGGAGGAGGCGTGGCCCCTCTGACACTCAGTGATTGAAGGGGGAAAATGTTCAGCGAAAATTTCATATTTTTAACAAACGAAAATGTAAAGAAATGCCATTACGTGATGCACACACAGAAAATGCTGGGGCAAAAGGGTGGGGCATGAAAGAGGCGGGGGAACACACACACACACATATGCGATACAATAAAATACATTTTGGCCAGCCGGAAACACCCGGCGTATACGTAACGCATTCGTACAGTACGATATCTTTCGTTTTCTCTCTCTCTCCCCCTTTTCAGGGGAAGTAGTACTTTACGATGTCCGCAGTGTGCCCTCCCCTCCCCTCCCCCCACCACCCTCCACGATTTCCCAGTTATATTTGGGGTGTGGCTTAAGCCTCTGGTAGATGTAATTATTGAGAGATTTTCCTTTAATTTTTCCTCCGCAGCGGGAGCTCCAGTTTTGGGCCAGTTATTTTTTACTTGTTTTTTTTTTTTTGGTATTTATTTATATTGGGGCCGCAGCAGCAGAAGTCCTTCATTTAATTTAAGCGACTGCCATACATTTTGTTAGCCCACATATTTCATTTGTGTGTCGTCCCGTGCCCCCTGTGTTTTCTTCTCCTTTTTTTTTGGTGGGTGGGAGCGGAGGGGAGGGGAGGGGAGGCATCCCTTTGGCAAATTATTCACAATTTGTCATTTGTCTTTGATTTATTTGCATTTTAAAGGCTTTCAACGGCAAACGCTGGCAACGGGCGACATCGCCGACGTAATAAATTTCAGCCTTGTCGTGTGGTCCCAGGTCCCTGGTCCCTGCGCCCAGGTCCTGTCTACCTTTTGGGTAGCTGTCGGCAATGCTCTCCTTTCAGCCCCCTGCCCTGCCCTGGCCTGTCCCGCCCCGCCTTCTTCTTTAGAGAGTCTTAAACACAATTTGTAATACTTACAAACGACATTCAATTTCCACATGGTCTCCAGATACAGGCCATTCACATTTGGATTTTCCGCACGGCATGTTATCGATTTGCCATCGTCGTCTGTGGTCGGCACAAAGCTCAGCTCTGAGCGTGTCGAGTTCTTTGATATGTCGTCCTGTTCAGACGAAAAAGAAAGAAAACCAGAAGAGAACAGAGGAGAAGAGAAGAAAAAAGAGAGTAGAAAATATAAGAAAATGTTTCTGCATTAATTAAGTTTTTCCCCAAACGAAGGCGAAGACTCTGCCTTGAGGCAAAGTTTTCGTTTCATTCGGTTTTTCTTTTGGGTGTGTGTGTGTGTCGAAATACTTTATGTTTTGCAATTTAAAATTTATTGGTATGTGTTTTTCCAGGGTTTTATGTGGCACCACGTGTGGGTGTCTCCATGTGTGTGTCTCCATGTGTGTGTGTGTGTGTGTGTGTTTGAGGCATTATAAATTTAATGGCCAAGAAGGACAGCAACAAAGGCGTCACATAATTAGTTGAGCTCTTGGCTCTCTCTCTCTCTCTCTCTTTCACTCGCTCTCCCGCCATAAAGAGCGCGCTGTCCTTTCTTCCATATCCTTTTCAGCCGTTTACAAGGCCAGGTGGTGTCCCCTGAGGTAATGTCCTGTGAATGGCCGGTATGGGATTTCTTCTGTGTGTGTGTGTGTGTGTGTGTGCGCTTTGAAGGTGTTAAAGTGTCGGCAGTTGGCGGTCATATAAATCCTTGATCGATGGCATTTCATTCGAAATACCTTTAAGGATTCAAGCGACTATATTGAGAGTGTGGAATGGTATTCCTCTATTTCCAAATTGATGCCTCGATGTACAGATGGTCGTGTCCTTTAGAAATCACACATCCTACGCATCTCCTACCCTTTCATGAGCATTCCCTGCTTAATTATGAGCTCTGTGGACAGATCAAACCAAAGGAGCGAGAGTCCTGTCAATGCAGGATTACTGCCAGCACAAGCCTTGACTTCATAAAGGGCTCTCTCGGTCGCATGCCCGAAACTGTTACTGAAAAATTCCCTCCGTCTAGCATTTACATTTCTATAGACCGACGGACCGACCGACCGACCACATACCAAATGCTTTCAATTTGTAGGCTAAACTTCTCAATTAGACCGTCTGCAGGGCTTTGATTAATGCTTTTGCAACCCCATGCAGCCGCCCCGCCCCGCCACCCACACAGGCCACCCACACAGACACAGACACACAGACAAACAGACACAGACACTGACAGACAGACATATATTAGAAGCCCCAAAGTAGGGTACGAAAAGTCATGTAAAACATGTGGGATGGCCTGCCGGTAGGATCCATCCGACGTGTGTGCCAGGAGGGGAGGGAGCGGATCCATCCGACGTGTGTGGCAGGAGGCGATGGCAGGGGGTGGTCTCTGCCGCATTACGGCAACTTTATGCTACATGAAAACTAGTGAAAAACATTTCCGGTCTTTAAAAACATCGGGACCCAGGCCGAGGGCCAGGCCCAGGCTCAGGCTCAGGCTCAGAGCCCTGGCCAGAACGGCAAAGCAATCAGCGTGTATGCATATACGGCGGATAGACATGGACATAAACAACGGACCCAGAACCTAACCAGGACTCCGACTGGAGAGGTCCCTCCACACACACACACACACACACACAGAAATGAATTGCAACAAAATTGCGCCAAAACTCCCATAAATTTGTCCAAAGTTGAAGAGAGCTCAGAAAAAGAAGCACAGAAAAAAAAGCAGAGAGGGAGGGAGCAAAATAGGAAGCAAAAAAAAGAAGGAGAGGTTTTTTTTGGCTATCCTCGAAAATAGATATACCCTTGGCGAGATCTACAGGAACTGAAGGATGAAGGATAGCGGATAGAGGGGATTCCATGAGAATTAAGCAGCGAAAAAAATATATAAAATAAAAGAATGTTTGGCTGAAATTTAAGCTTAGCTTCAGGAAAAATAGAGGAGTTCCATTTCCAAAAAATAATATCAAGGAATTCTATTGGGATCTACACAAAGTTTAGACTGACTGCAGGATATGGCTATAGCCACTCCACATATTATTAATTCTAATCAAGCCTGATATATTTTCCCAGATCGGAAAACCCCTGGACTCTCTGCAAAAGGGTATACACTATACCAAAAAAAAAAAGGAGAAAAACAAAGAGTAAAAGCCAAAGGAAAAGCAAAAGCAAAAGCAAAAGCGGAGTGGCTGGAATCGTTTGTGTATTGTGGAGTTTATATCACATTATCTGCTGTTTATTCTAACCAAGTTGCGGAGGTGGTATCCGCCCGCAGGACGAACGATGAGTGTGAACCACGCCCAGGGACAACAAGTGGGTGGGGATACAGTACAGTACAGTACATCCCCCCACGCCACACCACACCACCCCAGTCTCTGTCTCTCTCTCCCTCTGTCTTTGTCTGTGGATGTCTCTGCTATGGTTGAGTGGGTGAGTGGGTGGTAATGGCTGTGTGTGTGTGTGTGTGTGTGTGTGTGTGCAAAGAGTTACGGGCCACGTTTGTTTTGGCATGACTGTGCAAACACAATAAGTTATCGAGCTTGAACGTGAGTCAGTCAACAGCAGCAGCAGCAGCAGCGCAGCAGAGACAGAGGAGAATGCCAGCAAACTAGCTGCGTCAATTGCGGTCACTCCAGGACCCCACACACACACATGCACACACTTACACAGGACTCCTGAACGACACTCACCTTTGTGCGTCGTAATTGCCGTTTTCCCTTGTACCACGTGATGATGGCATTCGGTCGAGAGCCCGACGATTCGCAGGCAACTTCATAGCGACGATCGGCAATCATTGAGCTGGGCGGCTCCAGGATTCGCACCACCAGAGGCTTTACTGTAAGAGGAAGGGACATTCAATTGAATTTCATTGCAATTGTAATTAAAGTTCTGTTTGCCATCATATTTCATGGCCTCATAATTGCTGTGCCACACAGCCCCCCTCCCCCCCGCCTTCCCTTACACTCCTTGGAGTACCTTTCGTATCAACAACAATTTGTGTCTATTACGTCTCGACAGCTCTCGAGTGTTGCACTTCCTGGATGGCTAGATAGCTGGATGGCTGGTTGGCTGGTTGGCTGGATGGCAGTTGGGTTGCTGTTGCCTGGATTATGACTTGGCCCGATGCCGTGTTCCCTGTTTCCGTGTCTACAGCTCGTTGATACTTTGCTTCTTGTAGCCACGAGGCCTGCCCTAAGAACACGACCTGACATTTATGTTGACGCCCCCCCATCGACAACTGTGGGCTGTGGGCTGTGGGCTGTAGGCCGTAAGCCTGTGTAGGCCGAGTGCTTCGCCCCTTTCGGCATATAATTATTTAATGGGGGCTCTCTCGCTCATAATGCTACTAAAACTTGGCATTTAACCCCATGGAAAGTGGAGTGGTACACTCAGAGAAAACAGTCACCCTGAGATTCGATTTTGACTTAAATATAAATACCAATTGATTTTCAACGAGAGTGGAAACTGCCAACAGGAAAGTGTTTTCTCTTACGGTTTACCATTACCATGAAAATATTTAATTTAATTTACATATTTCATATTTAAAGTAAATATATTTCATAACTAAAATAAATATATTTCATATTTAATTTAAATATATTTCATTTTAAATCATATTAAATTAAATATATTTTTTAAATTTGAAGAATGTATTTATTTTAAAATGTTTTATATTTATAAATTAAATAGGGGCTAAATATTTAAATCAAAGTGAATGCTTTTTAATTTCGTACTTAAAAATTTTAGTAATTTAAATAAATATTTTTAATAGCATAAATAAATAATTTTATTATATGAAATAAATTATTTAAAAATAATTAAAATAAATAATTTGAAAAATTTAATATACTAAAATCTCTTTTAATAATTTAAATAAATAAGTTTGAAGAAAACAAGAATTTAAAAAATTAAAACAAATAAATGTAATATTTTAAATAGTTTCATAATATTTGTGAGCCTTTTTCTGCTGAGTGTAGCTTGGGGACATACGACCTCAGGCTTAAGGTTTCTTTAAGTAGTTATTCGAGGCTCTGCCAAATCTTCAAAAAGATAACTAAAGAGGTTTCAATCCCAGGTGGAACCTAGCCTTTCTCCCACTTTCACCCACTCCCACCAGCCTTCAAGAAAGGCTTCTACAAATATATTAGCGTCTAGCTGTGTGTGTGTACTTACAGTGCATGTCCAGGATGAAGCTCTTCTCCTTGGGCTTATCTAATTGCGTATTCAGTGCCTGACATGTGAATACGGAATTCAAATCGTTTCGCTGCACCGATGGCCACAACAGACGGTTCTCGATAACATCGCCGGAATTGTGCTCGTTTTGATTGTCGACAAGCAGTCCATTTACGAGCCAACGGACCTGCGGTTGGGGTCGACCTATAACCCCAGAAACAGAAAAACAAAAGAAACCCAGAGAGTAGGGGGAGAACAGACATACAGGGAAAAGAGTTAGTGAAATGTCAGTAGTAAAAACGAAAAATGGTGCAAATTAAAAAGTCAAGCTTGGAGCAAGGACCGACTGCTGCTGCTGCCCAAGTCTGTGCAACGATAGCAAAGGAAAAGCACAAGAAAAGCAACGCAGACTTTGTGATATTTTCATTTGCAGCAGGCAGCAGTGGGAGGCAGCAGTGGGAGGCAGCAGTGGGAGGCACCAGTGGGAGGCACCAGTGGGAGACTTTTCCTTCAGCACCGAAAAAAAAAACTTTTTAGTTCTCTTGTCGGTCAAAGCTTTTAAGGAAATTAACAGGAAATTGTCTAGCCGAGCATACGGATATAGCCGTACGATGTGTGCCTCTGTATGCTGTATGCCATGTGTGTGTGTGTGTCTATATAGTGTCTATGTGTGGCAGAGGGTTTCGGGTTTTTGGGGTTTATGTGTGTGTTTTCCATTTTTCTTTTGGCTGGGCTGGGATGGGCTGGGCTGGGATGGGGTTAGGATGGGGTCTATTGGGGTTAAGTTCGTCTTTTGTAGTCAGAATCAACTTACCGCCCACCACACGACAAGTGATAACGATATCATCGCCCTCCTGCTTCGGCCCCAATTGAGAGCCATTCAGCTGTCGGCCCCAACGATCCAAGATGATTGGCTGCTCCGGAAGTACTAGAAAAACACACACACACACACACGGGAGGAATGTAAAGACAGAAGAGAGAGAGAGAGAGAGAGAGAGAGTGAGGCATGGTATCAAATATAGTACTCCATCATTTTAGCGGGGGGAAGGGAAGGGGAAGGGCAACACTTACTTATTACTGACAAATTGAAACGGAAACTTTGCGTTTGACTTGTGCGAAAATCCACACGACATCGGTAAATGCCCTGATCATGACGCTTGATATCCTGTAACGAGAGAGGGAGAGAGGGCAAGGACTTGTAAATTATTATGTGTAGGTGCAAAAAGGGAAACACATGATTAGCATGCACTACAACACACACACACACACACACACACACTCCCACCGCAACACACTGAAAACACCTGCTGCAACATGCCGCCTGAAAAAGCCATATAATTTTCAATTATTGCATGTCACTTGAGCCCACTCCCCGCTTTCCCCTCCCACAGTACAAGCCTCAAAATGCGGTCTGTTCTGGCACTTGGAGCACTGAGAGCAGGCTCTGCCTTTACCTCTGCCCTCCGACACTGGGATTTTCATTTTCATTTTGATTTTCGGTTTTCCTTCTATGCACAATGTATGAAAAATAAAACTGGTTCTGGCTCCATTGTCTCCATTCTCTTGTTCCATAATTCGATTGAGCACAAAATAAACCTCTTCTGATGACATTTTCTGTTTGCAATTTTTCCATTCAGTTCGCAAGGATTTTCAATAAATCTTTTGACTGTGCCCAGAAATTTGCTTAAATTAATCCATGTTGATTTTGGCAAAGAGAATTTTCGCTCTTCAATTGGTTTGTGGAATATCCATGAATTCTTTGTATTTTATGAACAATTTTATTGCTATTCTTTGGCTGGATTTATTCCACATTTTTATTTAGTGGAAAGAAAAGCTTTTCTGGGTTAAATTTCAGCATTCTTGACTTTGTTTCTAGATTGATTGATGGATTGGATGTCACAAAAGAGATTTTCATAGCAGATTATTTTGTATCTGAAGCTGGGTAAATATTTCAGTGATAAGAAGGAATTTCTGTATAGGGATAAAATGTTTATAAGTAGATCTTCCATTCACGGCACTTTGGTCTTATAAAAGCGGAAATTTCGCACTCAAAAGAGGTTAAAAAGATACTTTATATTGAAAAGTTTATTGGCAATGATTATTATATATTTTTATTAAAATTTATATACAAAAATTGTTTGAAAAGGTTCCCTATCCCATGATATATGTAAGTAGAAATATATTCATCAAAATATGTGGCTATCCATCAATCTATCTAATAACCAATCACACATTGATTGAATCATAAAGTTCATGGAATCATTGAAATAATTACGAAAATAAAAAGTACACACATAATTAGAGCATATTGAAATCCATCCCATCCCCAAATGAATAACCCTTTTTTCTGACACACATCCCCACCCCTTCCGGTGGCAGCTTCATGGTTGTTTGCCACTTGCCACATAAAATAGCGTCAAGTTAATTGGCTTGCAATTGAAATGCAATTAAAATTCATTTATAAGCTCGCTCTCTCTCTCTCTCGCTCTCTCTCGGTCTGTCTGGGTCCCCAGTCGCAATTTTTAGCACATAATTCATGAGCGAGCTACAGTCCGGGGGGCTCCAGCCCCCACCCCCCTCCAGCCACCACCTGATGCCACTCGTAGTACGTTCCGTATTATGAGAAGGATATTGTGTGTGTGTGTGTGTGTGTGTGTGTGGCAACTGGAATTTATGGTGGCTGCCTCTTCGTGTGCATTTCACATTCATTTCACAAAATGCAACCTCGTTAACGAAGTAGATCCCCCCCCACCACCCCCTATGCCACGTCCCCCCTCCCCCCTTCCGTCGTACCTGTGTTTATTGCTTAACTCACTTAAGACCTTAACTAAGTTGGCCTTTAAAAAGTCAAAATGTTTCAGGCCAAAGCCAGGACGAGACGAGACGAGACGATGTACATTGCATAAGTACTCGCACATACAGGCTCTGTATCGGTGTGTATCTGTGTGTGTGTTCTGTATCTATGTATTGCATGACAGTAACGGTAAATCAAGTTATCTGTAAACATGCAAGACATTAATAAACATTTCGCGTGCGCCAGGCAATTTAACAACTTTTGATATCTAAATTTGTTTTCCACATTCCATTCCACATTCCATTACATTTCGGTTCGGTTCGGTTGGGTTCGGTTGTTTTTGGGCTCCTTCTTAGCTCTCCTTAGCTCTTCTTAGCCATGTTCTTTGCTGCTGTTGCTGTTGCTGCTTGTTGTTTCCGCTGCTGGCCAAATACCTGGTACTCCAAGTGTTCAAGGGTATGCCTGCCTCGAGTAGATGAAGCCTTAACCGACACTTAAGCTACAAATATCGCACAAATATTCCTGATATATATTCCTGAGCAATCAGATCGATGTCTGTATGTATTTCTAAGTGTAATAATGCCTGCATGGCAGAGGCTTCAAGAGGCAGAGGCTACCACATAAAGTTTTCCAGCAATTCAGGCTAGTTTTTCCCTTTGAGCCCCCTTGAGAATCGAATGAAGATACGGATACGGTGGCTGTGGCTGTGGCTGTCACATCTACCAGGACACCCTCTTTGGGAGGGAAATTTACTAAGCTTTTATGAGCAGCTTTTCGAATGGAAGGATAAAGTGGGTCTCCTATCTGGCAGATATTTTTTTTAGAAATCCTAAAAACCTGATAATCTTACATATAAAAAAAATCCCACAAAATATAAATAAATAAATTCCCTTAATATAAGGAGTATTTTGGGAAAAGTATATTAAATATTAAATAATAAATAATAAATAAATTAAATGTTAAATTGTTCTTTAATTATTATTGAATTATCAATCCGAATAGTAGGTATTCTGTAGTCTAAACATTACTTTTTTATCCCATTCCCTGATTCCTACACCATTCTTGTGTTTTTTATTTTCGTTTACATATCTTTAAAAGATTTGTATTCCATTTAAAACATTCTCTGTTTTGCCTTTTGGATTTTTCGTGAAAATGTATTAAAATGTTCACATTTACTGCATTTTTCATTTAATTACGAGTATCATTAGGGCATAGGAATTCACTTAATGAAATTGAAAAAAACTAAACGCCAATGGGCATTTTATTTGCATATTTGCTTAGTTTTTTATCTCCAATTTTGTTTCTATTTATTTTAAATTTAAAATGCACAGCTATTTGCATATTTGAAGATTGAATTCAATCAATTTATAAAAAACTCCACAACAAGTGAGTGATTTTTGAAGTGAATTTTTGCATTTTTTGCATTTTTTGAATATTTACTATTATTTCTATATATTTTATTTATCCACTTGAAACCGCAAACATTTTATTGAAACATTTATGTATTTATTTCAAGACACGTTTTTTTCACCAACAACTTTTTCGTTTACATTTTATTTAAATTTAAAATGCGCATTTATTTATAGGAAAATATTTTACCCACGTGGCTCGCGGCATTCAACCAAAGAAAAAAAAAATCCCGCTACTTTTCAAATGCACAATGACCCCGAAAATGGCATTCAAGCGAATGAATGAATGAGTGAATGAATGAATGAATGAATGAATCTTTTTTACAGACTCGCATTTCGATGCCATGGAATGTGTTTAATTTTAAACTAATTTCACACAGACACACAAATTGATGGCGGAATCATGATCCTTGCGGGCTGCTACAAAAAATCTCACCTTAATTTCCAGGGTTGCTGGCTGCGAATCAAAATGGAATTTGGCCCGTGAGCCAAACACCTCCGGGGCTGACCAATGTCGGGGCTGGTCCCGGGCCTCCTTATCGCGAACATCGAAGCTGAAAAGAGAGAGAAAAGAGCCCGGATAGAGGGTATGAAAAAAACAGACAAATACATTAAATAACATGAAGCCAGGCGGAGGAGAGAGCACACACCCATCGCACCGCACCGCACCCATCGCATCCCATTAATATTTAATGCGGGGGCGTGGGGTGCGCGAATTAAATCGCAACCCCGACACCCACCCCATCCCCATCCCCGTCCCGCATCCCGCATCCACTCTGAAATTAATGAAATCCATAGCCAATATAATTCAGCCAGGATCTCTCATCCACGAGCCAGCCAGCCTCTCCTTCTCCTTCTCCCTATGCCCCGCTCCGGCCATGAACTTTTTGCACGAAAATTAGCGTAATTTATTTTTGGCCTGCTCATTAGGCCACGGTCCACAGCCTCGCGGATTGGAGCCCAGGTTTCTGTGGGGCGGTGTGTGTGTGTGTGCCAAAATGCAATTTATGCTCTGCAGATAACAATTAATTTTTTCACATTTTTTTTTTCCGGGGGTATTTTATTTTTCAAATTCTTGTGCACTTTGGGGTTTTTTTCAGTGCATTTAATGGTTTAAGTTTTGTTTTGGCTTTCACAGAACTTGGAGGAACTTCTAAGTGCATTTTGTGTGCGTTTAGGGAAAATTATAAATATTATGAGACGTTGGAGTGGAACTGGCAGCTAGAAGGGAGTTATTTAAACACGAAAACCCATAAAAAACATCGCAAAAACCAGACAAAAACTATTTAATATTCAAGGAATTTTAAAGCATTAATATAATACAATTTTGAAACAGAAACACTAATCGATTGGCAACAGTTAATTTGTTTTAAAATTAAAGTTATTTGAAAATAAAACATTGAATATACTTTAAATATTAAAAATAATAATTTAATTATTTAAAAACATTTAAACAATATTTAAAAAAAAAGCTCTGTGTAGATGTAAAATCTACAAAATTCTACAAAATAAGTTTATGTTTTTTTCGAGTCTTCAATTCCACCAAAAATATACTTGATTGATGTTTAATTTTGAATTGGTGGATCCTATAGCTCCACTTCAATTTCATTTCATTTTTAAAACACAAATTCCATAGATAATATTTTTAACTTTCGTCTAAATCTTAAAAATAAAAATTTAAACAAAATCTTTTAGACATTTAGAAGACCAAAAACATTTATATACGTATTCTTGAATTAAAAAGAAATTAAATGACAAAATGTAATTAAATAATACACTACTGTAGTTTCGCTCTTGAAAATCCTTTCACTCCATTAACATATTTTGTTGCCGGCATTTCGGAAAAAGAGTGAAAAGAATGAAAAATGTACGAGTGCTGCTGCGTGAATTTTTGAAGCCCAGACAGCCAGGCAGACAGACAGACAGACAGACGGCCAGAAGGGTTCGTCTCTCAATCAGAAGAGGCCCTCCATCCTGCCACTCCAGCCCGCTCGTCTTTCTGTAGCCATTTCTCTCGCTCCCATTCTTTATCTCTGTTGCTTTCTCTCTCTTTCTCCGACTCTGACTCTGTCTCTGTCTCTGGCCTGCCCAAAAAACTTGTTGTTGCAATTTCAGCCACTTTCGACAGAGCGTTAAGCGCCCTTTTGTAGCATGCCACACACACAATAATTTATGCGGGAAGCCGCCGTCGAACCTGCCTCACAGCCACTGCCACTGCCTCTGACCCTGCCCCCCGTCGCTCTCTCGACACTCGTTGCAAGTGCAACAACTTAATTGCGGGTCCGGACTGCAGCCAGGACTCAAGTGCAGCGGAGAGGCACACCCGCAGCAGCAGCAGCAGCAACGAAAGGGGCCAAAACCCCACGTTAACCCACATTTTTTTGGCATTTTTTCTTTTTTTTTTTTTGCTCTGAGAGCCGTTCTTTACGCCGCCATTTTAATTAAAAACTAAAAAACAGTTGCACTCCGCACTAAATGGGAGAAAGAGACTGAAAGAGTAGGGGGCAGAGTGAGGGAGAAAGATTAAGGCGCAGGGGGAGTGGCAAGGGAAGAGTAAGAGGGAGCAAGTGAGGCAGAAAAAGTAAGGTAGGGGGGGGGGAGGCAGGGGTAGTGCGAACGTTAATAACAGTTCTTTTGATGGGGGGCCTATGCAGCAAATGTTTATGGCTAAATAATACAGAACGAGCACAGGAGCAGGACCTCGGAGCAGGAGCAGGAGCAGCAGCAGGACTTTCACGCAAATTGAGTGTAATGAAAAGGCTCTCCTCCACGGAGAGCAAGACGCAGGAAAAAAAAGGCAGTCCACGTTCCATCCAGGGCCTGGGAAATAGAGTGCATGGACTGATTGAATTTTGAAAATACCCTGAGGGAAAATGTACTCCTAGAAAACTCTACGAACGTTGGATTCCAGGAAAAAAAAGAGAGTCAACATCAGATTTTCTATGAATTTAAAAACAAATCTAAAAGCATTTAATTCGTCTTAATATTTCCACTAAAACATAAAATTATATGCAATTTTTCCATTTGCTTCACAATAAATAAATAAAAAAAATTAAAATTAATTTTTTCGGCTTTTTTTTTAAATCTCCTACTCCTTCAAGTACACCCCTTGGCCCTATATACCCTATAGCCCTCTTCGCACAAAAGCCATTATGCATAGCACGAATGGGAAAATCTTTAGTTGACATCCAAAAGGCGCAACGTGGCATGAAAATGCAGCCATGAATGCAATTAGACGGTATAACTCCGGTCCCACCTCCCCTGTCCTGTCCACAGAACTTAAGGGCAAGAGCTAGCAATTTCAGGCACTTCATTATGGACTTTCCGCATGGACTTTGCCTGGGAATTTCCCTCTGGGAGCTAAGTTGACTTGACCGTTTCCGTAATTGAAGCTTTAAAGCCTGGGAAAACCTGGGCATCCTGCCTCTGCTCCTGCTCCAGCTCCTGCTCTCTCCCCACGCACACACACACACAAACATAATTCCTGTGGCTCCTCTCGTCCTGGCCCCGAGGTTAATCACTCTAAATTAGGTAAACATAATTAAGTTAATTCCATGACGCGGGAACAAAGAAAAACAAAAGCTAAACAAAGGCAGTCGAAAAAAAACCTGAAACAAAAACAACAAACAGAGAGGGAAAGCACGGGAGAGGGCAGGAGAGGGTGGGGAGGGGGAAAAGCTAAATCACACATCCTGCCCGGCACGAACGCAACAAATTTTTCCCACCGGAAACAGGACGGGCCCCCAAATCGTAGCCTACTTATGTGCGTTGGGCCTCCCAACCAGGCCCCCCCCCCCCCCCCCCCCCCCCCGACAAAACGATTTGAAAAGGTAGCAAAAACTCTCTCTCGAAAAACACTCGAGACTCTCGAGACTCGACTCGAGTCGACTCGTCTCTGGTCTCTGGTCTCTCGTTTGCATTTAATTAAATGTGTGCGTCGCCGGAGACAATTGGGGGACCAATTGAGGGTGGGATGGAATGGGATGGGATGGTAGGAGACTCACCTATATAGCGGTATGCCCGCATTGTCACGAAACCATAAGACCATATAAACATTGTCCAGGGGCTCCGTGATGGGGCAAGGCAGCGACACTGATTTACCCTCCACGGCATCGACGTCCTTCGTTTTCACTGTGTGGGTTTCCAAAAATTATGTTGTCACGGATTTTGTAGTTGCGTGTGTGTGCGTGTGTGTGCGGTCCAGCATATCGTTTCGCCATCATCCATGAAAATAGAAAATAAATGCGTAAAATTTGTTAATTAAATGTACGTTCGGTTCGTATAGCGAGAGACAGAGAGAGAGAGAGAGCGCAAAGCTTTTAGCAATTAAATGTTGATGGCGGCTTAATTTCTACGTAATTACAAATGCGTAAATGTGTGCTCCACTCCGCTCTGTCCGGCTCTTTGGCCGGACTCCATCATCCGTTGGCTTAGCAGCGGAGAGCCGAGAGCAGAGCAGAGCCGAGAGCAGCCTACGGCTCTGTTCATTTATTATGCATGTGCAAAATGCGTGCAACGCAACGGTTTTTTGTTTGTTCTTCCGTTTGGGTGGGGGCGTGCAGGTCCCTGCCATTCCATTTGCTCGTATGGAAATTCTTGTGAAAGCCGCTAGAGAAACGCCTCCTTTAAGCTGGCTTTGCCATTTAATTACAAAGTGCAAAAAAGCATATATACCTATACCTTTGGGCAGTGATTAAATGAGGCTAAAACCTCAGGAGAGGCGAGTAATGCATTTGCCTGATTAATATCAGGATTAGCACGCGTACTATCATAGTTATATGTATGTCCTGTTTGTTTTTGGATTCCAGCTTAACCCAAATAAAACAGACTGACTGTTAAACCATTTAAGAAGCAATAAACAGACTGGTTCCACTTTTATTATCCTTCTCAAATGAATGGGCTACGCTTAAGGATCATCCTGCTATGTTTAAGCGTGACTGGCAGTTTGAGAATCATTCTCTCGGACTTTAACAACCTTAAAATAGAAATCTCGAAGAGTATTCCCATCTCATCTTTAGTAGTATTATTTCTCAAATAAAAAGCGGACCAGGAATAGAAAAATAAGACCAATAAATACCTGCTTGTCTCTCATCTAAGGCTACAAACAATATTGGAATTTTTCTAATTTAATTTTTTTTTTCTTGATAATATTTAAGAATTATTTATTTTCAATTTTACAAATATTATTTTTTTATTTTTTTCTTTTTTTTTATTTAATTTTGTTTTTTCTTGAATATTTTAGAATTATTTATTTTCAATTTCACAAATATTATTTTTTTTATTTTTTTTCTTTTTTTATTATTTAATTTTGTTTTTTCTTGAATATTTTAGAATTATTTATTTTCAATTTCACAAATATAAAGGGGAAAATAATTTTTGCTTGAAATTTATAAAAATTAAAAATATATTTATTTTTGATTTTAATAATAGAAATCAGAAATTACAAAATAAGAAATATTTGTTGTATTAATAATAAAAATTAGCAATTAATTTTTGTTTTATAATTTGTATTATAATCTGAATCCTTTTCTACAGGCTTTCAGACCATTTTCGAAACCTTTTTCACATATTTTTTAGACGATTTACTGCATCAAATCAGCGAAATATTTAATTGTTTCTCGTCTCTTAAATTTCGAGTATTTGATGGCTTTATGCGGCGTTTTAGCTGCAACAACATTTTGGCATTGAATCAGAGGCCAGGCCGGCCCCAACCCAGCCGCGAAAACATCAAAATCAACATCAAGAGCAGCCAACAATAGCTGTCACATGTGTGTTGTGTGCTGTGCGGCCTGTCCTGTCTTTTTGCTGCTTTTGTTGCAGCCACACGGCCGCACAGCCACAGCTCTGCCCCGTCAGAGCTCGGCTCGTATCAAAAATGTTTATAGATAAATGTGTAGATATAAATAAAAATGTCTGCGCATCATATGAGCATATCAAAAGCACAAAAACGGGCCATAAAAAATCGTTGTAACATCCTTCACAATGCCTCTGCCACGCTCCCTCTCCCCCCACCCCCCTTGAACCCTAAGCCTAACCATGGAACTCCCCCTCTAACGCATGGGTTTCCCTTTCCTTTCCTTTATTTCGTTTCTTTTTTTTTTGTGCCGTTGACTTTATGTGTAAATATGAAAAAATGTCATTTTATTGCCACAATGCGTCGAAATTTTGTGAAAATTTATTGCGCATACGCAACATTGTACAATAAATATGCGCTTAAATGCCCCCTCAACAAAATGTACGAGTATATGTCAGTCTAAGAGCGTGTGTGTGTGTGTGTGCGTGTGTTTGTGTGTGGGTATACTTTATGATGGCACTGTTTGCTTAGCACTGGCCTCCACTGTGGACAGAGGCTAACGCCGGGCATCAGAAACAGCAGCGACAAATGCGACTTTAAAAAAAATATATTTGAAGGAAGAATTTAAAGGATTTTTTCGAGTGAAATTTTGGGGCATAAATTAGGTGGAAAACTTGCCCAAAGAATCACGCTAAAACTTGCTAAATTTCTGTACGCTGAAAACATTCTTCGAATGAAAAGTTTTAATGTCAAAAGGCAGCACTTGTCATTCAGGCAATGTTCGAGTATTTAGAAAAGAATTTCCTCCATCTGCATGTCACTTCCTCTCTCATTAATCTGCCGGTAAGGACACACCTTTGCTGGGTGGAGGGGCCATTAGTCTGCTGGCAAATTTAGCTTCTTAGCCATCACATTTGTCTGCCTGGAAAATTCCAATGCTGGCGTTGATGCTGGTTGCTGGTGCATCAAAGGAATGCCTTGACTTGGCTTGGCTCTGGCTGTGGCTGTGGCAGGCAAAAATGCATCACACGTTGACTGCATTGCTAAACGACTTTAAACTCTGCTCTGCTCTGCTTCTGGCAATTTTCAGTGCCGTGAGTGCCTGTCCTCCTGAATTTCCCTGCTTTTCCCTGATCCTCCTCTCTCTCTCTCCCTCTCGCTTCGCTGGTGTGTCCCTGCCTTAGTCTGCTGCTGCTGTTGCTGTCGACTCCTCTTTCGACTGCATTTTTGTGTCGCCTTTCGAGTTTTGGCCTTCACTTAACTACACCCAGAGCTCGTCGACAGCTCGTGCATGTTAAAAGCTATTTAAATATGCTCTCTTTGAATGCCTTGATTGGCTTACGCTCTCCCTCACTCTCTCTCTCGCTTCGGGATGCCATTCCTAGCTACCCCGCTAGCCCGCTCTCCTCCTCCACCCATGTGTCCTCTTCTATTGCCATCCCTTGACTTGACTTGCGTTTGGTTTGCATTTGCTTTCGGTTTGCCTTGACTTACAACGAAAAAAAGAGGAAAAATATGAGAAAAAAAGCACTAGACTTCATGTAGATAGAGAGAGAGAGAGAGAGGGGGCGATAGAGGGAGATGGAGTGTTAGGTGTTAGGCAGGAAGCTGCAGCATAACCTTTTTGCATGAATTAACCCTTTAATGACCAAAGAGAAAGGGGCAAATTATTTGAACCTATCGGAAAGGAGAAGAAAAACTTGTGGCTTTTATTGGGAATTTCATTATAATTTTTCACAGGCTGTTAAAAGAGAATTCCAATCTAATATAGAACAATATATATATCCCTATTCGTCTGAGAGTGTTCCTTCTGGAAAGATTCTTACTATTGATATATGCATACATATATATGGCTGAAACCCTACAAAGAATGTTCTTGGATCTTTGAGTTTATATGATCCATAGCCAAAAACCTTTAAATAATAATTGCTTTTTCCCTAAAAGACATACAACCAAACGTCATATTCTGTTGAATATTATTTCCCATCAGAACTGGTAAAAATCGAGTGCCAAATTAGAAGCTATAGAAGGGGTTATGGTGCTCTATGGCCACATTTTGATTTGGACTGCAGAATACACATTTATTTGAATGTTTTATCGCTTGAATCTCTGATAGCTTTCGAATCGATTTCAAATGATTCCTTTAAACTCTAAAAACCCTTAAAACGTTGCCATTTTCTAGCTGTGATTCCCAAATTGATTCCATTTCCCAAACATTTTCCAGTGCCCAGTAATTCCCTTTATTCCAGCTGCTGTTTTTTTCATTCCCGCAGACGGCTTTTCTAGGGTTAAACTAACCTCAATCAGTATCCGCTACACAGACTCACACACCCCCCTGCCACCGGCTAGTTGCAGCACCAGTAACCACCACAATGCCACGCCCCATCACACACCATCCATCCATCTATCCACACACACTGCACACCCATCCATGCCACATGCACCCGCACCCGCACCCGCCCATAGAGAAGCCTCCGGTTCTGTTGATGCAATTTCAAATGCAAAACTTTAATGGAATTTTGTATCTGTGTCTCCCCCGTATCTGTGTGTGTGTGTGTGTGTCTGTGTGTGTTTGTGCGACAATAGTTTTGTGAACAACTTGACGCACTCGCAACTTTTATGTCAAATGCATTTTGCGCATATTTTGTTGCAACAGCAGGGGGTGCTGCTGGGAGTAAGGGGGTGCTGCTGCTCTGCTGAAGGGCGAAATTAACTTGTTGTCAGGCATTTTAATTGATATTTAACAAGTCTCCAAAGCCACTTCTATTCCCAGACATAATTGTCCCAGAGCCAGCTAGAGCCAGCTGGAGCCACCTGCAATTACCGTTTAATCGCAGAGGAGTTCTGCCTCTGCCCTGCCGCCATGACGCAACTCCAGCACTTCCCTGCCTCCCAGGATTCGCCATTTTCCGTTGACATTAACACGTCACCAGACATGAAGGACTTCCTCTCTCTCTCTCTCTCTCTCTGAATGGGAATGGAAATGAGGCGAGTATTTGTTTACTCTGACATTTTCCTCGATTAATCGTGGGGCTCATTAGTGGTGAAAATTGTTATGAAGACCCAAGGGATTCTACAGCGAAAAAAAACATTTACAACTCCTGCCACAAGAGGTGGCAGGCAGGCAGGCTCTGCTGAATTTAACATAAGCTTGCAGCAAACTTAAAAAAAAAAATAAGAAGGAATTTCTCATATAATATTTTTCATAAAGTTCTCTAAAAAGGAAATCAATCAAAACTTTATGCCAGGAAAACTTTATTATTGAAAAGCTTTCACCATTCAATGGGGAAATGTTTCTCTTTTTCTTTTTTTTTTGCATAGTTGTGGCAACAACTGATTTTTATGAGGAAAATCAGGAGCGGAACAGGCTACAAAGGACTTTCCTTACAGTCGAAAATTTCCTTTTTGTTCGGGATAAAGAACATCTCCGTTTTAGGATATTAAAAGTTCGTTTTGATCCGGGTTTTACTCTCCATTCTTTACCTCATGCCCTGCTTCCACTCCATTACCCCCCTCATCACTCTCTGTCTCTCTTTTCCTTTCCTCTCACGTAGCCTAATGAGCCGTTTCTGGCCAGCCTTCCCGCCTCCTGCCTCCTGCCTCTCCCTCTCTCTCTCTCTATCCGTGTGTGTGTGTGTGTGTTGGTTGACTTTTTGAGCCGCTTTTCCGTGTTCGTGTGTGTGTGTGTGTGTGCGTGTGTTCGTGTGGTTGGCATTATAAAAATTACGAGTATTATGGCTGCGCATTAAGTCCGCTGCTGGAAAATTATCGTACGTCGTGTGTGTGCCGTGTGCCTGTGTGCCTGTGTGTGTGTGTGTGTGTCCTGTGGTCAGGCGGCAGTCCAGTGGCAATCCCTACAGTCCTCGCTCTGCCTCTCCCACTCCCCCTCTTTGCGGTTATTTATTCTGACTTTTTCATTGGTTTTTTTTTGTTTTTGAAGTAGGATTATATTTTCGGTAGAATTGCTGGCATTTACACTATGGAATGGGCTCTACTTCTGGCCCCTCCCCCCGAACTGCTGCCCAGATAAGTGCTGCCTGCCATTCGACTTGAAAATGGAAGAAATTTCCCATTGAATACGAAAAATCACATTTTATTCAGAAAACTAAGGCACGAAAAACAATAAACGACAGCCAAAAGAATGTAAAATATAACGAAATTTCACTTTTATTATATTACATTTCAAACTTAATCAAATTTGGAATTTCTTTTATTTTTTTGTTGCAGGACAAATTGGCAGACAGCCAGGCAGCCGGGCGGCAGCCTCGACGTGAAATAAAATTTAAATAAAACTCAATTCAAGACAGGAACAGAGCAGCTAAAAATATTCAAATTTCATAATATTTTGTCATCAAATTCAATTAAATGAGGGCAGAAAAACTTCTTGTGTATGAAAATTGATTTGAAAAAGTTTGGGGCCACATTTCAGTGATGGAAAATATGCAGCTTCTCCTTCGACTCCTTGCCAACTATCCTGTTAAAGGAATACAAGTAATAAATAAACTCTACCCTAGCCTGTCTATAACAATCCAAAAGTCGAAAGGCATCAACATGATTTTGGTTTTAACCATGCCTCTGGCCCCCGTCTCTCAACTTTAACCCATTTACATTCCCCTGGCTTCTTATTTGTTCGTTGTTTTTCCTCGTTTTTCGGTTTTCCTGTTTTCCTGTTGGCTTATTGATTGTTATCGCATCTCTGGACCACAGTCCGCTTGGGTATTGGGCAGAGCCAGAAACTGGAGTAAAGCAAATGGGATAAATTTGAGCTTAGCCCCACAGAAACAATGGGGGCGGGGGAGGGGGGGGTTAAGATGTAGCAGCATCAGCAGTAACCGTAAAAATTTATGAAAAATATTCAAAGCTTTAGAGCAAACTACAAAGTACAGTAGAGCCTCCTGTGGCAGCATGGCCATGAAAGACAGCATTAAAAGTAGCAGCAATTATTTTAGAGTACTTTTTTTAAGGATAAAACATAGACGACCACCTACTAGAGGGTACTACCATTTTTCGTTACTGTTTTCGATCTGAAACTTAGTACCAAAGCGGTATAATGGTAGCTGAAATACTGATCGTTGAATATTTATCGATCTGTGACCGGCAGCAGCAGCTGCGGACGCAGCATACGGCTAATCTATAACTAATCAATAACTAAGGCTGTGAGAGACAAGAACAACATGTAACGCTGATACGGAAGAGCGAGGGAGAGAAGGAGAGACATTCACGGTCTCCGCTAATGAGGATTATCCCACTTTCGTCTCAGTTTCTGCTTTAATTTTTGCAATTTTCCAGATTTGAACTACGATAAAAAACTGCTTTCGCCACTCTTCTTGCAGAACAATGGCCATTCGGGTAGGTCCTTTATTATCCATTCCATTTCTATAGTGATCGAAAATATATGCCATAGCCCACAGGGACATTCGCGACACGCAGCACAATGGCAGAGCCTATGTAACTGGAGGCATGCTCAAGGGTCGCTACATGGCGGAGAGTCTCCATTTCCATTGGGGATCAGCCTCGAATAGGATCGGAGGAGCCGAGCATTTGATCAATGGCAAATGCCACGCTGTGGAAATGCACCTTGTTCATAGGAATTCCCTCTACTCCGATCTCCACGAAGCCGTCAAGCACAAGGATGTTCTCGCTGTGCTCCCAGTTCTCTTCAAACGGGGCAATGTAAGCTTTTGCCACGAAAAACCAGGCCTTTTCACACCAAAATTTCCATCTATTTCAGTTGCCAGATAGCCCTTTTCGCGGCCTCGATAAAATCCCAGAACAATTGCCAAAAATTCGAAAGTTCGAAGAGCAATCGAATATCGTGGGAGCCTCAGTTTGGGGCAGTTATTCGGCGACCCAAAACCAGTAAATTCTTCACGTACAGGGGCTCCCTGACGACGCCTGACGACGCCCGACTGCCAGCAGATCGTCACCTGGACGGTGTTCGCCGAGACCCTGCCCATAGGCAGCGATGTCCTGAAGAAATTTTCAAAGCTGCCAAATTTTGAGGGTCAAAAACTAAGGAAAAACTATCGCTATGCTCAGAGACTAAATGGCAGGCGCGTGTTCTACCTTTCTTTCAAAGGAATACAAATACAAATACTCTCCCTCTGTCTCACTCTGTGAAAAGCCAAGAGTCAAGGAGCAGGGCAGGGTGTCCTGGCCCCCATCTTTAGCTCATCTTTGTGGCTGTCTCCCGAGCTTAACCCATTTACATTTCTCTGGTTTCTTCCCAGTTTTTCCTTTTTTCCTGTTGGCTTATTGATTGTTATCGCATCTCTGGACCACAGTCCGAATAGGAAATGGAGAAAGGGAGAGCCAGAAACTGGCGGAAAGTAAATGGGATAAATTTGAGCTTAACCCCACAGATACAATGGGGGGGGGGGTTAAGATGCAGCCGCAACAGCAGCAGGACCACCGTTGGAAAATGCTGCAAGAACATGACAAATATTCAAAGCTCTAAAGAAAACAAAGAAGTACAGTGGTACCTCCAGTTCAGCATCAATAGGGGCATTCCAGCAGCTGCTTTTTTCTATGAATTATTCTTTCCAGCGATCAGCTGTTGCTGGTATCAGCTGTTCACTCTTCGAGGTTGAATCCTAGTTTATTCCTAGAGTGACCGTTCTATTTTATTATCCATTCCAATGGGAATACAAATTAGGTAAAATTGCTTACTCCAAATTAACCAAAACAGATTAGGGGCATTCCTGTGCCTTTTGATAAGAATATTTCATCATTTTCCAACCCATTTTCTTCATTTCTCTCTCAAGAAGCGCATAATCATTCGAATACTGATCGAAAAGCAAATCGAAAACCTTAAATGAAATACCCCTAATGGCAACTGCTTTAAGAACGTTTGCCGTACCCAGGCATTAGCATATAACGAGTCAGCAGCAATAGTAGAAGGAGCAGGAGGAGCAGCAGGAGGAGTAGAAGGAGCAGGAGGAGCAACAGGAGCAGGAGGAGCAGCAGGAGGAGGAGGAGCAGCAGGAGGAGCAGCAGTACAGTAGAACCCCAGTCAATAACTACAGCAAACATCGATACCCCCAACAGCCACAAACAGCAACTTCTGCATAAATTTCCTACCAGAAACAGCAGAAACATCAACCAGAGAGAGAGAGTAGGCCAGGGGGAAGGGAGGACAAGGGAACAAGGGGACTAGGGCCAACAATCGAGGCCAAGAACTAAGCCCAGTTTTATAATAAAGTAACAGAAATCTGTTCTCTGTATGTATATCTCCCCCGTTGGCACTTTTGACCCCCTGACCTGGACCTGGACCTGAACCTGGGGGGACCCTTGGACCTGGGGAACTTTTGAAACAAGGCTTTGGCGTTGGCGTTGGCTTTGGCTTTGGGGTTTTCCTGTTGCCTGTCCTGTTGCCCGGAGCCTGTTGTTGTTGTTGTGGCGGATAGTTTTGTGGGGGGCCCGAATCAAGTCGCTTCTCTCTCTCTGTCTCGGCAGCATTTTCAATTTCATGCTAAAACCGGAGAGGGGGCAGTGGCAGTGGCAGGAGGGGAAAGTTCAAAGGTGTTGACCAAGTTGCAGGCTCTGCTCTTGCACAGAAAAAGCCAGGGCGAATATTGAATTTGTTTTAAATGGCAGGCATAATGAGACGACAGGAGCTGTGTGCAGGAAACTTTTCTCTCAGCTCTGGCCATGTCCTGGCAGTGTCCTCGAGGTCCACGACAGAGCCGAGACAATTTATGGCTCCTCTGGGAGCCTTAAATGTTTCCAAAATTTAAATATAATTTGTTTTAGTTGACTTTCGGGGCCCAAAGAGAAGGAATGTCTGACAGAGAATGTATCGAAAGTTGCCAGGGAAAATGGTGAAAATTCCACCTGGGGGAGTTCCCTCCCTCCCTACATATGTCTTTTGTGTGGAGAAGATAACCGACTCTTTAATAAACTGCTTAGGTCACCCAAGGGGTTGGGTTCTATTTTTCAATCACTGAATTTCAATTATTTGAAAAACAATTATTTCTACATTTTTTTGGCATTTTGCCAAGGAACTTTGGAGGATTCCTTCTTACAGGTAAAACAATATTTATGTATCCAGAAACATTAAAAACTCTTAGCTCATCCAATGATATATATTTGTTTCTGTTTTGCCTTTTTAAATTTCCCATTTCTTGCATTTGTCTTCGCACGAAACTTTCTTCGGAAACAAAAACCTAAATCCTCATCTGCTGCACACAATTGTGTAGCTTCTGTGGCATTTTCAGGGCCAAAAGACTTTAAGCCATGGGCCCAAGGGCAAATCGACTTAATAACCTCCCACCTACCCGCACACAGAACCACCTGCGACCCGAAAGCCTAAACAGTGGGGGACCGGGGAGGGGTGCGAGAGATTTACATACTAAACATGGGAAGGACTCGTCGTACAGTGGTGTGCCACAGCATTTCAGGGCAGCTCATAATCTTAAATCTAGGCAATATGATGGCTGAAAGAGAAAGGCAATCGGGCAGCAGAGAAAGCCAATGAAAGAGAGCGAAGCAAGCAGGAGGGAAACTAGAGGGCAACTGCCCGAAAAACCCACACACACACACACACACATAATGATATGCAAATGTGCACGAATAAGTGTGTTGAAGTGTGCCGCACTAACACTTGAGCAAACGCACACACATATCCCTAGAAGAACATCAAAGTGTAGGAATTTTCTCCGCATCGTCAGCGCATAGTTGGGCGTGGAGTGGGAGTGGGAGCAGGAGTTTCCTTTTGGGCGTTAATGAAATGTGCAAATGTACCAATTGACCAAACCACCAGCCCCTAAGCCCCCCCCCCCAGCCCAGTCCCCTGACTGCCAATAGCCTCAAGACGCTCATTTAGTCATTTGCATATTAAAAGCTTTTGTCGCACAAAAGGTTAAATCAAAAGATAAAGCGCTATAATTTTTTGCGCCTTTTTGCTTTTCCTTTTCGCTTGTTTTTGGTCTTCTCCTTGTGCCCTTGCCCTCCCCCATCCCTCATTCCACACCCTTTGTAGTTGTTAACATGCGAATCAAGTCAAAGAGGGGGTGGGGGAGAAATCCGAAGATTGGATGGCTGGGAGTGGGCTGGTGGGGTGGTGGGAGCTGGCTGGGGTGTCTGCCATGTGCGTGTCGATAAAATATTTTGCTTTGACGCTATGTAAACACTTTTGTGGCATTTCTCTGGAGTTTTTCTTCTGCGGGCCAACCACACACACACACACACACAGCACACATTTATGATTGAAGCGGGTCGGGAAAGAGTGGCAAGTGGTAGGAGTAGGAGTAGGAGTAGGAGTGGCTAAAAGGGGGGTGAAGAGTGTGGAGTGAGGAGTGAGGAGTGGGGGAAGCAGTGGGAATCAGGCCACATTTGATGTCGTTTGGCAGTTGATTGAGTAGGTGCCGGGTGGGGTAGGGTTTGAGTTTATCGCTCCATGAATAAGAAATGCATACGCGGTATAAAAATACTGTGGGTAAATAAAAATAAAAATACCATGCACGAAGGGCCAAGTGGAGTTGGCTAATAAGGAATGTCAATTGGCCAAAATAATATAAAAAAAATATATAAAAATAAAATATATAAAAAAGAGCACAAATAATAAATAAAATACCAAAAATAAAATACTATAAATACTAAGAACTTAGCCAAACAACGTAGGAAAAATTAAACAAAATAATAATAAGATCAAGGCTAAGAAAAATACCAAATATACCAAATAGATATACAAAAGATTATGAAAAATACCAAATATACCAAATAGATATACAGAAGTGGTATTTGTGGTATATAGATACAAACAAATATTACGAACTGTATCAAAAAATTCCTAGGAAAAATAAAACCAAATAATATTATGAAAAATACTGCGAAAAATACCAAATATATTGACATTTTTTTTATTTAATTATCGAAAATACTTGAAAATCAATTTTACTTACAATTTGTATATTTTGTTACTTTTTTTCTTGTAAGCATTTCTACCAAAATTGTATTGCCACCTTGGACAAGGTATTCCTTAAATTTAGAACTAAGCTTTCATTTTGCAATACAATTTCTATATCTCATGCATCTACGGGTCAGTATTTAATCACTTTATTCAGTCTTTTGTTTCGTTTTAAGGGAAAAATCTACCAAGGCTTTAAGTCTTGGGTTTTCTTGAATATATTTTCCCATAAAAAATACACTTTGGCCGTTGCCTGCAATTGAATTTACTCTATTTAGTTTACGAGTCTGTAATCTCTCAAAGGAGTTGGTATTTTATGTACAGTTAAACTCGATTTATTTGGTATTTTTATGGGGCCAATAACCAAACAAGTGCAGTTTTCTCTGTGTTCTGTTAATGCTCGTCCACATTTGCCACAATTGTTGTCAGCCACCGATGCTGCTGCCCCAATGCCACACACACACACACACAGCCAGACCCGACACACACAGGCAGAGGTGTAGTACATATACATGTATGTATGTATAAAGACGAGGATCTGAGCCGACTTAAAATGCCACAACAATTGCAGGCAGCTGCTGCCTGCTGCCTGGTGCCTCATGCCTCATGCCTATTGTTGGTGGATGCCTGCCCCATGGAATGGATGGAAATGCTTAGCTCAGCATAACACAGCGATTGTCATCGCAGAAAACATACAAATATTGTACAAATATGTGTGCTATGAGTACATAAATATATCGTGCATATATGTACGTGTGCTGCTATGGCCATAAAGTTCAATAGCGAGAGCCCGCCCCCAGTCCTACATCCCCCCTAAATCTATATCCATCCCACATCTCACATCTGCCCGCAGCTGTGCGAGAATTGACATGATGAGCGATTTTAACACTTGTGCGGGGATATGTTTAAAGGGGGCTAGAGGGCGGGCGACACAGCTCTCTATGCAAATATTCAACCTACTTTCCTATGACCTTACCACACGACCGACAGGCGACAGGCGACAGGCAGGGGGCAGGGGGCAGGGGGCAGCGGGCAACACAGCAGCAAAAAGAAGAGAGAAAAAAACCAACGGCAAACACCGATGTGTAGTTATTATGATGGCTTTTGTCCCCCGGACGGCTTATGGCAGCCAGCGCGTGGAAATTGGAGTAAAGGCAAGTGGAGGCGACACACCATATACACCATACACCATACATATATATCTGTGGAGGATTTAAGGGCCAGCAGCAATTTTGAGATGAAACGAAGGATACTCTTTAAATAAATAAAAAATTATGAGTAGGGCGACACGAAGGACTCTTTAATCGAAAGATACGAATATCCCAAGTGGCAGAATTTTAAAATCATTCCACAAAACGCCATAAAACTAATAAGTTTACTTAAAAAAATAAATAATAAAATAATAAAAAAAAAATAAATAATAAAATAAATAAAAATAAAATAAATACTTTAATAAAATAAATAAAAACAATTTAGTTTTCCCAAATTGTCACAAAATGCAGGAGCACCATTTAGTGCTAAGACACACTGGGAGAGATTGATGCAGGTTAACTCTGCATTTGTTAAATGTGTCAAATGAGAGAAATATCCCAATACCACCCATAGAAATATCTTAAAAATATAATTTAAATTTCAAAATATCTTAAATATATGGAAATTTCCAAATAGATTCAAATACGAGTAGATTCAAATTGTAAAATTTTTCCCTGCTTTAATCCACAAGCACAATAAGCCCTTCCATCTTGCTTCTGGAATGCCTGATACCCCCGCGGTTTCCCCCCATTGCAGGGTGTATATCAAATAATAACAAAATATAAACGATTCTATTTTATTGTTATGTGTCAGCAATGTTGTTGTTTTCCGAACCGCTGCTGCTGCCGCTGCTGCTGCTGTTGTCCTGTATCCTGTATCCATTCCCCACGCCCCATTGCCTCAGCCTTTGCTGAGTCAAAAGCCACATAACCAACTGGCAATGACATTTGACAGCGCCACACACACACACACACAGAGATAGATACGCAGCGATCCAACACTCACACATTGATAAGCGCGTGTTTACACGTTTACACCAGGGAGGAGGGAGGAAGGAGCACCGGCAGAAGCCAAAGCAAAGCTTATATGATGTCCTCGTATGATAAACAACAATAACAAAACGACAAAAACAAAAACAAACGCAAAAAAGCAAGAAAACAAAACCAAACAAAACAAAAATGAAACCAAACTCTCGTAAAAAAAGATAACAAGTTATGTTTTCGTCCTGTTTTGTGTGTTCCAGTCGAGAGTCCTCCGGGGAGCGGGCCATCCCCACCCACCGTCCCATATGTGTTGAAAATTTCATGCGCGTTGATTTGTTTAGCGCTCCCCTTCTCCCGCTATCTCTCTCCCTCTCTCTGGAGAGGCTTCCCGAACGCAATTATTTTTAATTTATTTGCGCGCGCCTTTAATGCAAAAACTGGTAGGAAATCCTTTTAGCAGGCAGCCAGCGTCAGTGCGAAACACAAACGAAATGTAATTTAAATTTAATTAACTTTTGCAAGAGCAAAACAAAGGAAAGTATGGCGAAAGAACAGAGAGGCTGAGGGGCAGAGGGGCAGAGGCAGGAGAAAAATTGTAATTTACTAAGGTCGCAGCAGCTGTGGCAGCAGCTGTGGCACGATGCGTTTTTCACCGACGCTACAGTAGACTTTTGCCATTCACCGGTGCTCATACGGCAATCCTTTGGGCTCTTGCTAGTACAGTCAAACGGTGGCACTTTTATTCATAGAAATCTGGAGATCATTTTTCAATACCACAAAAAATTCCCAAGAAACATTTACATGTGAATGGCTCTATTTTTGTTGAACAAATCTTTTCCATCGGATTTCCTTGATAGTTGTACAACTTCTATTATGATGCCCTCGATTTTTCTACAGAAATGGCCCCGAGTGTATTTTACTGTCTACATATTTTGCCATTCACACAAGACCCATTGCCATTCACACTTGAATTCAATTTCTTTCACTCCCCAACATTTTGGAATAATTTTTTGAATAATAATACAAATAATAATTTAAAATTCATCACAAATAAATTAAAAATGTAATAAAAGTATCTTTTTCTCCACGCTTACATGAGAATGGCTATAATTTCCAGATTAGAAGAAGGATTTGGCCTCCCATAGGCATGTTATATTTGTTTATAATTGCTTCAGAGTGCCTCTTGTTTGTGCATCAAGAAATGTATCGTGCAACAGCAGCTCTCAGCTGTATCTGAAGCATGCCTCTGGATCTGTGAGTGCATCTGCATCTGCCACATCTTCAGCCAGGACCATAATTGGATCAGCATTAGCCGCCGCTGCCGCTGCCGCCGCTGCCGCTGCTGTTGCTGTTGCATCTTTGCTTCTTGGCCCATCGCTTATCCCTGAGCTGAACATGTGCTCTGCTCGAGGGCCAAAAGCAGGAAATAATGTAGTTGAGAGGTCAGAAGACTAAAGCCAAACTACTAGCCAGGACAATGATAAAGGCAGGGACACGCACACGCACACACACACACACACACACACACATGAGACAGCCGCCTAACGAGGTCAATTGTAAGTTATTTCCACTCTCCAACGGACAGCCGACAGCCGACAGGCGACAGAGAGGATAGCCGAGAGGATAAAGGATAAAAAGAAAAACAAGAGAATAAAGCGAATGCAGAGAGAGAGAGATAGAGTGAGAATAAAGTGTAAGCTGAGGTCCAGACCAGGAAATAGCCAGCGCATGAATATCATTAATGGCTAAAGAGCGTTAAAGGTCATTGTTCCTGTTACACTCCATATCCTTTCTGCCCTCCCCCCCTGCCCCCTCCCTCCTTCCTTCCTGCTCTGCAGTGCAGACGGAAGGAAGGAAAGTACAGCTTAGCTGCGAGAGGAATACCTAACTCATTATTATGCTTTTCCTGCTTTTCCCTCCCCTCCAAGCAGCATATGCTCCAGACTTGGAGTCTATGATGGGAATATATGTGGCTATAAAGGAATAGCAAGAGACAAGGAAGGGGAGGGTAGGGGAGGGTAGGGGAGGTCTAGGGAGAGAGATCTTTGTGGCAGAGGTGGGAATATGTATAAAGTCTCATAGATAGTGTTATTAGCCAGGCAAGGACCTAAATGAAAGAAAACAAGTGCCCAGCGATGCATGACTCTCAATCAAGGGAGCTCCTTCTCCCATTCTCTCTCTCTCTCTCTCCCTGCATTCTCTGTCCATTCACTATCAGTATAGCGGCTCTCTCTCTCTCTCTTTTAAGGTACGATTTTATTAAAAACATCTCCTATAATTTTTTAGGTCAAAGCAGACTGTTTTCTCTCTCAGAAAAATATCTTCACAGAGCCCAGAATGCAGACTTCAATCCTAGCTAATCCCATCATCTTAATTATAATAATCACACCCTAAAAAACTAACATTAGTTCTTATTTTCCTCACTAAACTCATCATCACTCCTTTGCTGTTCATTTTAATAAAACAATTTTCACTCTCGTTTCATGGGCTGCTGCCTTCTGTCGAGAACGGTTCCAATTTCAAATACCATCAGCAAAATGCATTTGAAATTTTGGGAAAAACCAGAGAGCGAGGGAGAGAGAAGAAAAACGAAAATGAGACAATAAAAAAGGAAAAAAAAAAACTATGAAGCTGTGCAAAATTGTGTCACCTAATTTCGGCAACAGCTCTTGGTGCCACACGCATCATTTCGCCCAGCACATATGCAACATTTTAGAGAGGGATAGACATAAGGAGATAGAGAGAGCGATAGAGATGAGGGGAATATGTATGCCAAGCACCTGAGAGAGAGAGAGGGAGAGAGCAATAAGCGCACAAAGCATTTGCATGGGACATGAGACTGCAGTTGCATTTATTTCTTTTTTTTTCCAGCAATATTTTCCACCTCTCTCACTCTCACTCATACTCTCTCTTTCTCTCTCTCCCTCTTGTTCTGTCCCAGACAATTGTGTTCATATTTAATAATTCATAACTTTTTCTCCCCTCCCAGATCGAGGAAAATATGAATATTCAGGAGCCTAAGAGTCGAGTCGAGTCGAGTCCAAAAGTAGGGTAGAAATGTAAGTAAACTACAGTGTGGCGCATAGGCATAAAGACAGTAGATAGAACACACAAAATTTAGGGAAAATTCAGGATTATTTTAAGGATTTATTGCCCAAGAAAATTTCAGCCAAAAGCAACAGAAAATTCTGCAAAAATTTTTAATATAAATAAATAATTTTCCCTTAATTAAAACCCACTTTATAATACATATATATATAGTTATAGCACACACTGTATGGCCATACAAAATGTAACCTTTTCAGTCTGTTTGTTGTCTCCACATTTCGGTGACTTCTCTGGAGAATTCTCCTACCTCCCTCCCTCCCTCCATTCATCCTCCCCCATTCCCTTGAAAACTTTTGTTTCTGTCATCGTCTGGTCTGTTCTGCCGTTTCTCTGGGCTTATTCCGTATTCCGCACTATGGAAACTATACTTTTATTTTATACCATTTCATTTTACTTTATTTTATTTCATTTCGTTCTTTTAAAGTTTCAATTGTTTAAATTTGGGTCAATAAATAGACGAGTAAGCGGCAGAGAGAGTGAAAGAGATTCCTCTTGGCTTTTGTCTCCTGGCGACAAACAGACGAGCAGCAACAAAAGGACATATGCGGGCAGGACAATGGCACACCCAAACGATATGGAGACTGGGGCGATCCTACGTGCTTTGTATTCTATATATCAGTGGCACAGAAAAACAGAAAGAAAAAAAAAAAACTATACCAAAATTTTATTTTATGCAAAATAGTTATAGTCGTGTGCGTGTGTGTGGGGGGGGGCAGTAGTGGATGTCCTTTCGATGCTGTACATTGTAAAAATGTTCCTGTTGTTGCACGTGTTTTAGTTTTATTTTTTCCTGTATGTATTTCGTATTGATTTTTGGCATTTTTAGGTCGCACGATGTGCCACCCACAACCCTTTCTGCTTTCTGCTTTCCGCTTTCTCCTTTCTCCGAGATGATGCCGTGCGGAGCTATGTGGCTTAATGAACACAGATTTATGAGAGTCACAAAACTTGGCTCCAACACGACAATGCTCGACACGTGATCCGCCCTAAAGGAGGTGAAGGTCTCTCCATAGAAATTTCTCTACCAACGTTTCGCTTCTTTAAGCCGCACAATTTCAATTCAATTCAAATTTATTATAAAATATAAAATATATTTCTGTTCCTGCAAGCTTGAATCTCTTTGATCTAGTTGCTGGGGGTATACACACACACACACATCTACAAAATTGTTCGCCGAAATGCCCTTTGGGCCCACGAAAAAACCACGTTGCCTACTTTCCAGCTGAACTTGCAGAAAATCCCCAAAAAAGGCAGGGCAGCGGGAGGCAGGCGGCAGGAGCAGCACAGCTCCTGGTAAACATTAAATAAATTTTTAATAAAGTTTTGCTCTAGAAATTGTTATTTTTAGCAGCAGCCAGGAAGCAGCAGGAGCAGCCAGGAGCAGCAGGAGCAGCCAGGAGCAGCCAGGAGTCAGCAGCGGAAGGAGTACTGGCAGCAGATAAAATATGACATTTATAGCCCCCGCGCCTGAATATCGTACGAACGCACACACACACTCCCCGAGAGCCAGAGAGCAGCTTTTGAAATTTTATGTGGCTTATGTAAACCCCACACACACACAGCAGGGAGCCAGCGGGGGGGTGGTGGTGCTGGGCTGCTCTGTGGCGGATGATTTTGATTGTGGCTGTGGTTGTGGCCCGAACAAAGTTTGTTTTATGACAAGACCTGCAAAAAGGTGGCAGAGCGGCACCGAATGATGATGTATCCCCGTGCACTGCCAATAAAGAAGCGACACGAGGAGAGAGTACGCGTGTGTGGCGGGGAAAGTGAAGGTGGAAATCATCACTTTCGATGGGATTGAGCGAGCGGATAACCACCCAAATACCCAAACAGCCAAACAGCCATTTGCATAAATACATTCATAAATGTAGGAAAAGCAGGAAAAGTAGCAAAACTGGGGAAAGTGGGGGAAAGTAGGGGGAGAAGTGTAATGGTACGAGTAGAATGGTTTTATTAAATTTTTGACGCCTGGGCGTAAATGTAAATTACACATGAACCAAGAAGGAAGAATACTAATATTTGGAGCAAACAATCGCACAGATAGAGATACAAGGCACACACACACACACACACGCACACACATACAGCTGGAGACACAGTCAGAGAGAGAGAGAGCGCGCGAGAGAGAGACAAAAAGGACATTTTGTGCCAACACCTTCTAATCAAGCAAAGAGCTTAAAATAAAGTAAGGACGAAAAAAAGAACAGAGAGCAAAAAAAAAAAACGAGAGAATGAAATGAAAAGATATTATGAAATTTCGAAACACACCCTTCGTTCGGGACACACACACACACACACACACACACACACACACACGCGCGCGCGTAATGGCAAAAAGGCACAAAGGATCTACGTGTCAGGGCGTCTGTGAGTGTCCTAGCAGCAGAAAATGGCAGCCCTTTTTGGTCTACAAGACACAAAGACAACGAGATGGTTATAAATATACATATACTCGTATCCCACACATATCCCCCCCCCCCACACTCCCCCCACCACTTGCTCCTCGCCTTGCAGAGCACCCATCCCTTTGGCTTGGTGCGTGTTTGTTAATGAAATGTTTGTCTTTCGCATTTAGTTACGCTACGTTAGACACTTTTGCTTATTAGCGTAAAGCGCTGCTCCTGCTGCTGCTGCTTAAACGCCGAGCAAAAGCAGAGACCAGACCAGACGGTGCCCCCCCCATCGAGAGAGCAGAGAGAGAAGAGATGGCCCAAGGAGGAGAATTCCAGCCAAGGCGAACAGATACAGCTTTGGGAATGCCCTTGAAAAATCAGCTGTTGAGGGACATACAGCCATGGGAATTTTCTTTTGCTGGAGGAATGAAATATTTCAGTCTGGGCATAGCCCAAGGAGTTCTAGAAGGGTTTATCCCACTAAGCGATCTGGAATGGCAATCATCTCTGCTTTTCCATATAATTAATCATTTAAATAGTGAAGAAATATTTATATAAAGTTCCAATAAGGACTTTTGCTTGGGTGAATGCTCAAAGAGTTTTATGAGTTTTTTTATCTTGAAAAATATAAGAAAATTCCCTAATGAACGCTCTGAAAGGGCAATCATATCTTTTTCTTTCGATATCATTAAGCATTTAAATAATGGAATTATTTATTTATTTTTCATACCTTTTTCAGGCTTTGCTTAGAGTCTTTTCTGGCAATCGATATTTTTGAGATGTTTTATATCTCTTAAAATCCCTAAAAATCTCTAATAATCTCTAAAAATCTCTAAAAATGTGAATAAAATCTCCCAAGTGCCTGCTGGATTATGAGTAAAATTCTATCTGTATGCTCTGCTAACTCATGAGACCCTTCAGGTCTATGAGGGTATCTATGTACAATGTATGTAAACACCCATTTCCTATGCATAGGCGCAGACAGGCGACATCAACAGCAGCGGCAGCAGCAGCGGCAGCAGCGGCAGCAGCAGCAAAACCAACAACAGCAGCAGCAAACAAAATTAACAGCAGCAGCAACAGCAGCAGCGACTGAAGGAACAACAGCAAACAGAAGCAGCAGACGCAAAAGCGATAACAGCGGCAGCAGCAGCACCAACAGCAGCGTCAACAGCTGCGACAGCAGCAGCAAAAAAAAGACAGCAGCAGCGACAGCAGCAGAGACAAAGACGTCGCGACGGCGGCACTGGCCTTGTATTATGTTGCAAGAGCGCTGGTTATTCCTCCACTCCTTCCCTCCTTCCCGGACTCTCTCTCTCTCTGTTCCCGCGCTGGTTTCTGCCGCCACAACTTCCCCGGCAATTCCTCTCCCCTACACTCCATTCGCCCCTTCTCCATCTTCATTCCGAAAACCCAAGGTTCAAGGTTAGCAACGTGTGTGTGTGTGTGTGAGGAGTGTCGCCGCATGTGTCTCTGTTGGCGCCTTGAATTTTTGGTTGAGTTTTCCGTTCTTGTTCTTGTTCTTGTTCTTGGTTTTTTTTTGTGTTCTTTCAGTTTCTGTTGTTTTTGTCTAGATTTGGCGCAGTGCGATAATTTCCGAGTATTACTAAAGCTCCTGCCTACCCCCCTCCCACTCACCCTCTGTCGTCCTCCGTCTGCCTTTTAGTGTGTGTTTGAGCAAGTTTTTTGGGTAATTAAAAATTAAATTGCGCATACGTCACACACAAAAGAGAAAGGCAGGGCGGAAAAGGAGAGAAGAGGAGCAGAAAGGCAGGACAGAAAGGGAGAGAAGAGGAGCAGAATGCGAGACAGGCAAGACAGAAAGAGAGAGAAGAGCAGCAGAAAGGCAGGGCAGAAAGGGAGAGAACAGGAGCAGAAGGGCAGGACAGAAAGAGAGGAGAGTGGAGTGGAGTGGAGTGGAGGAGAATTTCAAGGCAATGACTTTTTAAGTTTAATTGGATTTTGAAGGCTGCTCGGCAGGATCGGTGGGAAGGATCCCAAGGAACAAAAACAAAACGAAAGCAAAACAATACCGAGGATAATGGGTAAATTGAGCAGACAGACACACAAAAGCCAGAAAGACAGACAGACAGACAGACAGACGACACCGACGGAATAGACAGGAAAATAGTTTAGGAAAATCAGCCAGCCAGAAAGAGAGAGAGAGCAAGAGCAAGAGAGATGGAGAGATTTCCCATTGCTAATTGGATTTGTTGGGGATTTTGCTGTTGTGCTGCGGGAAAAGGGAAAGTCATATTCAGCCATAAATCAAAATACAAATATTAGAATATTGCATTAAACACAAATCCCATTTAAATCGATGGGATAACAAAGCAGAAGGATGTTTTTAGATGATATTTGTGACCAAAGGATACTCATTAGTCAGAGTTTTGAGGGAAAACTACTTTCAGTTGGGGAAAAACAATAGTCATGCGGCCAAAAAGAATGTATTTTCGATGTGGAAAACAATCGAAAAGGAAACCTCTTTCGGGAGAAAGAATTTCATAATTTACATTATTCCGATAATAATAATAATATATAATAAATAAAATATAATAATAAAAAATAAATAAAAAATAATAAATAAATTAAAATAATAAAAATATAATAATATTAATACAATAACAATAATAATATAATATAATAAAATAAATATAATAATTATAAAAATAAATAATAATATAAAATATCCAAGATCTGGATGTAAAAAATGAGTTATCTGTTGATCCTCAAACATCCTGAAAGGATAGTAGATATTCCAATAAATTGAAATCTAAATTCTCATTCAAATTTCCATCTGTTTGAATTCTAATTTGAATCCTTTTATCGTTTTTAATGTATTTTTGAAACGCTTTCTTCTCTGCGTTGTATCCTTCTTCCCGTATCCGATATATACCCTTCTGCCACGCTTCGATTCCCTCAATTTCGAACGCATATCCTGTCTACTGTTTCTGCTGCTGCCACATGAGGATTCAAAGCATTGCAATCGAGAGCTTAAATGTGCACACAACCTTTAACCTTTGCTGAATGGCATCCCACAAATGAAATCAGCTTTTGTTTCGGTTTGTTTTTTTCTGCATAATTTGTTTGTGATTTACCAACAATAAACACTATCCATAAGCCTTCCACCAGTCGCATCCAGCCAGCTTTCGCTTCTTCTGAGTATCTAATTCCCCAGGGCCCCCCCGCCGTCCCCGACTTACGGCAGTCAATTTGAAATTACCTTGAGGTTCTGCCTCGGCCCGGGGCAGGCACTAAAAATGTCTAAACGTCGTTGGGTTACACGCCTAAGCCGCAGCAAAGTCGGAAACACCTGGACGGCCGAGACCCGACCCTGGAACCTCTCCAGACCATAGAACCACTCTGTAGTTTATTTAAATTAAACCTTTTTCACACACCCACACAGACACACACACAGAGGCATCTGCATCTACGACAGCTCCATGGCTGTGTGGGGCTGTGTGGGGCTGTGCGGCGGTTTTCTCCTTCGGTGGTTATTCTGTTTGCTTTTTTTCAATTAACTTTCTAGGGCAGCCGCAGAAACAGCTACAAAATAGCTCGGGTACGACAGGCATGGCAGGACAGGACAGGGCAGGATAGGGCAGGACGGGGCAGGACGGGGCAGGGCAGGACGGGGCAGCTGTTCTGTTGGTGATAATGATGATGATGACGCTCTGGCTACGACGCTCTGGCTCGACCAAGAAGAAGTCTAACAAATTGCAAAATCCCCTTCAAGCCACTTCTGAGCGTTACACCTTCTGTGGCACGCTGACGGCACCTTTGTGGCACGGGGGGGCACGGGGGGCAAGTGCAAACATCTTTTTTGCTGTCTTGACTATGCACTCCGTTGCGTATACTTAACGCAAAAACCTTTAAACCACTAAAACCACAACAGCAATGTAGTCGCCTTCCAACCACTATCCACCCACCATCCCCATCCAACCATCCACCCATCCACCCATCATCCCTCCCCCTTCATCATCGTCATCCACCCATCGTTCGTCCGTCGTCTTCAGGGTTTGTTTGGGTTTTGTGTTTCCACTTGGCCAGCGTAGCATTTTATTTAAACTGCAGTTAATTTTCACTAAAACATTTTAATTGTATTTTTGTAATCTGTCTTTTACTAGTTTTACATAGGGTCGAGCCAGTGGCAGTGGCAGTGTCAGAGACAGAGACAGTGGAGAGGCCCCCCGGAAGGCCGAATGCAGAAGAAGGAAAACCAAAAACCGAATCCAAACGCCGAGGCCCTAGACCCAGAGACAGAACCAGATGAAGAGCCAGGAGGAAGAACCCGCGACAGGCAGAGAGGAGTCAAGACATCAAGACACACTCAGAGAAAAAAGAGGACACCCTTGGAATCGAATAGTTCTCTTAGGATTGGGATTTACGCATTTGCGACATGCTCACACGCACATTTTTGATTTAAATATTATTTTAGCATTGATTTAAATATATTTCATATACAAATAAATTCATAATTAAATAAAATATATTTCAAACAAATTTAATATTTCATTTTATATTTAATATGTCATATTTATATGAATATGTCATTTAAATATGGGTGTGTGCCATTTTTCTCCGAGTGTACAGACAGAGGGTATACGGGGAGCGGAACAAGCCCCAAGGTCTGGGTCTGCAGAGGCCGCTGCCGCAAAGCCACTGCCACTGCCACTACCACTACCATTTTTAATGCAATAAAAGTCAACTTAAAATATGCAAATTACGGTAGTTTCGCTAAAAATTTGTGCAGACTCGGCTAAGAGAGGGGGAGGGAGAGACCGAGTGGGAATGGCCATAACCATCCGCTCCTACTCCTTTCTGGCAGGACTGCCACTCTCTCTCCCTCTCTCTTTCTATCTCTCTTTCTCTTTCTGTGGCAGACTGTTGCGAAAATGTCATTAACATTTCTCTGGGCCATGGACTTTTAATTGTGTCTATGACTGTGTCTTGGTCCTGGCGGTTTCGGTACCTAGAGGTTGCAGGATCCCTTGACCTCAGGCCGTGTCACTTTCCAGAGGAGTTGGCCCGGGACATTAATGTATATTAGTGTCGGTCATAAATTAAGAGCATTTTGCTGTTCATATTTGCCAGAAAGTCGCACTTAAATCTAATTGCAACTCAAAGGAGCAGCGCCAGATCCTAGAAGACAGCAGACGGCAGACAGTAGACAGAAGCCATCCCACACAGTCAGACAGACAGAGAGACAGACAGACAAATGGCATTTAAATGACGGCACCCCAAAAGCACACACACACACACAGGACCTCTAATCGAATGGAGGATAGTCCCACAAGCCCCTCCCCCCCACTGCCGTCTGCTGTGGCTGCTGGCTGGTAAATCTTTTAATGAGCCAGATCGCATTACTATAGCTACAGCATATTGTTTGTTTCGTGCTGGGGGGCGGGCAGGGTGGGAGGTAAATTTATGCTTAAGAAATTAGAGGCAAGGGAAATTTACGCTTGGAAATGGGGAGGGAGAAATGAAGGAATGGAAAATTTACGCTTAAAAAAATGTACGCTCATAGCAATGAGGGTTGGCAGGAGGGTCCTCCCCTTTAAGCCGCTTATAGCCGCTTCTGTTGCCGCTGGAAAAGGTGTCAAGTTTAAGAATCAATTACTTCAGGGAGTATCCCCGCAACCCCGTACCGCCCCCTCCAAGGAGTATGCAAATGTTGGCCCTATGCCATGGCCTTTTCCCTCGCTTCTAAACAAACTTTTCAGCGCGGGTTTCAGCTTACCAAACAGACTCTGTTTTTTGTGGCGTCAACCTCTCGAAGGGTTAAATCGATCCGACGGAAGGTTGAAGCGGCCAGATAACCCAAATTGATAATGGTTAATGATATTTCCCAAGGGTTGGTGGGGGGTTTGTTATCTGGGGTGTTGGGATCTTTAATTACCAAAAAAATATACTCTTACAGGAAGGACATGCAGGGGTTTGCCAGGGTTCGATTTCCAAAAAATTCCATGCAGAAAATTAAGGAAATATTCCTTCAATTGGATCTTTAAGGTTATATCTGTATTCCATATTCTTTCATTTCATTTCAAGACTTTCTCTTTCACTTTGATCTCATTAAACTTCTCTCACCCCTTTTCCACACCCTTAGAATTTTCCTGAATAAACATTGCTCGGCCAAGAGCTTTGCTGGTGCTTCCTGTCAAGTACCACCCAGCCCACCCCCCACAAACACATGCCACAAATGCGAATATATATATATATAAATGTGTGTTTGTGCCACATTCAAAGCATATTTGTGAGGCTGCTCTGAAATTCACAACTTAAATTACGCAGAAAACACAGGCGCACGCACAGGCACAGGAAACTGCCGCTGCTCCTGCTCGTGCGCCTGCCCCTCTTCCTGCTGCTCTCCACACGCCTTTGATTGATGAAGCTGTCCGGGAGCGGGGGTGAAAGGAGAAGGAGCCCCCAGCCTAATGTTAAACACTAATGGCAGCTTAAATTAGATTACGAAATAGAGTCCTGGAATGGGCCAAGTCCTGCCAAGCGTGACCATTACATTTCCTCCTCGCTCTCTGGGAATTTTTTGTATTTTATGGCATAACATTTTTTGTATTTTATTTAAACTATTTTCTTGCTTAAGGAACGTACAATTTTCGGCGCCGATTGCCCCCCGAAAAGAATTTTTCAGCTGGTGCGTTTTGTGGGTATCAAAAAATCAACTCATAAAAATCGCACAAAAACACATAGATGAGATTTATTGTTATAGTTTTTCCAACGGGAACGGAACTGATACACACACACACGCACACACCCACACTAATACACATTTCAATTGCCATTACGTATACGCGGCGTGTGCCCAAAACCAAACCAAGGTCCTGGCCGCTGCTGCTGCTGCCACTCCTGCGCTGCCACACATTTCTATGGCTGCCTTCTGGACAGGGTGGAGGGGGGGGGACTCCTTTTATATCGGTGTTAAATTTCACGTAAAAATTGCACTAAAAATTAATATATAAATATTTGCTTAGGACCATTAGAAATACCCTTAGATTGTGGATCGTTTGGCGATTAAATTTCATGGCCAACATTTTAGTAGGAAAAGGTTTTGGTTGTTGTGAAAAGCGAGAGAAATGGGAGAATATTTACGCCATAAATTGTATGGTTCAGAATTTGCAGATACATTTCTTTCACTATCTTTAAAGAGGAAGATTTAATGGCATAGAACTTGAAGAAATAGCCACAAGAAAGGATTTGTTTTTAGATTTTTTGGTATTCCATATTCTATGTATGTATCTATTTTTCTGTCTATATATCTATCTATTGACCTACCTATCTATCTACCTATCTATCTACCTATCCATCAGTCTATCTATATATAGTATTATTTATCTGTTAGTTTTCTTTGAATCGCTTTATCTATTTATCCGTCAATATATCTATCCATCTATCATTCATCGATCAATCATTCCATCTTTTTATCTATTATTCCTTCCATCTATAAATTATATATTAATTAATTATTTAATTCCATAAATTCCATATATTATTATTATTAATTAATTTTAATTCAACTTTATTAGCAGAACAATTCTTAATTTTCAAGTAAATAAATAAAAAAATAAATAAATTAATCTACCAATCGATATATATATATATATCTATTTATCTATCAACATCTGTCTTTCCATCTATAAGTGATTCATTTATCCATCTACTTTTCAACCTATATACCATCTATGTATATCTTTTCCATTTTCAATTAATCTTCTAAAATTCAACATTTATCCCCCATAAAAAAATGCTCCCTTTTCCTGCGTTCCCCACTTTCCTCTACTTTCTCCGTTGATAACGTCAGAGCCCTACCCTTAAGATACTCCCATTAAATAAGTGTATTAGGAACTTCGTTATACTGTAATTATAATTTTCCAGTCATGTTTTTTTGTTTGGATGTCGTGCTTGATCAAATCAAAGCAGAGAGAAAACAAAGGAAAAACAGGGGGAAAAACAGGGGGCAAGGAGGGTGGGAAAACAACAGAACAATGCTCGTATTTTATTATAGTTTCGGTGGCTCATGGAATTTCATGGTTACAAATAGTTAATGTACAGTTAATTATTACATAATCACGGGTCAACACGAACCCCCCGCGAACCCCAGGGCGTTGTCCACTCTGTCCATTCTGAAGAGCATTTCCCAATGATTTTCCACCCACAACACACACACACACGACCCGACACGACACGACAAGTACCTCGTACATTGACTTTGTGGAAATTTATATTTCACTCTGCATGGATTCTATGGATATTTTCTTTTGTTTTTCCCACCCCACCCCCACACACCCCTCGTATGTTTGCTGGCCATAAATATTAATTATAAAACACGATATCCATTATATAGCCGCAAGAGTCGGCACGAAATCATCATCATCATCAGGCGCTTAAAGGCTCAAAGGGTTGGTAAGTCATTCCCGGACTTCCTGGTACTCAATTTATGGCCTAGGAAAATTGTATACATCGTCGCGCCCCGCCCCGCCCTGCCCTGCCCTGATGTCGAATGAAATTAGCCATAGGAATTGTAGTCGTATGTACTTATAGGTCTATAAGTAGGCCAAATCCCAACCTACTTTTAAGTTTCATTTTTCGTTCTTCGAGTATATTTATTTATTTACCCAAGAAAATAAACATTGATTGAATTTCCAGGAAGAACCAACGATTGATGGCAGCTGTGAATCATTAAGGGATTGAAGGGGGTTTGGCCTCACAGATGGAACAATCAATGTATTTATATGTAGATATTTATAGGCATTTCCTAATGGTTTCCTAATTGGTTACCAAACTAGATACCTTTCTTTCTAATTTCGGAATGAGTTTCTGAATGAAGGCAACTGATTAGATCGCTTAATCATTGATTAAGGTCTGATTAATGGAGATATATCTACACATGTGCATATGTATAATAGGTTCCATAATAGTTCTATTAGTGAGGTTTTAAGGATAAAGACAATTGTCTGCTTACTGTTATTATTGTTGTATTAGATACAGAATAAAATTAAAATAAATTTTAACAAATATATTTAATTTTTTTCTATATTTTCCAAAAATTTCTTTGCTTCTTAAACAGGAAAAATGTATAGAATTGAAAAACCAGCAGCACAAAAGCAATATCTTCACAAAGTTGCGGGTAATCCCATTAAAAGTGGAGTGAATAAAACCAAATAAGCCATAAATATTATGTACGAAAAATAAATAATGAAAATAACATAAGAAAAAATAAATATATCTCCGAAATTGTCCCACATTTTGCTGGGAAAACACTTTCCCTCGCCAGTGCACTGCATAATGCAATAAATGTGTGTAATATTTGGCACTCTGCTTGTTGCTTTTTCCCCCACAGACTGTACCCCTACCCTATTTTCCTCATTTTCCGCATGTATTGTAGAATAATAACATAAAATAATTTATGGCAAATGAAAGTCACAAAAATGCGAGAGCCAAGAAGCGAAGAAACCAAGCGAAAAATGTTTGCTTTCATGCTCCATTCACCGCTCCACTCCACTCCACCCCCTCCCCCTCCCCACTCGCCCCTCCAGCCACATAATGCTACCCTCTATTCTCCATCCACTCCCCTCGTTTCTCTCTCCATCTCTCTTTCCAGTATGGAACCCTTTCTGCTCGACGACTCTTTAGAATTTTTCGTGGTATATTTTTAGGCGATCCCCCAAAAGCCAGGCGGCGCGGCGCCTGGCCACGACATGTAAACTTTCATTCTCAATGGGGGTCCTGCAGGGAGCGGGGGCGAGGAGCAGGAGGAGGTGGCATGTGGCATGTAGCAAGGCTTTTGTGACCTGTCGTCTAGCATTTGCTCGTTCGCTCCCGCGCTCCCGCGCTCTCTCTCTGTCCATCTCTGTCCCTCGCTTTTCTCCGCTCTTTTCCGCTACAACGTTTTCTTCTGTCATTTTTTTTTTTTTTTGGGCAAGGGGAAAGGAATTTTAGTCAAGCTTTTGTTTTAAAGGCTTTTGTGGCAGAATGCTTTGAATTTTCCTGCTGCCTGCCTGCCTGCAATTTCATGTTTTTTGCGCGGCAAATTCAGGGAAAATTCTATGCACAAAAGGATTACAAAATGCACCGGCAGCAGTAGCAGCAGCAGCAGCAGCAGGCATAGCGTATCGCGTATCCTCAAAGACATATAGAATGTTGTATCCTTTTGAAAATCTCAAGAATTCATTTCTCTCTGCTGCTGCCGCTGCACAAAGACAAATAAATCCTAGATTTAGTGTTTGCATTCTTCGGATTTTCCCAGTGACAGTAAAAGTTTCCATTTCCCCCCGCCTACCCCTTTCTTTCACTCTTAATTAATTAAAGCCGCCACCGAAAATGTGGCCGTGGTGGGGTGGTGGGCGGCCTGCTGCTGCTCACCTGTCAAGCTACTTGTCAATTCATCGTTTCATCGTAATTAGAAATTCTATAGAAAAGTTGGAGGGAGGAAGTGTGTGGGGGGGGATTTGTCACTCACCACGAAACTCAAACAATTTGATTGCCAAAAAAGTATTTTTTACAAAGCCTAATTTGTGGTTGGCCAAGTGGCAGCAAAAAGGGGCAGCAGAAAGAGGCAGAATGAAGCAGAAAGTGGCAGCAGAAAGTGGCAGCAGGCAGCACAGGAAAATCCAGGAATAAGTGAAGAACTTTTATAGTTTTCAGACCCATTTTTTGGGGCTGCTGTGGCAGGGGGATATTTGTTCCCAGGATGAAAGGTTTTCTTCGAATTTCGTTTGAAGAAAGTGCCAAGGAAAAAGCTGCTAATTGAATAAAAGACTGAAACTCGAAGGAATAAATAAATTCAAAGGAAATCCTGCAATAGTGCTGGCCTTTGAGGGGTGATTTTGCCTTAAGTAAAATAAAAAATGTTCCTTGCCATCCCTGAACATCCCTAATCATCATTTGAATCTCCTTCAACAGCTCAAATCTTGTTTTAGGTTACAGAATGTCAGAAAACAAACCGTAAACCAGTATGACATCTAAAATGCTCTCCTGATGTTTGGTTTCCCACGGGGGAAAAAAAAGGGATAGAAACGGACAGGAAAAGTGAAGTGAAAAAGTGAACCCCACAGAAAACAACCGAAGAAAAGCGCCACACAAAAGCGGCCACAAATCAAAAGCCAAGTCAACCTGCGCACTGGAGTTGATTGAAAAGTTTATGCACCTCCCAGAAAATCTCTCTCTCCCCCTCTCTCTGTCTCACTGTCTCTCCCTCCCTCCCTTTGCCCTCTGCTAAGCTCTCTTTCTGTTGGGGTAACCTTTTCGGTTTTAGTCCTCGGAAAAGAGCCTCTCAGGTGTTCTGGTAGCTCCCGAAGAGCCATTTGACAAAAGTGCCAGCCGAAAAGCTGGGGCTATTTATTATGCCCACAGGATGTAAACGCACAAACACCCACACACACACACACACATACAGAGGCAAGGTGGAAACTGCGTAAATCATTTCCACTTTATGCGTCGCTCTCTCTTTGTCTCTCACTCGCTCTCTCGCTCACTCGCTCTATCGTTCTCTCTAAGCCCGAGACAGTGTCAACAAACTGCAAAAGACAGAGAGCTAAAAAGGGGGAAGGCCCAAAGTTAGAGGATAAGAACTTCGACCAGGGGGAAGGGCAGACAGGAGCATTAAAAAAAAGTGCAGACAAAAGGGGCAAAGAGAGCGAGAGAGCCAGAGAGCCAGAGAGAGATAGCAGTGTGTGTGTGTGTGTGTGTGTGTGTGTCCCAATCTTTTGGCAGTCAAAAAGTTTTGCCGTTTAGAAAAGTGTCAAGCATTTTATCACACGAAACGGAAACTGGCCAAAAACAACAACAACAGCAACAGTCCGAAACATGGCCATAATAAATCTTTAAGGAGTTGGCAGTGGCCTCTCCCCCCCCTCTCCCCCTCTCCCCCTCTCCTTACCCTCCTTAAAACCCTGCCCCCTGAAAATCCTGCTCAAAAATCCCACTTCTTGCGGAAAATTCGCCATTTTCTAATGCAGGCGCCTAAAAGTATGCAGCGAGAATAGAAAATACACCTGACAGATGACGAAACTTCCACTCACTCTCTCTCTTTCTCTCTCTCAGTGTGTGTGTGTGTGTCTCTCTCTTGGCCAGCGAAAAGAAAAAAATCAGAAACTTGTCAACGTGTTGACTGCTGCTGCAGTTATCCGGAAAATACTCCAGGGACAGCAGCGGACATAAGGCGGTCGTAAGTGGCAGCAAGCTAGAAGGTACAGTCATCACACACACACACACACACTGCCACTCTCTGTGGCAGTTGCAAACTTTTGTGGCTGTTGCAAAAACCGATTTGACCGACAGCTAAACCTTCGCCTCCCCCTCCTCCTTCTCCCCTCGCGGGCACTCGCTCAACGACAGAAATGTTGTAAAAACCTCCGAAAAAGTCAAGGAGCGACCTGTCCGGTCCGTTCAGTTTTTCCTGCGCGGAAAACGTGGTCAAAGAAAAGGTGCAAAGATTAACCCTTGCGGGGGATCCATCATCAACAACAAGTCGGGCATTAAATGTTGGTCATTTCTTTTTTTGTTTTTTGTTTTTTGACGTGGAAATTGATTTTCGGTTTATTTCTTGCGGGAGAGAAGTTTTTGAAATATAGTGCAGATTGCCGTTACTGCAGTTACTGCAGTTTTCTGCTCAGTTTTCCTGGCTTAAGTTTCCAGTTCTTGACAGTCGATTTTCTCGAGTTTTTATCACCCAAGGAGGGAGTATTACTTGCAGGTTTAGTTACAGTTGCAGTTTAGTTTAGAACTTGAGTAATGTTTTACAATACTTTTGTAATGTTTACTGTTTCCTTTTTGGGAAAATGTGTGTGTTTATCAAGAGATTAAGACAATTTCCCACTACACAACGCCGGAAAATTTTAACAACGAAAAAAAGTCGTTTAGTTACTGATTTTAAAGAACCAAAACCTCAATTGAGTGATTGATCAATGCAAAAGAAAAAACTATTGATATCGGAAATGTGATGGAAAATTATAAACTATGCAGAAAAATTTAATTTAATTTAATTTAATTTAAAAAAATGCTTAAATAAATAAAAAAAATTATTAAAAATTATATATAAATATAAAAATTATTAAAAATTATATATAAATATAAAAATTATTAAAAATTATATATAAATATGTTTGATGAATAATTGTAAATTATATATTTAAATATAAAAAATAAATAAATAAATGAAATAAATAGAAATTATTCAAAATGAATAAAAATAAATTATATAAATTATACAAATAAATATAAATTACATATTGTATTATAAAATTGTGTTTAAATTATTATTTAAAAACTATTAAGTTTTACTTAATTTATTGTCATTTTAATTAATTTTGTATCTCAATTTCCTAAGCTTTCTATTCAAAATTAAATTGTTTTAAATTCTTTGAAAATCCCCAAAACATCAATCTTTCTTTCAGGCAATCCCTTATCATACTTTAATCCCCAATAAATAATTATAGATCTCTGCATTCGTAATCATAGAATGTATGAAAATAACACCTCAAACCTCGAAGAAATAAAATTAGGATTTGGATTACGATTACGATTAGGATTAGGATTAGGAGTAGGAGATGGTGGCATTGCACTTGAACAAAAGTGGATGTGGACTACGTGAGATCCTCTGCGCAGCAAGACCCACCATCTGGCCTTCCGCCCGCTCTAAACCTGTTCCTGCCATAAACCCTGTATCCTGTGTATCCTGTGTGTCCTGTGTGTCCTGTGTCCTGCTCTTAAAATTCCACAAGCATTTGCTTTGGTGCTAATGGAACAGTTTAGAGGAGCAGCCAGCCAGGCAGGAGTCGCCCCGAAAGGAGGGCAGGCTGAAGGGGCAGCAGTGGGAGGGGTAGCCCTGCCCTCGAGGTTTACAGCAGAAAGCAGCGAATGAAATCATAAATGCCAGGACACGTGCCACGACAACAACGTGCCTTGCAACGTTGCAACGAGGTGTTGAGTTTTTTTTTTGGCAAACTCTCGGACGACTGGCTGCAGTCTCCGCCCGAGCCGCGAGTGGCAGTGGCAGTGGCAGCAGTGGCAGCTTCGCATTCGCATTCTGAATGCAAGTTAGTTAAATATTTAAATTTATTTATTGGACTTTTGGACGCCAGAGGGCGGGGAGAGCGGCGAGAGCGAGTCACTGCTGCCATTTAAAATAATCAGAAAAAAGGACAAGCGTGAAAAGGACTTACCGTGTGCATCTTTCCCTGTAGATCCGCCACTGCTGGAGCCTCCGCCGCCAGAGCCAGGACCCAGGACACCACTGGACATGCCCCCGCCGCCGCCGCCGCCGCCGCCGCCGGATGTGGAATGCAGGCGCGCTAATGTGACTGGCATTAGCGGCAGAGCCATTCCACAGAGCAGGGCCATAAAAATTTTCCACATTGTTAACGTGGCCATTTGACTTTTATTGCACTTCATTTTCCTCGGCTTTTCCTTGCTGGCTTCTTTCCTCTTTCTTTGCTTTTCCTTCTCTATATATTTTTCTATAATTTTTCTTTGCTTTTTCTTCTGGTGGTGGGGTGGAGAGGGGGTTGGGGATGGTTGCTCCGTTCCGCCGCTTGTTGATTTTAATTTGATGTGAACTTAAGTTGGATTTGGTTTGCAGATTTTTCCCGCTGCAGTTTTCCCTCCTCCGTTCGTTCTAATGGAAGCACATTTTCGATTTTCCTTTCGGGCAGCAGCTGCAACGAGAGAGAGGGAGAGAGAGAAATGTAGTCGTGGTGGAAAATCCATTGGGCTTGAGTATTGAAAAGTTTTGTGTAGTTTCGGAGGCTAGTTAAAAAGTTCAACAACTTTCTTTCTTTCGTTCTTTGGCGCTTTTTCTTTTCTCTTTTTTTCTCGCTTTTCTTTTTAGTTTTTTAAGTTTTTTTTTCTGTTCTGTGTTAAAGTCAAGTTGAAGCCGCAATTATCGAGTTGTAAGGCGACACGCCCCCTTAAGACCACGCGCGCGCACACACACACACATGCATAAATACTCTCCCAAACACAGCTACACAGCTGTTTGGTCTCACAGGTGGGGGGGAGGCTTCTCCTTTGTCCTCCAATTTTGTTTGAAAAAGTTTCTTCAAACAAAAAAAAAAGAAAATGAGGCGCACAAGTTTTGTCACCTTGTTCGGAAAATGTAGGAAAATGGGCCACCATGAGTTGGGGCAAATCGCTGGAATCCAAGGTGATTGAACAACATTAGGCATTTGGCATTAGGAATTGGACTTTAAAAGGTTTTTAATTATGGAAGAGGCAAGAACTTGTAAAAGACCAGCCATGACTGGTAGAAGGACCCATGGGTGGTGGATGGATCGGAGTGCTGTTGAAGGTAGAATAAAATATTCAAAACTTCTGAACTTGGATTGATCTTTGACCCACAGACCGAGTAACTCATCGACACACAGAGAGCCGTATGAACCTAGACATACCCGCTGGTTTTTACTGGATTTGGGCGACAACTTTCTGTGGGGCTGATCACAAAGTTCGTGCAAAGAGCAATGCAAAAACAATACATTCTGCATCTGGAAGTTTAAAACGCTTTAAAAGCTGCCAGCGAAGAGAGCTTACAGAGAAGAGAGCGGTGCAAGAGATCGAGCCGTAAGCTACTCAAAGCTGCTCTCTCGCCCAAAGTGTGGGAAGAGGAGGAAGAATGAACAAAACTGCGAAACTTTTTGCTCTCCTGTTTACTTGCGACGCTCGCGCTTAGGCCGAATAGTAGACGAGACAGAGAGAGAGAGAGCGCAGTCAAACCGAAACTCAAAAAGCACGCACACTGAAAAGAGCGACTCACACATAAAGCCCCGAAGGCCAGAATGGGATAGCACGATCAAAGGCAGGTTCATTCACGTCTTGTGCCATTCGTGTGCGTGTTCGTTCCTGTTTGATTTTGTTTCTTGTTGCATTTCGAGTCGCCATTTCTATTTGTTTGGCATTTTGCATTATTTTCGTCATTCCCTATATTTTTTAAATTAAATTAAAATTGGTTTTAATTAAAATAAAATGAAAATGAACAAACAAAAATAAAACAAATTTTTTTTAATGATTAAATTCCCCCTTTTTCCAAATAAATATTCCAAAAATATTTTAAAGCTTACGAAAATTCTAAATAAATACTGTACCCCGTTTTTCTTGGCTTTTATTAATGATCTTTCATCCTTTAGCAAATATTCCTTTTCACAATCAACGCGAAACTCGAACAAATTTCAGCCCATTTCCGTTGCGCTTTCCATTCCGCAGAAAATGATACAGCAACAAGCAGACAACAAAACGAGGAAGATTTACAATTTCCGTTCATCCCACAACCCCACCTTTCCTTTCCCTTAACCCATTTCCCACCCATCCCCCTAAAAAACGTATCCCTTAGATTGCCAGCCACCGATAAAAATTTCGCCCATAAGCAATATTCCACTGCCGCAAAAGGGAAACGCAGGGAAATATCGCCTTGCGCCGTTTTCCACAGAAAAAAACCAAATAACTTTCGCATGAAAATAAAGGTAAAGAAAATTGACATCCTCCGAAAAAAAAGAAGAAGAAAACACATCTCATGTATCTTTTTCTATAGAAATAATAATGATTTGCAAATATAAAATAAAATAAACGAGGGGGAACGTTATGAGCCGCGTCTGCGCCGCGGCTCTACTTTATACCCGGTACTCAGTCAGTATGTATGTATGTGAGCTTGTTGTAATTTATTACATGTTCGCAAAAGGAAAAAATTTAATTTTAGCCAAAAAAAAAAACAATTTAAGTCGAACCTTTTCGGAGATTTTGATCTATTAGATGTTTCCATATTTGTTTACATACATTTTTTACATCTGCCATTTCTACATGTTTTTATCTACTTCCTACATATACATACATACACGGCTGTGTGCGAGAGAGAGAGGAAATCAGTCTGCGCTTGGGAGGCCACTGAAATTTCATTTGTTCCTTCTGACTATATTTATGATCCGATCTGATCCAAATTCAATACTCTGATAGATATAGTCATTTTCTATGATTCTGCGTTTTTGGTTTTCCCGTATCTTCAAAATTGTAGATTTTCATCTTTTGTGGGGGCGGAAGGGGGCGTGGCCAAATTTTAAAACAAACTCGTCTCGGTTTGATATCACAGGAGCTTGGATAGAAAGTTTGGTGGTTCTAGCTCTTATAGTCTCTGAGAACTAGGCGTCAAAAAATTCGATCAGGCATAGCGCCTATCCCTGTGTGTGAGAGAGAGCGAGAGGGAACGATGCATTTCGAAATGGTTTTCTTCATTGTGGCTATATTTATTATCCGATCTGATCCAGATTCTACAATCTGATAGATAAGGTCAGTGTCTATGATTCTGCGTTTTTAGTTTTCTCGTATCTTTAAAATTGTGCATGCCACAGATTTTCGTCCTTGGAGTGGGCGGAAGGGGGCGGGGCGAAATTTTGAAATACACTTGTAACAGTGCGATAGGACAGGAGTCTGGATACAAAATAGTGTTCCTCTAGCTTTTATGGTCTTTGAGCTATAGGCGCTAATGAAGACGGACAGACGGACAGACGGACAGACGGACAGACGGACAGACGGACGGACAGACAGACATAGCTATATCGACTCGGCTATTGATGCTGATCAAGAATATATATACTTTATGGGGTCGGAAACGCTTCCTTCTGGGTGTTACACACATTAATTTTTTGCACAAATCTAATATACCCCTTTACTCTTCGAGTACCGGGTATAAAAACGGAAAGGAAAAGGAAACGGAGAAAACTTAAAGGTGGGAAAAACACCAAAGTAGATATGAGCTGACAAAAGGTAGGAAAAAGGAAAAGGTGGCGCCAATAAATGGGACACAAAAGGTGGCCGCCCGAGAAATACAAAGATACAAGATACAAAGAGACAGATGGCAACCCTGGCAGTTTTCGAGGGGCAGGGGAGAGGAAATAGGCGAAAAAGGCAAATCAATAGGCGGCGTCTTTTTTTTTTCAACTTTGTTCCTCGTTCTGTGTCCCACATCCTCCTACGCTTCCTCCCCTTCCTCCCTCTTCCGTTCTTATCCTCTATGTCCCATTGTCATTTTGTCAACGTGTCCGTCGAGTGTCGTCAAAAATGTTGTCAGTAGGTGGGACGGGGACCACCCCGAAGCACCTCGGGTCCTTAATAACGATAAGAATGTAAGACAGAGGCAATGAGCGACCAAAAATATGGCCAAAAGATAAGCAAGAGAGCGAGGGGGAGGGGGCTGGGGCGGCAGAAAAGGTGACAATGTGAGAGGCAATAATAATAATAATAATAAATGATAAAAGAACAGCCCCTCCCATGCCGTATCCTGTATCCTCTATCCCCCACCCCACCCCACTCCCTCCCAGCCTCAAATGATGATAAAACTAATGACGCGACGACTGGGCAATTATTATAAAATTAGTTTTCATTCGAACAAAAAAAAACACACAGAGGGAGTAGCGGAAAATATACTAAAAACTGCAGAGACAATGGGAAAAATATAGTATAATTTTTAGAGGGAAATCAACCCCCCCCCCCCCCCCCCCCCCCCTGTGGCCAGGAGGGAAGGTGCAGGGGGCCTTAACTTGAACTACGAGTACACTTGAGCAATTTGCGCACAGTCGAGTGCGCACATTAACCCACACACACACACACACACACACACACACACACACACACTACAGCATACAACGAACCGAAAAACAAATAACAAAAGAGGAAAACGAGGCAGAGGCAAAGGCAAAATCAACATGGCGTACAGTGAGCGGAAACGGAAACGTCGGCCAGGCCGAGGAGCAACAGAATCAACCGACCAATAGACAAACATCGAGGGGGGGAGCAGGGGGGGATGGATGTATGGAAAATGTATGGAGGGGGGGGCGTGTGTGTGCCAGTGCTGGGAAAACCAAAGTAAAATGAAATAAAACAAAACATCATTGAGAGGGAAAAATAGAACTACATAAAAAAAAAATTAAGGAAAAACGAATAAGGGATGCTCTCGAAAAAGAGAAAAATATGAAAAAGATACCCTAAAGATGGGAAATATGGGACTCAAATGGAGTTCAATTTGGAAAGAATTCTTTTGGAGAATATACAGAAACAAAGCCACATTCTTGCCCCCACGAAGGGCTGCCCTTGGCTAACCCCATGATCCCATAGAGCCATCAAGTCTCTCCATAGCCAATGTTCCTTAGACCCGTCCACAAATTATAGAGTGTCTAAAATACACGTAACATTGGACTTAGAAGCAGGACAGGAATGAATACGAAACATTTGATGGACACATTTTATTGCATGCAGTGGCTCGTCAGTGGCCTGTCGCTGTCGCTCTCTCAGCTGCTATTCAGTGGCCTGCCTCTCACTGGCTGACTGACAGACAGACAGAGGCAGAGAAAGGGGGAGGGGTACTGCAGAGCTGAAAGAGTACAGTGCCTGGGGCAAGGTTCCACTCCACTCGGCCATCGCTACCCTGCATCATACACCAGCAATCTAGACAATAGTTGTGGCATTCCTCTCTGGCTTCTGCAACAACTCCTGCAACAAGGCTCTTGCCCCTGCCCCTGCCCCTGCCCCTGCCCGTGCCCGTGCCACTGCCTGTCAATGGCTGCCTAGCCGTTTCCTGACCCTCAATTGCCCCAACGCTTGCTCTTGCTGCTGCCCCCTTCCTGTGTCCGTGTCTGGGGCTATCTCGAGCCGGTTTGGCTGTTGGTTTATTGTTCCCCCAAGTCTCATTCTTTTCTATTTGGTCTAAATAAATTTTTATCATGTGCAAAAAAACAGCAACACAAAAAAGAGGGAAAATGAAGCAACAGAGAAAAATCTCTTAGTCCAAGCGGCTAGTCCATCATGCAGCCGACTCTGGTACGTCATGCACTCAGTCATTCATTCATTCATTTATTCACTTCCTCATTCACTTCCTCGACCACTCCACTCCCTCTTGGCCACTCTGGTATTTTCTCTCTGCATTTTCCTTCTGTTTCTTATGGTTTTTCCTCCTTTTTTCTCGTGGTTATTGAAGCAATCATTCGGAACATGGCCCCGGACCAGCGACCGAGCGCTTTTCCCTTGTTTAATATGCGAGAAAATTTAAGGAAAATTACTGTTCATAATATGACATTAATGGTGCCGCGAACAATCTCCATACACACGCCCCTCCCCACTCTCCGCTCGCCCCTCGTCCCTCTTCGATATCTGATTTTTAGTGTCGTTGAGATTTATGTTTTCCGATATACGCGTATAAGGAAAACGCTCGTATGAGAGGGAAAACTTCTCTCTCTCTCCCTCTCTCTCTTTCATGGTTTGACATATGGGCCAACACTTAAGCCGCTGGGCTTTATGTCCAACAATTTATGTATCTGCGACATTCAGCGAGTATTTTTGTATCTCATGGATACACGCTCGCACACATTTATATTTATATATTTATATTTATATTTATTGCTTATATGCACTTTGGCGGTTAAGAAATTGTTTTCGATGATTAACTTTGATGGTAGTTCCATCCACGAATGATCCATCGAATGTTCCCCCCAAATGTCCTTCCAAAAACCCACTAATGCTCCTGGATTATGGCCAAATGCTTATGGCTTATGTCACCAGCAAAAGCAATGGGAAAAAGGGAAAGCCGAAAATGGCGTAAATATTTTCTATTGATTTTCACTTAAAATGAAACTAAAATTATGCCACATTTATTGATGATAAAATAAATGAATCAAAATGAGCCGCAAACTTTTAGTAATTAGAATTCCACAAAAAAAAAAACAAATAAACTATTTATGGGAAAAATTCCACAGAATGAATAAATGAATGAATGTTTTGAATATTCAATTAAGATATTCATTCACATATGCATTCCCATCGAAAAAAAATCAATATATTTTGAGGCAGATGGAAACTAGGAAAATTCTACTGAATCTCTTCTCATCACTGTTTTTTGCACTCCTATACTAAAATACAGTGTTGTGGAATTTCTGTGGTATTTCCAAATGAAAACTAACATGAAAACAGTCTATCATTTTCCTGGTAATGGGCTTCCCTTGAAAAGCCAAAAATGACAGTATAAAGACTAAAAAGGGGATCACCCCTGACAAACCTCTGATAATGCCAGTGTTGTACATTTTATAAAAGATTTTGTTTCAGTGTTAAAAAACGATTAATAATTTAATGATGATTTAAAAAATGGTAAAATGAAAATTACTGTTGTCAAAAATAGTTGATATTTTTATACTATTATTTTATTTTTTTTGATATTTTTATATATTTTATACTAGAAATTTCTGAATTTTCAGGAATTTTTTTGGCTTTAATCGATGATTAATGATTCAAACATTTATTATTTATTTTATTTATTTATTTTATATCAGTAATTTCTGAATTTTCAGGAATTTTTTTGGCCTTAATCGATGATTAATGATTCAAACATTTACGTTCGATTTTGAATCAGAGAGAGAGAGAGAAAGAGAGAGAGCCTTTTTTGCAGATGAAAACTCAGCCAATGCTCAAGAATATGGTGATACATATATTTATTTAAATATTTGCCCACATCCCCAAACAGAGTCTTTATTTAATTTTAATTGAATTTTCTGTATACAAAAAAAGAAGAAAAAAAAATACTTTTCCAATTTAATTTCCTTCCAAAATACTTTTCTAATTTAATTTGCTTAACTTTTGCCAAAACCCACAAAAGGTAAGCCCCACACAAATATGACATGTACAATCAAGAATCCAGCGAATCCAAAGAAAAGGCAGCCCAGGCAGCAGCCAGTGGGGGAAACCCTTCAGCAAACAAATCAAACAGATGCCGCAGATCTCCACAGCAGGAAGGACTTTTCCCTTTGTCAAATATGGCTGCTGCTCCCTCTGCCCCTCTCTCCATGCTGCTCCTGCCGCTGTTTCAATAAACTTATGCAAATATTCAATTTTGAGCAAGTTTTCTTGTATTTTTTTCCTTTCGTTTGACAAATGATAAAGCCAAACAAAAGGAAGCACCAGACAAATAAAGTTTTCACACCCAGAAAAAAGCACAAAAATAAATAGAGGGAGGCGAGAGATACGAATATGCGACGGCAGCGGCTTTTTGCTTATCAAAATTAAAATCACCCAAAAAGAGAAAAAGAAAGGGGGTATATGGAGAAGAGTAATAAAGAATGAAGAGTGTTGGGTGGGGGGAAAACGGCAAGACGAAAAGAAGGCCCCTGCCCCACCAATCATCAGCTAAACAACTTATTTCTGTCTTTCTTTCGGGGGAGAGAGAGCTACGAGACGAGACAAGGCGAGACAAGACACCTCTTTCTCTCTCTTTGCACACTCTTTTCCCCACACTACCCCTTCCCCTTTGGTGAAGGGAAAACCCCAAGTAAATTTCAATTTAACCTTCATCGAGCAAAACTCATTTATATTTATAAATTCGCCGACGAACGGCACCAAAAAAAAGAAAATAAAAAAATAAGGAAAACAGGATATAAAAACAGGAAGCAAACGAACAAAAAATCCAAATATAAGAGATGGGTGTTTCGCAAAGAGAAACTTGAGATACCCTACGAGATCCATCAATCCTAGGAAATTTCCAAGATTTTAATACAAATATTGGTGTAAAAAGCAATTTAAAAAAAGTTTTCATAAATTTGTATAATTTACGTTATATTCCACGATTATAATGGGAGATTCTATAGCGATCTTAGAATATAATTTTGAGCGATACGAATATCAAACCCTATTTCAATTAAAGTCTTTCAGAAAAGTTGCGGAATATTCCCTAAAAAAATTGTTTCTAATATTAAATTATATAAAATATAATAATAAAATAAAAATACTATAAAAAACTTGTATACATTTTATTCTATAATTTCCAATTTTGTTTTTTCCATTATTGTGTGATTCTGATCGGATTTTAGTGATTCCTGATCCTATATGGTGCCTTTGTTTCAGTTAAAAACATTTGCGAATCTCTTGAAAGGGTAGCCATAGAAAAATACAGAGAAAAGGAGAGCAATGGCACAACAGAGACAGACAGAAAGATAGAGAAAGAAAGAGACTCTCCAAAAGAGAGAGAGAGAGAGAGAGAGAGACAGAGATAGGGATACAAGTAACGAATATAAACGAAATAAATGCCAAGTGGAGGAGACCAAGAAAAAGGAAGAAAAACACACACACAATAAATAAAAATAAAAATAAAAATGCGTGTGTGTTGCTTGTATTTGTGTGGGTGTCTTATGGTGGTGGTGGCATAATAAAACTGCACCAAAAAAAAAAAAAGGAACCCCACCCACCCCCATCGGAAAACCCAACACCCAAAACAGGAAACAAAATTCAGTAGCGGGAAACCCCTTAAAAGAGAGGAGAATTGGAGAAGGGAGAACCATAGAGGTAGAGGTGGAGGTGGGGGTGGAGGGAGAAATGGAGATGAAGCTGAAGATGAAGCCCGTGGAAAGGTCAGGGGGTGCGGAAGGTAAGGAATAATAAAAGTAAGGCAGGCCCACACACACACACACACACACACACACATGATGGGGAAAAGGCGGCCAAAAGGGATAAAAATCCATCAAACTTGCAGATAAGCCAAAAGTAGAAGACGAGAGAGAGAGAGAGTCGCGAGGGGCAGGAGGGCCCAAATGTAGCCATACACTGGCCAAAAAAGAATATCTAGTTCTTGGCGTAAAAAAATAGTTTCTCTATACACTTTTCCCTGGGCTGGGAAAAAAGGATTCATCAATGAAAATACATTCTATAGCTTATTGGAAACGTTTCAGTATATACTTTTTCCCAGTGCATCAGTAGACCTCTGGCTCTTCCTCTCAATAGCTCTGCCCATTCCTATACCTCCCCCCAAGAAGATATTCCTGCTGGGGGGGTGGGTGCTCTGCCATGGGGTGGTGGGGGGCGGTACGATTGGCATCGTAAAAGGCGAAAATATTGCGCAAAATAATGTTTCATTTCGGTAAAATAACATACTCATCATTGAATATACAATATAAATGCAAAGAGCAGAGGCTGAAGCAGGAGCAGAAGCAGCAGGAGCAGCAGAAGCAGACCACAGCACAGCGGCAGTAAAGGACTAAGGAGCCAAGAATGAAGGACTCCTCGGTGGCCAGGCCATAACTCCATCCTCTAACCCTTAATCCAGGAAACACACACACAACATTTTCCCACCCAAGAGTTGTATTTTTTGTTTTGATCATAGTTCTCCAAGGCTTTTACTCATTTACGGAGATAAAAACTAACTCTAGAATGTATAAATATCAATTAAGAAATTAAATAAAAGATATATCTAATAAGGCTGTAATAGAGGAACTTTTACTCTGAATAAAAGCCTACAAAATTTTAAATATATCCCAAGAAAATGCCCCCATTCCATTTATCCAAATAAAAAGTAATCCTTTAATTCTAAAAAATTGGGAAAAGTTACCCGTAAGTGAGCCTGCCACGAAAATCCTTCGTATTGCAAAAGTAGACACGATTTTTGTGGCTTCTTATCTTAAGATATTTTTTAAGTACTTCAAATCACAATAATAATAATCATAATGGATAAAGGTAAAAGAAATGTGAAAATGCATGCAATTTTCCCAATCCCACCACAAAAGTATGCTACTAAAATCTGTAAAACCCTCAAAAGTTAGTCCCTGCAGCAAATACTATTTTCATCATTTAATATTCGCAATTTCTGAATAAAATAAAAAAACATATATCAGCCCCAAGTCCGCATAGCATATCATCTAAAATATGATATAAAATGATAGGAAAAAAAGCACACACAGACTCAAACAGAAAGCCACAACATGCGGGTCCTGGTCCTGGTCCTGCAGCTGTTGAAGCTTTGAGTTTTGCGTTTGCGTTTGAGGATTGCGTGCCACAGACACACACCACACACACAACAATGGGGCAGGGCAGGGCAGGGCAGGGCACACACAAAAATGTGGCATTCGACGCTTTTGAAATCAATCTTCCTAATGACAGACATCCAGAAACAGCAAAACAGCCAAACAGCAACAGAAACTGGAATAAAAGGCGACTTGTAGACACGTGCGTTTTCCCCCGCCCTTCTCTCTCTCTGGGTTTTCCCCCTCTTTTCTCTCTCTCTCTCTGTTTTTCACGCTCAAGTATCTGGCACTTGTAACGGTAATCGATCTGAACAATAACAGAATGAAATGGCATAAAAAAAAGTATATTATATATTAACAGCAAAAACAAAAAAAAAACAACCTGACAAGGCACGAAAACGCACTAAAGGAAGGAAGAAAGAAAAGGATATAGAAGGAACCTCCACCCAAAACAGATGTCTGCTGCCTCTGATGGAGGTTTTTCTTTTGGCAGGCGACTGGCAGATGATTCCAAAACAATTTTCACCTTTTGTTTGAGGTTTTTGTGTGAATTACAGGAGAGGGCGGCTTTGTGGGGGGGGGGCCTCCAAAGAGGAGTTTAAGTGTTTCCTAAGAGAGGGATTTGGGAGTGTTATATTCGGGGAAAATGAAATGCAATTGACGTCCCAAAGGAAAGTAATTGGATAGGCAGGTGTCGCTCTCTCTCTCTGTCTCTCTCTTTGCTTCTGCTCCGGAAAATCATTTGCTTATTGCTCGATTCTGTGCAGAGGAAAACGCAGTTCAAGGGAAAGATACCAATTTTTAAATGGAATATAATTCATATACAAATTTTTTAGGCATTTGTTTTAAGTGTAGAAATTTTAATGATCAGAAATTTTAATTACTTTCGTGTACAATTTGTATGTAAATTATATTTTAAGGAAGTTTTATTTTATTTTTTAATTATGGAATACAATTACTTTTTTCCCTTTAAAAAATATCAAAAATATCATCAGTTCTGGTCTTTATATTGAGTAGAAGTTTTCCCTTGGAATCCCCTTTTGAAACCCCATTTTAGTAATATTTCAGCTCATATTTCGGCTCTTTTTTGGTTTTTGTAAATCATCAATGATTTCCTCTGACTTTGGATTATTTTTTATTTTATTTATTTTTCACTCATATTTTGATATCGATATTTTCAACAGAACTTTGACTTTTATTATGTAAATATTTTTATAATACTACCCGAGGCGGCACCTATTATTTTTATTATTGTAAAAATTCCAACAGAAAATTAAACAGAAAAAATTCACTACAAAAAAAAACCGTGTATAAATTTCCTTCCCCAAAAAACATCCCTCATATGTAAATATTTTTCAGCATTTCTTCAATCGTTTTTTGCTGCCATAATTTCATTCGTTAATTCGCTTCACAAAAATGCAGTCAAGTTTTTTGCCTAATTGCTGGATTGCATTTTAATCTAAATTAAAGTCAAATAAAAGATAAACATTTACTTTTCAATTTGCATAAATATATAAAAAAAAAAAAGAAAAACAGAACTCTTGCAAAAGGGAAAACTTTCCTTAATGCAAAAAAGAAAAGAAAAATACATTAAAAAAGAAAACGTAAATGGGCATTGCATAAAACTTTAACCCACTCAGAGAGGACGAGAGGCAGACACAGCAGGGGGGAGGGGGGGTTTAAGTTCTCTGCAAGGCAGGGAGACAGGTGCGGGGTTAGAGCGGTATAGAGTGATGAGGTGAGGGGGTAAAAAGTACATTAAAATCACATTAACCCGTCAACGGTTAAGGCATTATGGGGTATGCGTAACTTTTGTTTATACGCTCTGGCTTAATGCCTTTTTGAAGTACACAAACACACACACACACACACACCCACACTCACACAGATACACAGGGGGATATAAGTGCCTCCCGATAAGCCACATATCCTCATATATAAGGTATCTTTTTTGTCAACTAAAACCCAAACCCAAAGCCCAAAGCCCCCCATGGCTGTGTGGAACTGCGGTGTGGAATCCCTTTGGGAACTGGAAATTTTAATGCCTAAAAAACCAAAATGTATCCCTCATTTAACTTTCGCTTACACTTGGAGAAAAATAATGGCTCCTTAAATGTTCAAAAGTGCATTAGAATGCCCTTATTTTTTCAGCACTTTTAATACAAGTTTGAGTATTTTTTATTTCGCCATACGAGTGCTTATTCATAAGGCAGGAATATTTGAATATTTATGGAAAATTTATCTGGAGTCTAAAGATAATTGATATAAAAAAATAATATAGAAAAAGGATTCATCGAAGGACCAATACTCCGAGCATTGGTGCTAAAATATTACCAAGAAAATTGTTCTTTTTTTTTTAAATATAAAATATATTTTCATAAAAAAAGATCATCAGAAGCTCAATATTTCTTATAGTTTCTATAAATTTTTTCTTTATTTTTTTTTATAAATATTTGCAGTTTTTTCGAACTTTTTTTAATATTTCTGATCTATGAAAAATCCCAAAATAATGGAAATTTCATACACCTAAAAAACCTTCACCTCAACTTCCCTTTCCCCCTGTGTAATAATTGACCTTTCGCCTATAAATTGTTACCCCCCAAAAAACCATTGCCTCTGACATCACGGCCTGCCACCCTTCTGCCTCCTTCAACCCTTCCACTTTCCACTCTCAAGGTCTATTAGCCATTAAGCTTTTGGGGAGTGGATGATGGGGGGATATTGTCAAAAATGTTTCGTGGCTATCAAATATGCAGGCAACGGGAATTCGTATCTTTGTATCTTTATTTGTATCTGTATCCTGAATATCCTGCATACTCGTATCTATGACAGTCCCATTTTTTGGGGTCGTGCGTGTCCTTCGTTCGAAAAAAGGATTTGTGGGAGGGCTATTTGCATAGACTAATTGTCAAAAAATTAGACAGAGAGAGACAGAACATTTTCGTAATTTCCCGACAAATTTATAAATATGAAAGTTTGTCGTTCAACCCGCTTTCTTTTCTTTCTTTGCATTTTCTATTTATTTAACTAATTTATTTATTTTCACTCAAAAACTAGATGATGGCAAATAAAGTTGCTCCTTGAAGGAGAAGGAGTTTGCTCCTTGAATCAGCACTTGGCACTTTGCCTACACTTTGCATTCACTTTTGCTTCAGTTTTCCTTCAGTTTTCCCCTCACTTTTCCATCACATTTCCCTCTAATGAAAGACAACATACAAATTTAATAAACAGCCGGCAGTCGGCAGTCGGAAGGAAGGAAGGAAGTCGAAAGGAGCCAAGGAAACTCTGGAAATCACCTGTCGGAGCAGGTGGAAGGCTGCTAAGTGGGGTGTGTTTCGAGCAACTAACGGGTTGGGATGTGACACTATTTGAACTTCTTTCACCAGAGGATTTCCCAGAAGCATACGAATTTCCTTAATAAATCAAAGAGATTTCTCTGAAAAGCATAATTTAGTTAGCAATGGAAATTCCGCTTCAAAACCCCCAAAAGAAAGCTCCTTTTTAAACAGTAAAGACATAATTTGAGCGCCTTTACATATATCCCATAAAAAGCCCTGAAGAGAGCAGTTCCCTGCGAAAGATAACGCTGCTTGTATCCCACTTACTTCTCTGTCCATCTTTTTCCCACGCTCGCTCGTTGTCTCCCCAAGCGATCTCTGTCTCACACACGCACACACACACGCACACACACACGCGCTGATAGGCAAAAGAGAAGAGTCTGCCAGAGCAAAATAAAGATGAGCAAAGAAGCTGCACAGCACTCAGGCAGATAGAATGAGATGGCAAACGGTAGCGTAAAAACAAAACAAAAAAACAAGTAAATAAACTTTAGGCAAAAGTTTTTGGCAACTTTTCCGGCAGTCAGTTGGCGCATTTTAAGTTACGGCAATCGACAGGGGGGGCGGGGTTCCGGGAAAACACACAGAGGAGTGGCAGTGGCAGTGCCTGTGCCAGTACAGTGGGAATACAAGTTGCGGCGGGTGAAAAACTGGCGCTTAAAACCGCAAATTTTACAGCTACGCCACAGGGCTATGGTTCCACTCTCTCTTGAGAGAGTCAGCTCTTCTTAAAGTTGCAGAAGGATGGATGGGTGGCAGGAGAGAATGGGAATGGGAATGGCTCTGTTACCTGTTTTCAACGATATGATAATCCTTTACGGGGCGGGACTGCTTGCTCCACGCACAAGTTGGCAGGCCAACTTGGTGGCTGACCACGTGACCATCAAAAGCATACACACAGCCAAACAAATACACAATGAAACACACACACAAGCACAGACGCGACACTGCACTATGGGTAAAATTGCCATTTTTCGGGTATTTAGTCATTTTCTCAAAGTATTCAAACTGGGATCTGTTTTGTGTTAACATCTTAAGAAAACTTCAAACTGTAACGGTCAATACCAAAAATGTTATATAACAGACCAATGTTAATTCTAACAGCTGTTAAAGTCAGCTGTTGCTGTTGAAGAGCACGAGCTGAAAGATCGCAATATTTTTGCAGGCTATTTTCAAATTGTCATTATTCGAACGCGAAACGTTTTTTTTACAAAATTTAAAATGGATAACAATCAGACGGGCTTGTACTATGTAATAGTTGAACTAATATGTTGTATTTGTGTGTGTTCTATTCATATTTTGTAAAAGTAGTCGATGAACTCAAAGGTCATTTCTTGGAAAGATATTTCAAGTTTGTGGAATCATATAAATCGAACATTAGAGTGCATAAGTGTACGTCCAAATGCATGTCGTAGAGGCATTAATTGTAATTTAAAGGCAGTTTGTCTCAAACTGCACTTTTTTGCACTTTTTGCGCAAATCAACATATTGCAGGTGACTTCGTGTTTTCAAACGCGAAATTCGGCATGCGGAAGTTTGGACAAGCAGCTCCACCTTAGCCGTTTATCCATTGATTCTTACAAACGATACCTTAAACGACGCCTAATTAATGTAACTATCTAAAACAGAAAACACAGCCCAAGAAATATTTTTTTTTTACTTTTCCTGAGTTTTCAAAATCAAACTTTTCGAAAAAATACCGCAAAAAATTGTCAAATTTGATTTTGAAAGCTTAATAACTTTCAGATGGTAAGCTGAATCTACAAAGTATTTAGGTCTGATTTGTAGTTTTAATTGTCAGCTTTTCAGAATTTTAAAGTTCACCACAACCAGATGTAAGATGATAAAATTATATGAAAAAAAGAAGCACTACCTCTAAAAAACGTGCCAGATTTAAAAAATTCTTTAAAAAAAAAACGAGACCATTAAAAAACAACAATAATTGCTTTAAAATTTTAAAATTCATAAATCTATCAGAAAAAGTAAAAATCATCTGAATCATACAACAAACTCTATATAGAAGACAGACTTCATCACGCAATGGATTCCTCCGATCCAACTATTTCATCAAAAAGCCCTTCCCATCGATATTTTTAACATCTCATCATGTGAAATTGAAGACCCTGATCAAATTTTTAAGGATTTCGGACGATGAATTTGACGTTTCATTTTTTACGTGTGATGAAGAAATTAGAAATTAAAAAAATGTCTATTAATATGAACTATTGTTCTTTAAATCCTGAATTTCATCAAAATTATGATTTTCAAATAGTGAAACTTTTTTTTTATGTATAAAAGAGTATTAAAGTCCATAAATATAAATATGAATACTTAGTTTCTTAATATAATTAAAAAAAAAAAATTTTTTTTTTTGAATGGGTGGGCGGTGACACGCCTACTTTTCCAAAAATGTTGTTAGGGGTGTACATAACATTAATCAAAAAACCGCATTGAAAAATCTTGCTTAGTTTAAAAGTTATTAATTAATACCCGAAAAATTGGAATTTTACCCATAGTGCACTGTTGTTGCTGTTGTTGTTGGTTTTGCTTTTGCGTTTGCTTTAATGTATGCCAAAAAACGAGAGCAGAGCAATTAAAGACCCCGTTAAAGAAGAGAGTGAGTGTACGAGGAGTAAGAGTAAGTGCTGCTCGCTCTCACTTTACTTGAGGATTTTTTCTTGCGGTAAAATAAAAACACGCAAACAGCATTTGTCTTCTTCTTCTTCTGACGCCTGCCTGCTGCTGCTTTTGCTTCTATTTTCGCTTCTGCTTTCAGTCACGCGTTAATTTGTACAGTTAGATATTCTAATATTTCATCAAGTTATCTTTAGATTGCGATTAGCGTACCCGAACACACGACTGCCAGGACGACCCCAAACGGTTAGCGAAATAACGACAGGCAACGGCAACGGGAGCCTGAAACGAACGACGACAAGATTCACGCGCGATTCACGCTAGCTGCTGGCCCTGCGAGGCGACAGCCATTTCTGCATACGTACTAAACACTGCGACGACTAAGCTTCAACTAAAACGACGAAGCGCAGCAGGCCGAAGCGGAGCCCCACACGAGCGCCACGAGGCCGTCGCACACCAGAAACACCCACGCACGAAGTGGGCGCGCGCTAACACGAAGCTCCAAACGAAATCAAAGAAGAAGTGCCAGCAAGGGCCGATTGGGCAACGAACGAAGAGCTGAATAAAGAGTGTAAGAGTGCATTTAGCTTTATGAATGAACTGACTCTCTTTTGGTTTGAAGCTGCCTAGAGGAGCGAAGAGATTACGACGCGTATTAATGGTTTGCTGATCGTTGGAAAGAGAAACTGACGTGGGCAGTGAATGGAAGAGATAACAAGCAGAAGCAAGCAGCAGGTAATGAAAAAGTATGCTGATAAGCAAAGTTTCTCTTTGAATAGAATGCAGTTACTGCTCAAGAGGGCTTTAAATTGTGTAAAGTCACGATCCAAGCACTCCTCAGGTGTAATGAAAAAGAGAGAACGATTAAGAGAGTATTTAATCGATGGCAAGCGTAGGTAATTGCAAGAGAAAGTAGAAATGGTGCAATCACACGATGCTTACGATTGTCTCATTCCTGTACTTTTTAAGAAAGTCTCTTTACTACCCATTTTCGCAAGAGCACTTTCTGGTTTGCTGATTTGTTTGTTTTGCTGATCTTATGTTTTCATTCAAGATTTCTATTTCTTTGCTAATTGAGGACTTGGCGCTAAAAGAGTGTCATCATTAAGAGTACACACATTCAAAGAGAGACAAAGTTGTATAAGAGTACAAATTAGGTATAAATGTGTGCGTGTCTTGGCTAAGTGGAGACATGAACCGCAGTGTAAAATGTCATGTAGAATAAATGTAATTGGGAAGCGTGGAAGCCGAATCGTACCTTTTTCTTATAGGAGAAAATAGTAAAAAAAAAATATATATCACAGAAAAGTGCATGGAATATTAATTATTTTAATGGAAGAAAATAGTAAAAAAAAAAATACCAAAAAATATCACAGAAAAGTGAACTTTTGCCTATTTTAATGGGTTATCAGATCAAAATTAATTAAATTATATGGCAATTGGTTAAATTATTTAAGCTTCACTCAATTTAAAAAATAACATCGGGACCAGAGTATATAGAAATGTGTTTATATTGAATTTTCATGATTTTTGGCGGGAAAAATATTAGAATAATAATTAAATAAAATTAAATTTATTTAATTAATTTAAATTTAAATTAAATCCCACAGCCCCTTCCCCTCTGCCCAACACTTCGATTGCCGCTGCAATCACTCAAAGTAAAAATTGTCATCAAGACGCTAAAAAATGGCAAAAATGGGTGGAAGGCAGCGACTGATAAGGGGGATGTGTGGGGGAAAGAGAGAGAGGGAGGGAGGGAGGGAGATGGAAACCCGAAAACGAATTGCAACAAAATGCTCAAACACACTCAACGAAATTGACTTAAATAAATAAATGGCATAAAAACAAAGACAAAAAGGGGAGGGGAAATGCATAGGGAAAAGGGAAAGGGATAGGGGGAGTGGGACTCCAAGAACGCACCGGGAAAAGCGCTGCAAGGGACAGAGAGAGAGAGGGAGAGAGAGAGAGAGTGTCATAGAAACAAAGTGAATTCCTTTGCAACCAGAAAAAGAGACCAATAATCAGGGAGAGGGAAAGAGATAGACTCGGGGCAACCGTTAGAACTAGAACGAACTTTCGCTGTTGAAAGGGGGCGGAGGGGGTGGTTGTTCAGCTTGTTGCAACATTTTCATTCCATTTTATGCAGTCAATGCAATGCAACATTTCGAATCCAACAACAACGCCAGGAAAAGCGAGCAGACAGTGACAACATTTAGTAGCTCATCCATTTTCATTTGTATTAAGCAAAAGGCAAAAGTGCTTGTCCTCCACCTCCTCCTCCTCCTCCTCCTCATCGTAAATGAGCGAGTGAGAGAGAGAGATAAGGAGCGATGCAGGGGAATCAGGGATGGTTGCGTGAGCGGCAAGAGGCACGAAACACTCACGATACCCTGCCGGAAATACTCACGAGCAAACATGAAGAAAACTAACTTATAGACCACTTTATCAACTTTGAAAATTTCAAATAAATTTCTACACAATATTGTTGGATTTAATTTTTAAAATATTCAATCATTGTAGATCTTTTGATTGTTTTTTTAGTGAATATATTTACTTTTTAAAAGTATTTTGAAACAAATCCTGCTTCTCCGTTCAAAAATCGAATACAATCCAACCAACAATCTTTCATTATATATTTATCCGTATACCCTTATGTACCCTTAAAATCTCACTTAAAAAACCCTTCAAAATCCAGTCACTAACTTTACATGAGTACAAAATGTGCATAAACAAAGCGAAGGTATTGCAGATTTGGGTCCAATAGATCTTATAGTTATAGACCGATTATACAGTGCGACATAATGCATCTTTTGAAATGAACTTGGCACTCCACAACAGTTGGGCTGTAGGCCTGAATGAAGAGATCATTTCCTTATACTCAGAATTTAAAATATAACCCCAAAATATTTGTTAGAAATTTAAAAGCCGCGATTAATATTTTTTAAATATTTTATAATTTTTAATCAGCTTTTACAGCTACAATTTATTTAGTTAATTAGCCCCCTATTTTATAATACACTAAACAAAATTAAGTGATTGGATAATAGTTTAGAATAATAATTTACAATCAATTTTAAATAGATTTTTTAAATTATTTTTTTAATGATTAAAAATGCTATACCTAAAAATCAAATCATTGGCATGATGGACCCCATTTATGGTGCGATTTCTCCCATATTTTCTCATATATTGCCATACGATGTACGCCCCCAAATGGAACTCCCATCTCTAATAGAAATGCATCGATATACCCATGCACCCACCCACCCCCACTCCTGCCCCAACCCACAAGATAAAAGCGATGGCATTACTCAGCAAATACTTTTGTTGTTTGTTTGACAAAAAGTCTATGCCCCCCCCTGCCACCATGCCCCTCTCTCCTTACCCCTTTCCCCTTACCCCTTACTCCCACTCCCCCTGGAGACGCTCGTTAGCGCTGCTGCCAGGAGAATTTATCTTATTTCTCCGGCATGCAACTCGATTTTATTTTATTTTATTTGTCGCTTTATTCATTCGTTCATCCTTCGGTTCGTTCGCTTTTCCGCTTTTCCCTCATTGTTTCTGTTTGGCATATTGGACATATTGTTGGCCCCCAATGTGATCGATGCAAATTGATGCGTATTGTTAATGGAATTCCTGTGCTGCTCGGCTCTGCTCTGCTCTGCTCTGCTCAGAGGCCAAGCATGCAGCGGAAATTGGGTGGAAAAACAAACGCATTTCAGCGGAAACGACAAGTATTTCCATGGCAAAGAGCAGCAGAGAAGTTAGGAGAGATTATTCAAAGGATCAAAGTGCTTAAAAGTCCATGATACGCCTATGATGGGTTGTTGGAGCAAGGAAACTCCAAAGAAGAAAAGAATATCCTATAATTACCCTAGGAGGAAGCCCTATACTCAAAACTAAATGGAACAGATGCAAATAAATCTAGAATAAATTCGAAAAATATCGTAATTCTATCGAAACTTCTTCTTCCTAAGAATGCTTCATCTTATATTCTACCAGTACTTATATTCTACTTATGGCGACTTATATTCTTAATGTTCAAAGACGAAATGGGCACCCGCTCTCTAATACGAACTTATTTCCACTTAAGTCTGTTCAATAAATCAATTATCTCAGGTATTTTTTCCCCCACTCTCTCTACGACTTCAAAACTCTCTGCTCTCTCTCTCTGTGAGAGAAAGAGACAGTGACAGAGAGGGTGTGGGTGTGGCTGTGGGGGAGGATGACAAAGCATTGCAAACGAGTGCAAATAAATAAAAACAAATAAAACTGTACTTCATATGCAAGACGAGCATAAATAGACAGTTATATTGCCCAGAGTGCACACACAGAGAGAGAGGGAGAGAGAGGGAGAGAGAGGGAGAGAGAGGGAGAGAGGGAGAGAGAGAGGGAGAGGGAGAGAGTTGTCCCGTGTCGCTATCGCACGCTTTTTGGTTTAGAGTTCAAGAAATCAAGATTTATGACAGTTTTATTACAAAAACGAGCGTTCCCCGTTAGTTGTGGGTGTACTCTCTCTCCCTCTCTCTCCCCCTCTCCCCCTCTTTGACTCTTTTCGTGCCGTAGCCCCCTTCCCTTTTGGCTGTTGACTTCAAAAATATGCAGCCAGGCGCGTCATGCCATTATTTGGACCTCGTCCCAGGGTCCTGGGCCTGGAAACGCCGCCGCATGCAACGGAAGGCGCATAATTCACAAAAACAGCAGGCCATGCGATACTGCTACCCCAAGAGGGGGTGCCACTGTGGGGGGTGGAGTGGTGCAAATGCAATGGGAATCTGTGCACAGGATAGAGGCACCCCTCATCCCTTTTGGATGCTTTTTCTCGCCCTCGCCCTCTCTCTCTCTCTCTCTCTCTCTTTCGATTTTAATATAAACAAATTGCAAACGTTCTTATTTATGACATTTTTTTTGTTGTTGCTCTTTGCTTCGTCTTCTTGTGTTTCTTGCGGGGGAGTCTCACTTTTCCTCTCTTTCCCATTTTCCTCTAAGGGCTGATAGGGGGGAGACAGGTGTTCTACAGGGGGTTTCGGGCTGCATTTTACTATAATATATGTATTCTATTGTTGCCATAAATCTGCCTAAATCAGAAGCCAAGGAAAATACATATATACAAATATTGGGAAAAATATTCAGACAGGAAATGGAAATTTAAGAGCGAGCGCGGATTTGGCAATAATTCTTTTAGATTAAATGTAAATTTTGTTGCTAAAATATACTAAAAATAGTTTTAAACAATATTTAAAATACTAAAAAATACTTGACAAATTAAAAAATAAATTAAATATAAATTGAAATATTTTTGTTAAGTAAAATATTGAAATAACTAATAAATTCTTGACAAATTAAAAAATAAATTAAATATAAATTAAAATATTTCTGTTAAATAAAATATTGAAATAACTAAAAAATACTTAACAAATTAAAAACGAAATAAAATATATATTAAAATATTTCTGTTTAAAAACTTGCCCTTCCCTCCAGCCAGTATACATAAATGCTTAATATTTATATTAAAATATACCTAAATTATATTTGTTCCCATTGCTGAAGAACCACATAATATAGGCTCCAATTCCTAAGAGGCACAATCAAGTTGAGGAATCTTGAAGAGCCTGATGCCCAAAAGCCATAAATCTAGTTAAAATATAGTAAAAAAAAAAGCATTTTTCGTTTTCATCATCGTCATAGTGGAATATCATTTTTTTTTTAAGTTTTAACATGGTCAAGGCTTAAAAACTAAACTTAAAAGAGAGTGTACACTTGTGTTTCGTTATCGACTTAATATTTATAGACACTGGCATGGAATTCGCATTCATTCGAGAACATAAAATAAATTATTCATTATACTTAAATATCAAATATCATTTTCGTTTCTATTTGTATTATAACTCACGGTTCTCACGGTCCCTCGTGTTTGTATGTATGTATGCATGTATGTATGGGTGTAACTGTGTGTGTGTGTGAGCGTGGCAGGATTCTCTCTTATCACAAATGGAACATCACTAAAAACGTGCTTATCCTGGAAATTTTTGCATCAACGCGATCATTGCCTCTTGTTCGTTGATTTTTTGTTAACTTAAACATTTAAAATAATTTAATTAAAGTTAGATTTTAAATTTAGCGAATGATTTCTTGTTGGGTTTTAAATTATGTGATCTTGTCAATTAATTGATTGTGTTTTCGTTTTTGTTTTTGTTTTGTTTTTTAAATTAAGAAATTATCACAAATTGTTTTGTAGCATTTTTTGTCATCAAGTGGTTTAGTTTTTTTCTAGTCAAGAATTGTTGTTTAGGGCCTATAAAAATTAATGCGTGTTTTTATGGTTTGTCCAATGGCATCACCAGTGATCCATGTCACGTATACGCTCCACGGGCGGATTACTGCCAAGGGAAACGGAGAACAAAGGATTAGTCTTAGAGCTTAAACTTTAGTTAGTAGTTAGTTAAACTTACGGCAACATTCGGGCGAGAGCATGCTTGTGCAGCGGCGATATTTGCACTGCTGCCGATCCCATACTCGATCCCGAGTCCTGGGACATGGTGCGCTGCATGTGATGCATGGGATGCTGCACCACCGGGCCGCCCACAAACTGCAGCTGCTGCTGATGGTGATGCTGCTGCTGCAGCGGATGCTGGTGCTGGTGCTGATGCTGCTGATGCGGCGGCGGCATCTGCTGCGATCGTCTGAAGGGATAGCGCCACGGACTCTTGGGCACATCCGACTGGAAGCCCTTGTTCTCGACGCCACCACCACCGCCGCCGCCGCCACCGCCACCGCCACCAGCGGCGCTGTTTGAGACTCCCGCTGGGCTGTCACGACGCGGCGCCATTCCATGCTGCATGTCGCGGGCCTTGGAGCTCAGGCGTCGCAGTATGCGAGAGCCCAGGCCCGGGGGATCCTCCAGGCTGCGACTGTTGCGCGGCTTGCGGTAACGCACATCGCTGGACTCCTCCAGAATGACATGACGATCATAGGGAGTGCCGTAGTACACCTCCAGCACCGTGGAGAAGGTATGCGGCCACACCAGATCAATGATGGAGATCAGCACGCCCGCTATAAAGCACAAGATCCTGAAAAGGACACAGAAATGAGTCTCCCATGGGGAATTGGCTCGATATTCCACTCACCCGCTACCAGGACCAGCCAGTAGCACCATCCAAAATGAAACTCCAGCCGTCCGCCCTCCAAGTGAATGCTCAACGGCCGCTTGGCAGCAGACAATGATATCCCACGGTGGTGCAGACGAGCAGGGCGCCCGTGAGGGCCTTCATGTAGGCCCCGTACCGGGCACGGCAATCAGCAGGAGGTTCATCAGCAGCCACGAGGCCAGCGATGCCCACAGCATTATGCTGGCAAAATATCCCGCCGCCCTGTACTGCCCGCCCCAGGAGAAGCCCTCGCGTCCCAGGCTAAGTACTCGGCCACCGTCAGAATGGGAAAGGGCAGACCCCGCTGCAGGGCATGTCGATAGTTGGCGCTCATATCGGTGGCTCCCTCCCACATGAAGCGTTCGTTGTAGTCGATATCCGGCGGTGTAAAGTTTCCAATGGGTATGGCTGTGAAACGGAAAGAAAAAAACCAAGTTAAACTCTCATTAAAAGCGACTTTTAATCACTGCAAATCAGCCTTGACAGCCTCTTGACAATCGCAAATCAAGACAGAACCTCCACAAAGAAAAACCCCTTCAAATTGCACTC
>OZ018402.1:60642560-60992445 GCA_963969585.1 Drosophila helvetica
CCCACACAGATACACATCCATCCTCGCTATATCTCTTACTCTCTCTGCATGTGCTTATTTTTCGTATCTTTTTTGTATACCCTGGCTGTCCTCCGCAGTCACGGGACACTGGTCAATGGGTTATTTGCAACTGAAACTATTATTATTATTTATCTATTATTTACCTATTATTTATCTACTATTTATATTTTTTGTATCTATTATTTATCTATTATTTATATATTTTTTATCTATTATTTTTATTTATTCCTTATAAATTATTTTCCTATTATTTATCTTTTATTGAAATATTATTGATCTTTTTTATATCTATTTTTTATTTATTTTTTATTTCTTATTTATATATTATTTATATATTATTTATATATTATTTATATATTATTTAAATATTATTTATCGATTTATTTCTATTATTTCAATTGCAATCAAGTTTTTCAATAGTTTTTAATTAGCTAGTTATCCAATTCATTGCTATAAAATCAATGCTGCAGCAGGTTTATATTATATATTATATTATATTATATTATATATTTTCTAGCATTGATTTATCTTCAATAGAAACACACATCAACCTCCTACCAATGAATATCCCCGCCTACATGCGATAAAGTGGTCCTCAGTGTTCTGTACTCCAGCTCAGAAATCTCATGCCAACTACATATTTTACCTCTATGGTACGACTCTTTGCATAGAATTATCTCGAGATTGAATTGCTTTGTGTTTGGTTAAGCTGTAATATGCACACACAATCTGTGTTCCACTGCTTGAAATGAACTCCATTCAGTTTCTGTGTGGTGACTGTACTAAAACACTGCTCGAACTTCACTGCTTTACCCAAAATATGTACCATATAAATGCTTCTATTTTAAAGTTAAGGGAAATTGAATTATAAATATCACAATGAATCCATTAAAGTTCTACTTTTTGAAATATATTTCTTAAGTTATTATTTTGAAGTCGCCGAGCAAATTGTTCGTACCAGTGTGCAATGATGCGGAAGCAATCGGAAGCATGACCCAGCGGGTTGTGGGCAGCACGCCCGCCGCCCCCACATCTAAGAGGTACGCGGCGAGGACTTCGCACTCAGCGAGGAGTCACTACCATAAATAAAGAAGGCCACCGTTGCCGTTGTGGCAGTGGGAGAGCGGAGGAGCGTTGCGCCATCACTTGATAAATAAGTAGTGCACGTAGGCATTCGGCATAATGAAGCGAGCCGAGCCGAGTCGGGCCTGCCCAGCCCCATATTGGACTCAAGACGATGGCGGAGGCACAGCACGGCAATTTGTTGGGCCCATGCGGCGTATACGTAATCACGCATTGATATGCCATTTACTTGGCCGACAGGAACAGGCACCCCAAGGACCAGAAAGCAGCAAGGACGGACCAAGCCGTAGTCACGTCACTCAGCCCTGGCAAAAGGATTTAAGCACTCGATTTTGCAGTTTCAATTTTATTTTTATTTTTCTTTTGTTTTATTTTATTTCATTGTTTTTTATTACGCAATCATTCCATGCAATCCCCAAGGAAGTGCAATCCCCCTTATATCCATCAAGCCGCCCCTCCATTCACACTGCGAGTTGAGTGCAAATTAAAATTATGCCACTTGCAGCCATTTCCATTACCATCTGGGGCGTTCTTTTCTCCCAGCCACTGCCGCAGCCCATACGTATATTTACGAGGAGCAGGCAGTCCTGACCGAAGTCGTTACCGACTCTGATTACATGTTAATTATCATTTCGTAATGAATTGGCCTTTTGTACTGGCATGTGTTGGCGTTGGCCCACCCACACCCCAACCCCAACCTCAACACCATTTCAAATTTACAACCGAGAGCAATAAATGCCACAGAGCCACCGACAAATGCTGCAGGAATATTGCGATAGATACTGCACACACAATCGTATACGGGCGATGTGTGGAGTACGGGTTGACAGCCATTGTGGTCGCTGGCTTTGAGGCCGAGTGGTTATCCACTTGTAAATGTAAAATAAATTTCACCATCAATTTTCAAAATTATTGCATTCGATTAGAAGTAACAGATAAGTACCAAAATATTTTCATATTTTCAACCAATTCCGAATTCATTATGGGAAACGAATGAAATAAATAAATCAAATAATTGTAAACATCATAGGGAAAACATACAAGAAGTGGATATGGAATCATTGTACGATTTACCATAAAATACAAGGTGAATTACACTTTGAGTGATTTTTAAGTCGCAAAAAAACAATAGAGATTCTCCAGAGAAGCCTTGGGAATAATGTTCAAAGATTGTTGATTTCGTTCGACATGCTCACACGCACATTTTCGTTATTCTGTTGGATTCGTTCGTCTGTTCTTTCTGTTTTATTATTTCGCATGTTTCTTGCTTTATTCGTTCGACGGCCCAATGATATTATTCACTATAACATACACAGTGCACAGTTATAATTTTAATCTTTTTTGCCTGAGACCTCAATTGACCCTCAACCCTCACAAAAATTCAACAAATACATATTTTTCCTAAGATTGTGTCCAAAAATCAATCCACCAATCTGGGCCACAAAACTGTAATCTGCGTGCAAATCGGTTGAGCCCAAATAGGAGTTAAGCTATATCCTTAAGAGGAGCTTAGACGGAAGCTTAAGCTCCGCGGAAACACTCCCCCAACCCTCCTCATCCCTCCCCCAGGCCGTATAACAACACACACGAATAAGCTTATAAATATGTATGTCTCTCCGAGAAACAAGTGTGCGGAGACTTGAACCGCACTAACACCTAGATACATACATAAATACATTAACAATACACAAGCACACACACACACAAAGGAGTCGTTCGTTCGTTGGTCTTTCGGGCATCGGTTGCTATGGAGTGTGTGTTGTGTGTGTGAGTGTGTGTGCGCAGACTCAAATTAATTCCATTGGCACCGATTGAAAGTTTTCGCTCGCTTCATGGCAGCAATAAATTACGATTTTACGAGTACTTGCTTATATGTATGTATCTGTGTGTCATAGAGATTGTATGTGCCAACGATATATAGTGGGATATGGAACACGGGAACTAAGGGAATTAATTGAAGAATACTTTTCATGGAGGTCTCTATATGTGAAAAAGGATAAGGAAAGCAATTCAGAACCCACCCCCATAATTTATCTTCTATAAGGTTAGGGTACATTTTTAGGGTTTAAGGTATTTGAATTATACTTTTTTTTCTATTATAATTATAATTATGACAAGACCTTAGTGCACTTCGGCCTTCCGATTTAATGATCCTCTCTATCGGCGAAAAGGACTTTGTCAAAGATCCCTGTAGGTTTGGGATTTTAATGAAGTAAAACACTTTGGTGGGTATCATTTTCAGTCGAAATCTGGTAGTAAAATCTCTTTATTAAATAAACAACATTTTGAGTCATCGTCCGACATTTTACTCATCGCTGCAAGCGAGTAAAGCGAGTGAGCCGGGGGTTGGCGCACTAGCGAAGCGAGTATGCAGGAGGTGTTCTTCCATTTTCCATAATTTTAAATGCCTTTAATACAACATATTTTTTAGAACTATATTTTAGTTTTAGGATGATTAAAAAGGATCAGAAATTGTTAAAATAAATTACGTCCATCCAAAATTAATACCAAATGAAAGAAAATTTCTTAGATAATGGCCAATCAACCTACAGAAGAGCTGTCCCTTCAAAGGAGAGAATCTAGAGAGCTTTACTCCCAATTTGATGTTGCTTTAATTTCCCATACCACTGAAAGAAAGAACTACCCACAGCTAAAACTCATTATATTTCCAACCAAAGCAATTTCTAGCACACAAAAGACTGTCGCACAAAATGTGCAAAAACAACAGAGAGACAGAGAGAGAGAGAGAGAGAAGGAGAAATCTGTTCGAACTGAATGATGAATAAACTTGTCCAAGAGGAGGGGAGAAAATGAGAGATGGCAGGAGGCTTAACATTTGCATTAAACCCATTTAATTATACTAAGTACATAGTAAATACGACAAGTAGAGTGCCAGCAAGGAAGAGAAAGGAAGGCAGGTAAAGTCATGATGAGAGGAGCGGGACCAGGAGCAGGAGCAGGAGTAGTTTCATGTTTACATTTGCCCAAGTGATGGCTGCTGCGGTTCCAACCCGAAACTCCACCTCAAACAAATGCCTTATTACACACCCACACACACAGACTACACTGTACACTGTACACTATACACTATACCCTCTACACTGTACTACATGAATAACGTAACTATTAACAGTTCTCGAAACGAGTTGAGTGGCGAGTGCGAGTGCGAGTACGAGTACGATGCCGAATGTGTTTGCACGCCTGTTTGCCTTTTGCCGCAGTCATAAATAATTTATGCCTCCGTAATTTGGTCAACTTTACTTTGCTCTGCGCCAGAGGCCTCCACATCCGTGCTCCACTCTACACTCCCTCCTCTGAGCTCATCCTGCTCCCTTGCCTATGGTGTCTGGGTATCTGTAGTAGTTGGTATCTTCATTCCCATGTTAATCGCCGCCTACATGGCATCTATGTCGTACAACGACTATGTGGGGGATATCCCCCATATACACTTGCATAAATCAACTTTGAATATGTTTCAATTGACCACAGCAGTTGTCTCATTTGCATTTTGTGTGCGCCCGGCCCAGGCTCCAGCCCCCAGCGTCCTCAGGTCATTCATTAGGCGTCGGCGATTCCTTGGGGAGTAATTAGAAATTAGAATGCTGGAACAACGACAAGAACAACAACACAACAGAGCACAACAAAGCATGCCTCATGCCTCATGCCAAGGCATGCCTCATGTATGCTGCACAAGGCCCATAATTGATAATTATTTCATTTCTCTGTGGGGAGAAATTTCATTGTGTGTTAAAGGAGGTGCAAACTACCAGGGGCTTTAATTTGAATGTTCTAGTATGGTTATGGAAATGGAAATGAAAATGGGACTGGCAATGCAAGTCTACTCACTTGAGGGAAATGCTAATTAAAACGATTCCAAGTGCTGCATTCTGAGTGTTTCGATTAAATGCTGATATGCGCCTAATATATATTTTGTGGGTAGCAGGGAGAGCGTATGTTAAATATGTTGATTATAGCTGTTGTTGTTGAAAGGACAGCAAAGGATGGGATTAAATGGGATTTGATATAAACTTAATATAATTTTGAGTTGGGGGAGTCCTTTTAGCCGTAAAGGTAGCTCTAGACATCAGGAAAATAAAGGAAACGAATGAATAGAACGAAATAGATCTCCTTCGAGATGAAACTATATAAATAAAGTCTACTTTCGGGGCTCTGAGAGCCAGACACACAAGCGAAAAGTGTCAAAGAGAATGCCCGAGATTGCAAAAACAAAACACATGTCATATGCAAGACGAGACCCTAAAATTATCTGGCAGATTATTTTTATTAACGAATGTAAATTAAAGTAATTTTCTTTTGTTTTTCCAGTATTTGAGATTGTAAGAGCTCGTTTAAGCTAGATTACATTCGAATCTACTCGCCCTTCAGTCTCTGGAGAACATCTCCTAGAGTCTGTGAGATTTGTGAGTTCTGTTCGAATGAAACAACAGACAAATTACCAATGAAATGGCCATTTCAAGTATGAGGTTCATCCGCACTCAACTGCCTGTAATCCTCAAGTACCAAAAGTACATTTACCACTCAAAAGTGGGCAGACCATTCGTTTTGCATGGCCACAAAAATCTCTGCCTGAACCTGAAATCGAAATAAAGTCCATTAAAAAGCAATTTCCCACCAGAACTCTCTAAAAACACACACACACACGCACACACATACAGAAAAACAAGCTGCAGCAGCAGTAGAGAATGTAACTAGATTATTTAACCTTCAGCTTGTTGTTGAAACTTTATTTTCGATTTCCGTACCCAGGAATCCCCATGCCCCCCATGACTGACACACTAATATGAGTGACTGTAAACATCAGATATATATTCACTTTCCCCATCTACCATCCAGCATATGGTGCGAGGGGCTGGAGAACGGGGAGTGGATACACAGAGAGAGGGCAATAAATTTATTTGTCAACTTGTTCAGAACTTTCTGCATGACAATTGTGGCACACAAATAATATATTTTTTCTAATTACCAAAAAGGAATGACCTTAATACCAGTCCTCAGAGACAGAGACAGAGAGGGAGAGGGAGAGAGAAAAATGGGGCGACCCAGACAGGCAGGGAGACTGTGTCATCCTGTGCGAATACCGAATCGAAATCCAAATCGAAAGGAACTTTATTGACACATTTTTGTATACCCTTTGGAGGGGGGTTTATTGGGATTTGGTTTATTTGCTTTCAAGGCAGCAAAGGAAGTGAGTTTCGGGACACATAAATATAATCTCAACAAGCATTTGGGGTATCGAAAACGTGCTTATCCCTTTATCCACCAGAGAAACAATCAATCTTCAAGGGTATCAAGGGTATTCGGTCACCAGATTTACTTTTCTTTGCCTGTTTGTGTTTTTGTGTATTTGTGGGCCAGCAAAAATGCATTTCCGAATGAAATTCGCCAACTCGACAAATCTTCAGTGTGAACAAGAGCAAAAAAAAAATATAAAAAAATAGGAAGAAAAAAGGGTACAAAAAAAAGTTAAAAATGAGTATGGGAAAATACATAACAAAGTTTGGGTGAAATGAGAGCAAAAAACGAGAAGCAAAGAGCTTGCCAAGTACCCGGTACGCCACGGCTACGGTATGGACCTCCAGTGCTCCACTGCTCCACTGCTCCAGCCTCTCCCTCTCCTTCTCCACTCCCCTCCCCTCCTCTCCTTTCTATAGTTGCGCCCCTTTCCTGTCTTATTCGGTTGTGGATTCAAGCAGCCATGTAACCTCGTTTATTCTGCAGCATAATGAAAGGGGAAAGTTCTGTGATTTCACCGCCCATGGTTCCGGCAAATGCCATCCAGTACGAGTAGTACATCCATAGGATGGATGTATGTGTTAGTGCGAGTATCACTGTGTGTGTGTGCCACTCTCTTTCTCTCTGTGTGTGTGTGTGTGTGTGTGTGAGGTGCAACAACGACGGCTGGCACTAAATGGCATTTGAAATGTTTTGTAGTTCCACATTCTGATGGTGGCCCAGCCGGTCCTTCGGTCCGGCCTGTGCCAGTGCCAGTGCCTGTGCCTGTCCTGGGCGCAGCTTTCGCCTTTGCCATTTGCCAGCAGACGCTTCGTCCTGGCAGCAGCAGGAGAACCTGTCCTTTTCCACGACTGTCACGCAAATGGAGAACCCTCATGCACACACACACAGACACACACACTCGGGCACAAAAAGGTCAAATGAGAATTATAATTTAAATAGCAAATAAAACAGAAAAACAAAAAGCAGAACAGAACAGAACAGAATCAAGGGGAGGGAAAAGGGGGGAACGTAATTCCTTTTGGTGCGAAATTGAAATTGCTATAGGTCGTCCTGGTCCTGGTCCTGGTCTTCGTCCTGGTTCTGGTTCTGGCTCTTTGGTTCCTCCACAAAAGCCGTGTCTGTCTAGGACCTTTTTGAGCATGAGAGAGAGTAAAGAGAGTCCTTGTAACTTTGCTGCTAATTATATCGCATTTTCATGATTGTAGCAAATGGGTTCATCAAACGATTCGCCCAACGAGGGTCAAGTACATTCCACTTGACGATGAAATTCGAGACGGGAAATTTGCTGCGCCACCGAAAGCAAATGCCCTGAGGCGGCGCTCAAGAGCTGGCAGCTAGCAGCTGGCAGCTGGGGCATCGTTTCCGAGATTGACTTGAAGCTGTCCAGAAGAGCGTGAAGTGGAAGTGGTGCAAAAGTAGGGGGGTGGGGTGGGGGGAAAACTCTTGCCGGATGTACTCGAAAGCTTAACGTGAAAGATTATTTATTGATTTATTAGAAGGTGCTCGAGAGTAACTATGGAATTATAAACTTTATCCTGCCACAGAAGCAACTACACGAGGCACACGATGCGTATAAGTAATGGAATTAAATGCCATTAAGGAAATGGTTGGAAATTCTTTTAAACTGCAGGAAAGTTGCCTTTAATCTGCTGCCCGACTGTTTGAATATCTTTTAATGCTCGTTACATTTTCGTTTGGATATTTTGTTGATAAAATTTACCAATTTTCAATTTAATAACTGACTTAACAACGATAATTAAATCGTTTAAGTCAATTGGTTATCTGCATTTATTTGTTGTCTGATTAATGCTCGACTGTTGGGGGTTCCCGATTCAGTTCCATAATTGTCTTTAATTTGCTTGATTTAACGAGGATTTTATTGGGTTTGAGAATCAATGGGGGAGCACAATTCGTTAAATTGTTTTAATTACTTTAAAAAAGTGTTTTAATCCATCGTTTATATTGTGCTCGGTACGTTTTCGATAACTGGATTGATTAATATCGGCTATTATGGGGGTTTTCGATAACTTTAACGAATTATTTCCGTATTGAGTATATTTTCAATAGCTGAAACTATTAATTTCGATAGTTAAGTAAATTTTCGATTATTGAAACGATTTATTTCGATTTTCAAACACAATTTGTTGGCTAATCAAGAACTAATAATCTAGTTCGTTGAATCACACTGAGGTCTAACATTTCTAACAATTAACCTCAACAGAAACCATTCGTGTTGCTAATGGAACTGTGTCAGAGCTCTTATATTCATAATGATTCAATTGAATACTCCATGGGATACATATATGTAGGTGTGGTTTATCCCCTCTCCTTGTGGTAAGCCACAAACAAATTTAGATAACTTCGGACAAGTCCGTCGCTTAGTACTCCAAAACGATAGACATCGCAAAAGGCAGAGCTCGTTTGACCTCTGCTGCGGCTGTGGCAGAGTAGGAAACGAACACATCAGACATTCAAAAGTTGTTGAAAGCGACGCATTTATTCCACTAACAGTCTGCAGATTGTTATCAACATTTTCCTTGTGCGCCTTCTTCTAGTGGCCCGAAAATGGAAATGAAAAATGGAAAAATGTTTGCTTAAAATAAAACATAAAAAAACGGGGAGAGAAAACTTTGAGCAATAAAAACTTATCCGTTGGAGATGGTAGACCACCAATTTTTTGTTTATTTTCATAAATATATCTTCCGTTTTCCGTTCCGAAGAAACAATAGAAACAATAGCCTCCCGCTCCTCGTTTTGGAGCTTATTTCCTGGAGTCGAGCTCCTCATGTTAAAGAAAATCAATTGAATGCTTCACTAAACCGGAGATATTGCTTTGCTCTGGCATTTATTTTCTTCAATTTCAGCTTCGAATTTTTCCACTGTCGTTGTTGTTCTTTGCAGCTGTCTGGTCTGTCGTTTGATCCACAGCACAAAAATGAAAAGAAATGTATTTAACTGAGATTCATTTGTGAAACTTATTAAAAGTCGCTCCAAGTAAGCATCCAACATTATCCTGCATTATCATCATCATCAGAAGCAGCAGCAGTATCGTTGTCCCTGTCTCTGGATTCCAGCACATTTCAGCCATTCCAATTCGAATGGCAGCGGCACAATCACAATTTCCATGGCCATTTCCATTGCACAATTGCAATTCCTTCACAATTGTAAAATGCAACAATTTTTAATGCGTCTTCTTGCAACTTTTATTTCGAGTTTAATGCAGAAACTTTCGCCCAGCGAATGGCGAATGGCGAATGACAAGACGTCCCCATCCTTACGTCCCTGCCCCTCCGTTCGGGGCAGGACAACCCACGTATCCTGTGGGTAGATTTTGCCACTTCTTAATGCTCGTTACATTGTGAAAAATGGCTGCTCTGATCGGCATCGAGTTTAAAGGTTTCCGTGTTCAAGAGTGCCAAAGAATGTCCGAACGAATCCCTGGCATACCTTTGGCGTCCCAGAAAGACTCTCTCTCACGCTCTCCGGCATTTCAGCGATTTTCAGAATAAATCGACACTGGTGGAGCTTTGTCTGCCTATTTTTTCCCCATCAGTTTCCATTGGAAACTCCGGGAAAACCCTGATCCAGCATTAGATTTTTTTAAACGACCGAGAACCTGCCCGGGAAGAATGCTGCCTGGAATTCTTGGGAGCCCAGAGAAAAACCCCCACTCTGGTATTTCAGAGCAATTTCCAGAGCAGAGCTGGGCAACAACTAGTCGGCAGGGCCAGGGGCAGGGGCAGCGGCTTTCCACCTTCTTCGTCTGCTTATTTTTTCCATCATTTTTCTTGGCATTCAAAATGGGAGCGGGTTTGAGGCTGTGGCTCTGACTCTGGCTCTGGCTCTGTGTGGCAGAGAGTCTTGAGTAAGTCGAGACCGTAACATTTCCTGTTTGCACAGCCATTTTCCAACCATCCATCCAGCCCTTGCCCCACCCACATGTGTGCATGTTGCAACACCCCCTCTCCACTCCTCTCACGGGTGCCTGGATAAATGTCTGCGTATCTCCAGGCCCCCGCACTCGTTACCCCACGTTTTTTTTTACACCCCTTCAGGCCAACGCCTTTCATGCAAAAATATGCAATTTTATCGGTCTTTACAGATTTTCCATTTATGTAGCGCTCCAGAGAAAGAAAAGCTGAAAACGGGACATAAAAGGCCCGAAAGAAAACGCATGGGCCATGAAAGACATTTTTCGCAATGAACAAAAATAAAAGAAAAAATGTAAATATTTCTTTCCATACAGGAAACCGGCAGGAAGCTGACAAAAATCTTTCAACAACTTGTACAGATATAAATCCTTCTCTTCTCCGCTTGGCTGCCGGTACGGTACTTTCTGCTTAAAAATGGCATTTTTCAGCTTTTAGTTAATTGAAAAGTGGAAATTTATTTGAAAATCCCAACATTCTGTTTGAGGCCATGACTCACACAGAGACAGGCAGGACAGAGACTGAGAGACAGAGACTAAAGTCACGAGTAAAGACACGAACAATTTTTTCTACGTTAAAAACGTGCCGACATTTTCGGTTGTCACACACACACACAAACAGACAGTAAGGCACACACTCTTTCCCTTTCAGAAGGAAAAAGCAGATGCCATGATATAGGGGGGCTGGGGGGTGTGATGGAAAAGGCTGCCCATGGGCATCCGTCTGCCGAGCTTTTCCATAGTTAAACTTTAGTTTTATGGCTGCAATTTAGTGAAATGTATGTTTGTTTAGCTCAACTCGTCTCATCTCCAGATGAGTCTCTGTCTGCAGCATTCATTCGTTTATTCTTGCCAATTGTTTAGCCTTATAAAATATACGGATTTAAAGAGCTCTCCGTCTCCCCCTCTCTCTCTCTCTATCTCTCTGTCTGTTCTGTCCGGAACCCACAAGATATATTGCCGCTTTAGAGAGCACTCTCAGCCTGGCGCTCGTTTCTGGCCAGGACGAGAGACCAGCATAACAACGTAGGAAACATTTGTTAATGAGACCCACAAGAGCTTACCAGAGTCCATAACATTTGTGTTAGGGATTGAGGATGGAGGCTTCCCCTTCCCCATCCCCATCCGCTTCCCCACCCGCCCGGATCACCCACTACATTTTTCTGTCTCTCTCTTGGCACAACGCAGCGGTTGAGTACATTAAATTAACACCTAAAAGGTTGACAGATTTACACATTTTTATCTTAACCCAAATAAAACCTCTTCACCTCATTTTGTCCATGGCAGTGGCAGGAGGGGATGGGGCTTGGGGGGTGGGGGAACTCCCATTAGGGCTTAACATTGTAATGTGCGGAAAAGGTTATGGGAAAGGTTTTTTGTATGGATATGAAAATGCAAATATGAGAATATTAATTCTAGATTACCGCCAGGCCAGAGGCTTTCGCTACCGAGACTCGGTTCCGAGATTGCAAAAACAAAATACCCGCAATTTGTGGTCGTGAGATTGCAAAAACAATATACAGAAATTCCCAAAGACTTTCTCAATCTTCTGGTCCTTTTTTAGGGAAGAATAAATTCAAAAAGATCAGCAACTGAATTGAAATTCTTATTTTTTAAATGGTTCCCCTGAACCGTGTTCCCTGAACTAGTTCACAGCTACCCCAACAATATGATTTAAAGCTCAACTGGCATTTTCTGGTACAAATTGGATAATAATAATCTCGAAAATCTCTGACACCATCTTGCCTTAATTGCCGCACGCTTTAAAAATAGTTTAAATCGATCCAACGCCTCAACACCTGAACTAGTTCACAGCGATCCAACACGTCCATCATCATCTTGGGCTCCCCGCACACAAAAGCCCTGGGAGCATCAGTGGCAGGCAACAGCAGCAGCAGGAGGTGAGGAGGTCAAACGATGGCAAAGGAAAACGCTTTGCACCTGCACCTGCAACAGCACCAGCAGCATCAGACACCCCCCCTCCCAGCCCCTTTACAGCCACCACTGCCACAAAACGTGTCCTGTCCTCAGGTGGCAGCAGACATAAAGTGGGCGCCAAGCAAGGCCCCATAACGACGGTGCTGCTGCTGCTGCTGTTGCTGCTGTTGCTGCTGCTTGGCCGGATGCATTGACCAAGGCTATTTAAGGATGCCACGCTCTGATGCGTTGCGCAGTTAAGACCCGAAGCTGACGGCGTAAAGGTCTGAACAGCAATCAGCAATCTCATAAAAGGAAAAAGAATACACCCAGCACACATTACAGCAGAGCACACGTATCTATATCCAGACTCTATCTGGACTCTATCTCTCAATTGCAGGTCAGGTCATTTTAGCAGCTAAAGTTAATGTTGAAAATTTGCTTTTCTCACATTTCCAGATACTTCCGGACACAGCAGCAGCAGCAGCAAGGAGACGGGCAGCAGCAGCAGCAGAAGGCACTGAAATTGCATTTCTAATAGAGGAGCAGAGGCCAACACGTTCAGTGTATAATATTTGAAATCAAAGCATTAGGGTCTAACCATGTCAGCGGTGTACGTGAATCACAAGCTCAACATGCGCACAACTGCTGTCAAAATGAAGCGAACGCAGCCATGGATGTCCTGGATGTCGTGGATGTCCTGGATGTCGCACAAGCGACTGCTCTCCACCAGCCACAGTCTCAGTCCCAGTCCCAGTCCCAGCCCGAGTCTCAGTCCCCATCCAAGTCCCCAACAGGAAGCGGGCATGGCCAATTGATTTTGACGGCAACAAGGAGGACGAGGACGAGGACGAAGACTAGAAGGACTAGAACGACTAGGACTAGGAGCAAACTAAGACAAACTAAGATAATTCAATCGCGTTTTCTACATATTTATGGTTACTTTTTCTTCGGTTCCTTGATGAGTTACATTAAAACTATTTGCGCATCAATGGTGCAGCAAATGGCAGCGGAAGCGGATAAAGAAACGGAAGTGGAAGTGGCAGTGGCAGAGGCATTGCCAGCAGCCAACCCAAAAAGGAACCCAGTAACGGAAACGGAAACAGCAACGGGAATGGGAATGGGAATGGGTGTGGGAACGAGAACGAGAACGGGAACGCGAACGGATGCCCGCATCGTGGCAACGGGAATTTGCATTATAAGACTGATAACATTAAAAAGATTTCTAGAGATTTCCACAACCGACGAACACAATCAAAAGCATCAGCAGCAGGAGCAGCATCATCACCAGCAACAGCCATGGCAATCAGCAACGTCAGCAGTTTCACCTACGTCAAGAGGAGCGTCAGCTGTAGGAGTGGGAGCAGCAGCTCCAGTTAAAAATACACATCCTCCCACCCATTCGCATCCCCATATACGACATCCACAGGCGTGTTGGCGTCACCAGCTGACACCAGGCATACTGCTTATGCTCCTTTTGCTGAGCAGCCTCCGGCCGGACTGCTGTGACTGTCTGCACGGCGGCGGCAATACGGTGAAGACCAAATATGGCCTACTGCGTGGGATTGTGGTGCGCTCCACGCCGCTGGTGGAGGCATTCCTCGGCATACCCTATGCCTCGGCCCCGGTGGGCAGTCTCAGGTGAGTCAAAATCGAGTTGTGTGTGTGTGTGTGTGTGTGCTCCGGCTCCGGCTCCGGCATGTTGCACAAGATTACGTTTTCCGGGTCGTGGGTGGTGGCATGGTTGAAGTGAAATCTATTTTCAAATAGAGACAACATCGTGAGGCACGGTACGTGTTGCCTTTAAGTTGTAGAATATTTCCAGAAAAGGTGTACTATATTTTTTTGATATTTTTTCTATAAATAATGCCTTTATCATAGATTTTTCTTTTGTTCGGCGGATGGTTACTACATAATTGAGAAATAAATTGTGTTTAATCCACATAAATTCATAGATCTTAATCCTTTCTGTGAGTATTCTTATTCATAACTAGCAGACTCGCGCGCTTCGCTGCTAGACCAAATGACATGAAATAGGCGTTCAAACACACATTTTTGGCCAACATTTGAGATTTTGTTGACTAATTTTTAAGTTTTGAGGAACTTATTAACAGCAAAGTACATATTTTTGTTTATAAAAACCAAGCCACATACTCTGGCTATTCCATTTGGTGCACGCGAGGCGGAGATAGCTCCTTACACACACATTTTGTTCTACAAATTTATAGTTTAGTTAATAATTCTTAATTTTAAGTTAAATTAAAGGTCGTGGTGTACTGGCAAAGTCGAGGCACGCTCCCATCTCTGCGGCAGGAAAGGCACGCAATCTGAACGCCACATGGGGGTCGTCTCCAGGCTCTTTTGCCTCTTTCAGACGAAACTTTTTTCACACAGAGCGGCGGAACTTTAGCCAAAGCAATTTTAATAATTATTCTCATGAAATATGTGTGAGGATGGCTGCTGTTGCTGTTGCTGCTGCTGCTGCTGCCGGGGGTCCTAGTACTTTTTACACCCACCTAACGCTCGCCTGCAAGTGAGGACTTTACGGATCTCGGCCTCTGGCCTGGCTCTAGGTCTGGCACTGGCTTTGGCTTTGGCTTTGGCTCTGGCCCTGGCGCCACCTCGGTCCCACAAATCCCAAAGCTTTGTTTGAGGATTTAAAGTTCCATGGGGACACTGGATAGGAGGCAGCACCGGCTCGTAATGAAGCCCAAGTGCTACTTGGAATTAATCTGCAACTTTACTCCTACGTACACCGTATACGTAACAATTAAAATAGAAAACTTTTTATTATTCGGTTAGTTTTTGTGGTAAGATTTGCCAACCGAAAGAGAAGAAAAACTGAACAATTTGCTTTGTTATGCCCCAAGTGCGAAAAGAATAAGCGAATGGTTTACCCAATTAATAATGAAGCAGTTGACAGGTCCTGGAAGCAGCAGCAGCCGAAGCAGCAGCAGTTCCTCCACCAAGGACCTCTCCATGGGACAGACAGGACACACAAAAAGTTCGATAAGCCATTTCGAGCAGTTGATGCCATTGAACGGCGCAAACGAGAACCGAGAACCGAGAACCCGGAGAACCCGGAGAACTCGAACAAGAACTCTCGAACGAGAAAGAACTCAGACCAAAGTGAAGTTTTGTGGGGATATTACAAAAGTTTCCCCCCACTGTCGTTACTTGGGCACTTTCACACTTGCACACTTGCTCACACGGCACTCACACGCTCAGCCATGTACAGTACAGAATTCAGACATGTACACGAAGCAGGAGCCAGGATCCAGGAGCCTGATGGCAGGAGCCTGGTTTCGAGGCAAAAGCAAAAAGCTTTTGTGTGACATGCATGAACAACAAGTGTGTTTGATGAAGCGATTGGATGAAGTACTTAAAGGGCCCTTCATTGCCCCCTTTCGCTCACTCGGTCGCTCGCTCCATTGATGTTTGCTTAGCCACAATTCCTGAAAATTGTTCTTTAATTACTTCCGTGTGGTAAGAATGTGACGCCCTGCCCTGCCCCACCACGGGGCACGGGGCAGACGGTGGATGGTACGTGGTAAATGGTAGATGGAGAGTGAAATGAAGTCGTTTATGAATGCGGTTCATTATCATGCAGCAACAGATGTCAGAAATCGGCAAACAGAACTTAATCAAATGCCAGGACACCTTGTGGAAAGCCCCCGCCAGCCCACCAGGCACGATGTGTTGCACGACAGAGTGTATATGGAGTGGAATTTTCTTTCCTTTTTTTCTCAAATAAAACGTGATATTTGATGGATGCCAGGCGAGAGCTTACAATATTAATCAAGGCAGGGGAAGGGGAGAAACGCATCTGTCGCCAAAGTTTCTAATCAAAAATTCACAAAATGTTAATAAAAATAAATAGGGAGGAAGGCAAGCTTGGGAGACCCTTAGAGGGCATTGTTTTATATAGTTTTTATGTGTATTTAGGGGGCGGGCATCAGGGCTTCTTAGGCATTTTTAGGTGCGATGAGCGCGGTTGTGTTGTGTCCCCAAATCAAACTGAAATTTCTCTCTTAGTACCAGCTTCTTTTATCTCCTCTCTCTACTCACTTTCGTATTGCATCACATCTTACAGCAATTCCCTTCTTCCTTCCTTTCTGATCTTCCTTCTCTCTCACGGACACCAACACTACCGCAGCAGACTCATGACGGCTGAGACGACTCTCTTTCGCTCTCAGACCACGCTCTCAGCAAATACGAGTTGAAAGAATAACGGATTACTCTACTGCGTAGTTTCCGTCTTTGCCCATTGATCCTCTTTCTTGCCTCTGTACTCTGTTCTCAACGACTACAGATACGCTTTATTTCAATGAATCTCCGACATATATGATTATAATGGGTAGGGGTGTGCTTTTAGTACTGCGTTCTATAATATTCTAGTAGAGCTGTGCATTGGGTTGAATAGATATAATTTATGTACATACCCCCTATGCAATTATTCAAGTTTTCCATTCTTGCTCTAATTTGATAGCATTACAGTATATGTATGTATGTATATCTATTAAAGTACAAACTCTTACCTTATTGTTTTTCCTGATGATTCCATGAACATGTGCTTTATACGCTGTTCCTTTCCTCTCTCCGAAATAAAATTATTATTATAAAATCTACAATCCATGTTCTCTGTTCTGGAGTCTTTCCTTGCAGCCTGGAAGCAAAAATATTTACACAAAAATTGAATTTCATTGAAAGCTTTTAATGTTTTAGATAAAATTGTGTATGGTAGTCGAACAAACATGAATATTTATGTTTTTTGCAGCGCATACACGTATAGTTTTTTTATTTTTCTTTTTTTTTGGCTAAAATACAGAGTGAAAAACGTGCCAAGTCGAAATTGTACACATGTACATACATATATATGTATGTCTGCGGGTATGGGTGTGTAGAAGTGAAAAACCTACGCTACACACAATAAAACGATTGCTTTGGACGCCCGAAAAAGTAGCGAAAACAAAAAATTGTTATATTCGTTTAAAAATAGTTTAAAGCAGGGCTCGGCACGCATACACTCAACATGCTGGTGTGTGTAGCAAAAACCCGAACATGCCTGATGGCGAAACCGATTTACTGCTTTACACTGCGACAAAATTTGTAGTTAAATGGCAAATGTTTCATGCGGAAACTGTCGTATAAAATACAAATTATTAAAATGTCTTTCAATAGCAAATGAATCGCATTTGCAGGCAATATAATAGCATATAACGCATTGCGCAACGCCATCCATATTTTAGATGAAAAAAAGAATTTTCTTCCCACTTCTCGTTGAACATAATTTTCTCCCAGTGTTAAATCAAACAGTTGCGCAGCGTGGTCTTGCCTTCTCCACGGCTCAGCAGCCACTGAAAACATTTTACGGCACACGCAGTATAAAAAACGAGATAGCAACAGCCGAAGTCGCATTGCCGAAGCCACACGAAGGCTTGCTGCTTTTTTATACTGTCCGTGAGCGGCAGCGCAGCAGCAGAGACAATTTCCTATCCTCATTAGATAGGGCCGTGCCGAGCCCTGGTTTAAAGCGAAACTTTTGCAAGGGCTTTTACCCCAAAACAAAAAAAAAAGTATTAATTTGTGCCGTGGGCGCATGTCGAACGGGGTACAGATGTGCGGGTGGGAAAGTTGCCTCAACACACAGACACACAGCCACACACACCAACAGCCATCACGTATGGCTGAAAAATTATGCTTGCCACAAAATTGGGAGGCGAGCTTTTTGTTTCCGCGGTCCATTGTCTGTCATTCGCCCAAGGGGAGGGGGAAGAGCGAGATAAACAGAGAGGGAGAGAGACAAAGGAGGAGGGAAAGCCACAAAAACAAAAACGAAAAAACGAAACAATCAAAACGTTTCGCGTCAATTATCGCGTGTCATAAAATCAACAACAAAAGCAGCGTTTATGGCTTATCGCTCCGCCAGCCCTGGTCCAATCATCTGTCCCCCCTCCCTTCACACGGACCCTTCACACTGATGATGGTTGATCGATGGATTTCAACGCAAAGCAATAAAATTGCACAATTAATCAAAGGCAGTTTGCACTTTTGATTGATGGGCGGGTACTTAGTTTCTGTGTTTTACGAGCCAAACGAATCCTTTTCCTTTAATCGCCACCACGCACACACTCCCCCACACATATTTAACCCGCGCACACACACACAACTGACACAGACGACCCCGAGGACCACATGAAAACGTGATGCCTCACAAGTGGCCGAAAATTGAATATTTACTTATTGCTTTTGCCGCTCTGCTCCTCTTTTTGCCACAGATTTATGCCTCCCATAACGCCATCCACATGGAAAACGGTTCGCAACGCGGATAGATTTTCGCCGGTCTGTCCACAGAACGTGCCCCTTCCACCCAACGGACCAGAGGCGCTGCTGGAGGTGCCGCGCGCTCGCCTGGCCCAGCTGCGGCGTCTGTTGCCGCTCCTCACGAACCAATCGGAAGACTGCTTATACCTAAATATCTATGTGCCCTACGAGACGCGTCGCTCGAAACGTAAGTGCCAGGCCAAGTTTATACGTTTTATTCGGTGAATTTAAGTGAAACAAAGTGATAAAACGTTCGGCTTACCGCTCTCCGCCTTTTTTTCCTGTGGTGTGCACTGTAAAATGGCGGACGCGCGTGTTAACATTTCGCTAAAAGAGAAAACGCTGTTACTTGTGCATGTCCATGGCGGCGATTAACATTTGGGGTTATTTTACTTGTTGCAAATATTTAATCCAGTGTTTCTGGTCGTTACCGCATTGGCGTCGTGGCTCTCAATTCCGTAGTGCATTGCAGTTTAATTTAATTTTCAACAACTGCAAGCGCTGTGGACTTGGCAGCTCCGATAGCCGCAAACACACAGCTGCAGCAGTGATAGCGATAGTGATACCGATGGCGATTAACCCAATTATTCAATTATCGCATTAATCATCCTGTTTCCCCCCATCCCTAAAGGCAATGTGGACGCTGATAATGCAGAAGCAACAGAAACAACAAAACTCTCTACTGTGGTGTTCATACATGGCGAATCGTTTGACTGGAACTCTGGCAATCCGTACGACGGCTCCGAGCTAGCGGCTCACGGCAACGTTATCGTTGTGACAATCAATTTCCGCCTGGGGATCTTTGGTTTCCTGAAGACGGGCGGCAAGGAGAGCGCTCAAGGTAACTTCGGTCTGATGGATCTGGTAGCCGGCCTGCACTGGCTCAAGGAGAACCTTCCTGCCTTTGGTGGAGATCCCCAGAGCATTACGCTGCTCGGCTATGGCACGGGTGCCGTGTTGGCCAACATATTGGTTGTGTCTCCAGTGTCGAGTGGTAAGATCTCTCCAGTCAGTGAAAGTCTTTGCTCCACCTTTAACCCTCCATCTTGTAGATCTAATACAGCGCACAGTGCTGGTCAGTGGTTCGGCCTTGTCGCCCTGGGCCATACAAAAGAATCCGCTCTTCGTGAAGCGGCGCGTGGCAGAGCAGACGGGTTGCCATGGCGATATGCTGTACGACGATCTGGCGCCCTGTTTGCGCACCAAAAGCGTGGCCGAGCTGCTGGCCGTCAAGGTGGATCACCCACGGTATGTGAGAGAGAGATATGTGGTTTCTTTAAGCGTATCTAAATGTAATCTCTTTCATAACAGATTCCTGGTTGGCTTTGCTCCATTTGTGGATGGCACTGTTATATCGCCCGTTGCCAATCCCTTGGGCAGCACCACGTTGCCCTTGGGGTCAGCTATTGTTAGGTAAAGCCATTCGAAACAACATTTAGAATCATATTTTAATTATTTTTCTGGTAAACAGTACTTCAGGAATTGAATATGCAAACTTTCCGAAACGAGACCTCATATTCTGCCTCAGTTCTGTGGAATCCTACCTGGATCTGAGTGCCCAGGACCTGGAGTTTGGCTTTAATGAGACACGTCGTGATCGCATTCTACGCACTTTTGTGCGCAATAATTTCCATTATCATTTGAATGAAATATTTGCCGTCTTGAAGGTGGGATCAATTAATTTATAATTAAAATATCTGATTTACAATCTTTTTGTATGCCATAGAATGAATACACCGACTGGGAGAAAGCCATACGAAATCCTTTGAGCTCACGCGATGCCACCCTTCAGTTCCTCAGCGATGGCCATACGGCTTCGCCTCTGATTAAGCTCGGCTACATGCACAGCCTCCGCGGGGGTCGCACATACTTCCTACACTTTAAGCACAAAACTGTCGAAGAGGAATACCCACAGGTGGGCGCATTCAACTGGGGAAACACTCAATGAAGTCTATATTTATCCTTTACTTACCGAATCCTTAGAGAACCGGCTCTGTTCGTGGCGAAGATGTGCCTTTTTGGCTAGGTCTGCCCATATCCCCGCTCTTTCCACACAACTACACAACTCAGGAGCGCCAAATCGGTCGCCTAATGCTCCGATATCTGTCCAATTTTGCCAAGACAGGGTAAATGAACTGGTCCCTTAAATAGAACCTTCCTCTAATTCTCGTAATCGACAGAAATCCGAACCAATCCACTGCGAAAACAGCTTTGGGTAATCCTGAAGACGCCGCCTTGCATCAGCAGAAGAAACGCTCGGCAGCTCTGGCCCCAAATCCACATCTCAGCGACGCCATGACTCTGGCGGTCCTCTACAATCAGCGACGCAGCAATGCCATGCATGAGAAGCGCTCTTATATTCGACGACGTTTGCGGAGCAATAACGAGGGGGGTGCCTTCACCCAGCTGGGGCTGGCCAGCGAGCGGGATGTGGGCAGCTACGAGGGTGATGATCTGCCCTTTTGGGATGCCTACGATGTGGTCAATCAGCTGTATGTGGAGTTGGGTAAGCTATCGAGACCATTCAGCAGAAGATTCTTTTGTTTTACGAAACGTATTCCCTCTGCAGGCAACAAAGCAAACATTCAGAGTCATTATCGCGGCCATAAGCTGTCCATGTGGTTGAACCTCATCCCTCAACTGCATCGCCATTTCAATATCAATGACCAGTCCATGAGACATCATCAATTCCAGGATGATATGAACAATAGGGATCTGTATGAAGGTTAGCGATGCACTCCAGAACGAAGCTTCCTTCCAGGCTCTAGCCTTTCCTTTGGTTTATCTTTTTAGGCGTTGTGCGTCCACAGTTGCAGACGAAACCAGCAGAAGATGATAACATCATCATTATACAGAAAAGCAGGACGACCACGACGACGCCGCCACCGCCAAAGACTCCTAGTACAAATGTAACGCAAGCCTTGAATCCCATGATCAGCGGAACAGCCACCACCACAGGTTAATCTTCAATTCCATAATTATAAGTGAACCATCTTCTGACATTGAATCTCCTTGCAGAATGCGGCATCGATGGTGCCATGTCCGTGTCCGAGTTGACCACAACTCAAGCGCCGAAAGACAATCGAACTGGAGGACATACGCGCGTGGAGACCCAAAAGGACCTGGCCACCGCTTCGACGGGCATCATTGGCAATCTGGAGCTGTTGCGACGCCTGAGCGGCAAACAGTTCCAGAGCTACACAACAGCACTGATTGCCACGGTGGCTGTGGGCTGCTTCCTGCTCATCCTCAATGTCCTCATCTTTGCGGGGATCTATCATCAGCGCGAGAAGCGTGCCCGGGATGCCAAGACCAAGGAGGAGCTGCAGGAGAGCGACACCAGCAAAAGTTCCAGCATGCTCAAGCTGAATGCTTTGATTGGTGGTGGCGGAGGTGGCCCTGGTTGTGGCGGATCTGGTGATCCCGCGGACGCGTACTCTCTCAGCGGCACTGTGGTGGACAGCAAGGGCGGAGTGGGCGTTGTCTTTGGGGAATACAGCTGCTACGATGAGAAGACCAAGCAGCTGAAGGAGGAGAAGCAGCTAATTGTGGAGCTGCCGCCATCGTCGTCGGTGTCCGTTCCCGGGCAAACGTCCCTCATGATGGACAGCTGGGGCGCTTGCTCCACCAGCACACTCGATCTGCTGAAGACCAAGCCAGGCGTCGGAATGGCGGATAGCCACCTGGAGATGGTCTCCTACAATGCCCTGCCCACGTTAATGGAGACCACGTCGGCGCTGAGCAGCAAGCGCGGATCCTTTGTGGACACCAGTCTGCAGTTTAACAGTCCGCAGCAGTTCGACTATGCAGTCCAGTCATCGGATCAGATGTCCTTCAAGGCCATCGAAGAGGCCGTCAAGGCGGCGGCCATTCAAGACTCTGAGATCATGAGAGACGATGACATACCCGAACCGCCGCCCCCGCCGCGATCTTTTCTGGCTGCCCAACAGCAGCAGCAGCAACAGCAGCAACAGCAGCAGCAGCAGCAGCAGCAGCAACAACAACAGCAGCAGGGTATACTGCGGCAGACGGGGACTGCGGGCAGTGCGACGACGGGTCCAGGTAGCAGCGGGAGCAAGAAACGTGTACATATTCAGGAAATCTCTGTCTAGCATGCATTACCATTACCCTTCAACTCCTACTACGACTAATCACAAATGTAAGGCCCTCATTTCATCTCGTTTTCTTCTACTCATTTGAGGATCAGTTCTTGATTTATTCTCTCTCTATGATTTCACACACAACACACACTGCCCCTCCTCTCTCTCTCTCTGCATTGGAGCCTTTTTCTGTATGTGCTCTGCTTTGTGAGAAGATGATGCAAACAATCGATGTAACTGTATGTATTATGTGTATGTATGTATGTTTGTACATTATGTAAATGTTCCTGGTAGTCCGTGGGAATGTGAGAAAAATAGGTGGAAAAATTCAAGTGTAGGAATCATTTCGTCGAAAGTGTTATATTGTATCATTGTGTGTATAGTTTTTATGTTCCTTTGGATCGTACGTACCTACGATTAGGATTCTCGTATTATATTGTATTTGCTTGTTATTTAATAATTAGCGAAATCAAAATCGGAATATATATATATGTAACTGGCTTTTAATTATTTATAAAACCATAAACTACAACTATGATACGCATACTGTATTTAAATGTATTGTAAAATATTGACTCTATTTGTATGAAATACATATGAAATACAAAGAAAACCAAAAACTTTTTGCAATTATTACACAAGAGAATGCCAGAGAAGAGTTTTTAAAAACCACATACATGTGTGCATGATTATAGACTCGAACTACGCTGATAAGGATCGTTTTTGTTGTTGTTGGACTGCAACTAAATTTGGAAAGCCCACAGCTGAGATAGTGCACAGGACAGAACGCTGGCACCTGTAGCCTGAACATTTTAGCACACAGGAAATATTAAAAATGAGTGCCTTCAAATCCAGGACTTGTTGCACTATGATACCAGGAGCATAGCAGCTTGAGAAGGGGCTGATTACGTCTTGCAACTAATAGGTAACAGATAACCAGCAATAGTGGCTCATAGTACAAGGAGAACAATATCTGAAGTATCCAAAATTGTTTAGAGCATTACATACGTTAAATATGTGACATATTACGCTGGTCTTTAAACAGTCTGCTTAACGCTTTGGCTGCGTTTATTTTGTTAACAAAAAACCGCCTGGCCTTTGGATGTTAATCAAATATACTTGATTGCACAGTGTTTTGTATACCGAATCGAGTGGTTAACCCAGCATAGTGAGGTATTGGTTACATTATATATAGTAAGAATACTACTTCCTAATTTGTACTAATCAGAGATTGTGGAAAACACGGGGGCTGGGGGATTTTAAAGCTATATTGGCTCTGCTTTTATTACTTTTTTCACTTTCTTTGTCAGCTTGTCGTCCTTTTCAGCAGCTGCTTTACGTTTTGTCGTTTGTTTTTTCTTAGGTGAAGGCGCCTCCATACCGGGCTCCATTTTAATCAATTCTATTAGTGCGTCCAGCTCCAATTCGGGTTTAACCTCCTCCGGTTCTGTGCTAACGTGCTCTGGCTGTGGGCTACCAAACTTGATGGATTGGTTCTGCGGCTATAAAACAATACGAATTAGATTACGTTTTACAGTTTCATGCAAAGAGTAATATACCACTGGCTCTTGGCCTTCCTCCAGCAAGAGTTCTCCCTCGATGTAGGGCATCACATTGCTCATGTTGAAGCTTTTGATGCGAAAATTAATGTCCTGATCCATGGTGATGCCCTCCCGGGTGTTCTTATTGTTGGTGAAGCGAATGATTGTGTTGAAGACCCTGTAGATGATGGCGCTGACCTGGTGCTTGGATATGTGCCGCACAACTCCACTTAGGACGGCCCCCTCCACAGGTTGAAAGACGTAGAAGTCCGCGTTGATGAGCAGGTGCAAGCTGGGATCATCCGCCCGCAAGGCTGCCGTCTGGCCCAGGACCTTGATGTTCTTGATGCCCAGCACAATGGCAGATAGGTTGGCATCGTATATTCCCACCTTGGTGCGGATGAGCAGCTCGTGGAGCGCATGTTTGAAACTGGCCATGCCGTACGGCCCCATCGACAGGTGCATGTCCGTGTTGACGCAGTTCACGCATGACTCGGGACTGTTGGCGTACGCCTCCAGCTCCTGGCTTGAAAATCTTATGTATTTCTGTAATATTTTCGACATTTTATAAAATGTAACTATTGCTCCGAGACGAACCACATGAGTTGTATTCTGCGGTCTGGCATCGCTGCAGAGGACAGTCGATGGATATCTATCGATGGTTTTTCGTGCGATAGGATGCAGCGGCGTTGTGCCATCCCTAGTGGAAACATGCTGTATTGAGGTGAAAAAAACACAGAAAAATCACGACAAAGAAAAGGGACAAGATTAAGATAACGATTTTGTACAACTCTCAAGATGGGAGTACCAGCATTCTTTCGGTGGCTAAGCCGAAAATACGCGAGTGTGATAATTGATTGCAATGAGAACAAGCAGGTGGATCCGGATACCGGTAAAAATATCTACGAAGACGCCACCCTCCCTAATCCGAATGGAGTGGAGTTCGATAACCTGTACTTGGACATGAACGGTATTATACATCCGTGCACGCATCCGGAGGACAAGCCCGCGCCGAAGAACGAGGACGAAATGATGGTGGCCATATTCGATTGCATCGATCGACTGTTCGGCATTGTCCGACCGCGAAAGGTGCTCTACATGGCCATTGACGGCGTGGCGCCCAGGGCCAAGATGAACCAGCAGCGGTCGCGACGCTTTCGCGCGGCCAAGGAGACAACCGAGAAGCGGCTGGAGATCGCACGCATTCGCGAGGAGCTGCTGACCCGCGGCTGCAAGCTGCCGCCCGAGAAGGAGAAGGGTGAGCACTTCGATTCCAATTGCATTACGCCCGGCACTCCGTTCATGGACAGGCTGAGCAAGTGCCTCCACTACTACGTCCACGATCGGCAGAACAATAACCCAGCATGGAAGGGCATTAAAGTCATCCTCTCGGATGCCAATGTGCCCGGCGAGGGTGAGCACAAGATCATGGACTACATACGGAAGCAGCGCGCCCAGCCCGATCACGATCCCAACACCCAGCATGTACTCTGCGGTGCCGATGCGGATCTGATCATGTTGGGCCTGGCCACCCACGAGCCCAACTTCACCATTATCCGGGAGGAGTTCCTGCCCAACAAGCCACGGCCTTGCGACATTTGCAACCAATTTGGTCACGAAATGGACAAGTGCGTGGGTCTCAGTGCCGTAGGATCGTCGGGGGCCAACTTCAAGCCCGATGTGGCCATTGGAGCCGAGGTGAAGTTCATATTCGTGCGGTTGAGCGTGCTCAGAGAGTACCTGAAGCAGACACTCGAGATGCCCAATCTGCCATTCGAATATGACTTTGAGCGGGCCCTCGACGATTGGGTGTTCATGTGCTTCTTTGTGGGCAACGATTTCCTGCCCCATCTGCCCAGTCTGGAGATACGCGAGGGAGCCGTCGATCGTCTGGTGGAGCTCTACAAGAAATGCGTCTACAAGACAAGGGGCTATCTGACCGACTCTGGGGACGTGAATCTCGATCGCGTGCAGCTGATAATGACGGATCTGGGCAATGCCGAGGATCAGATATTCAAGAGTCGCCAGCGGCGCGAGCAGCAGTTCAAGGCCCGCGAGAAACAGAGGCAGAGGCAGGACCACAGCGCCCTGGATCAGTCGGTGTTTGGCCCAACTGCCGTCGGTGGGGGGCGCAACGGCCAGCCCTCGAACATTGCCAATTACAAGCAGGAAGCTGCCGCCCTCAGGACAGGACAAAAGCGCCCCAACGAGGACGCCAAGGACGAGGAGGAGGACAACGATGAGGTGCGCTTGTGGGAGGATGGCTTCAAGAGCCGCTACTACGAGTCCAAGTTCGATGTGGCCCCCGAGAACCATTCGTTCCGCTACGCAGTGGCCCTGCAATACGTGCGGGGCCTGTGCTGGGTCTTGAAGTACTATTACCAGGGCTGTGCCTCCTGGAACTGGTACTTCCCCTATCACTATGCCCCCTTTGCATCGGACTTTGTCAACATACAGGGCCTGTCGACGGCCTTCGAGAAGGGCACGAAACCCTTCAATCCCCTCGAGCAGTTGATGGGCGTCTTCCCGGCGGCCAGTAGCTCGCATGTGCCCGAGCCCTGGGCCGAACTAATGTCCAGTCCCGACTCTCCCATCATTGACTTTTACCCCGAGGACTTTAAGATCGATCTGAATGGCAAGAAGTTCGCCTGGCAGGGCGTCGCCCTGCTGCCCTTTGTCGATGAAAAGCGCCTCTTCAAGGCACTCGTCCCGTACTACACCCAGCTGACCGGCGCAGAGGTGAAGCGGAACAAGCAGGGTCACAACTTCCTCTACATCAGCAGCTCCAGTCCGCACTACAAGAAGGTGAAGAAGATAACCGAGAGCAGCGACGCCGAGAATCAGTGCAATGCCATCTCGTTCAATGGCATGCGTGGCACCATTCTCCGTTCGGACATAGACACTGCCATCGACGGCTGCCTGCCGTCGCCCATTGCCGGACTGCCGGACATCACCGGGAACACTATTGTGACGACGTTCTTCTTGGATCCCGAGTACGACGATGACTACATATTCGAGGCCAAGCGTCTGCCCGATGCCGTGGATCCGCCGCAGGTGCTGCCCTCCGAAGGCCGGAAAACTGGACCCGTCATCGGTTTCAATAGCCACCAAACGAGGGCCTATGTAGCACCTGGTGGACATCGGATGCTGAATGCTGGCATCCGGAATGGCCAGGGAGACAGGGGACAGCAGGGCTACAATCAGGGTGGCGGTGGGGGCGGCTATGGCCAGGGGCAGGGCCAAGGACAAGGCTATCAAAACAATAGTCGCAATTACAATTACAACTACAACAACAATTACAACCAGCAGCACCAGGGGGGAGGTGGTGGCTACCAGAGTCAGAGTCAGGGTCAGGGTAGCTATCAGAACCGCCAACAGTATGGCGGTGGCCCGCAACAGTACCAGAACCAGAGATACACACAGGACGGCGGACATCAGCAGCAGCAGGGCCAAAGGAGTTACAACAACTACAATGGTCAGCAGAGGAACTACCAGCAGGGTGGAGGCGGTGGGGGTGGGGGTGGCAATAGGCAACAGCAGCAACAGAATCAAAACTACAGAAGATTTTAAACGTACGCACAGACCCACAACACTAACATTTTACGCACTGCTCTCACAAATAGAAGTAGGTACTAGAATCTACCACAGTTAACTCCCAGGAACATTATTGTTACCTTAGTGCCTCAATATATATTGTATATCGTCTGGGCAGATCAGAAGATATCAACACATTTTGCACACAAGAGCCGCCTGCCTTTATTAATGCCAGTGCCTCTAGGGTATCAATAATAGTAGTACATATATCAGATTCAAACTCAAATTAAAATTCAAATTGTAGAACCCCCCGCCTGTATTATGCAGTACAATGCCGTTAATGGACAGTCCCGGCCCCCTAGGGGTGCTATCTATCATATAACCATATACTATATACGGTTTTAACAAATATTTCAACACAAAAACAAAGTCTTTAATTAAGAATAAACCTGTAAACTGATGTAAACTTTTTAGTTATTTTTTTATTTGAAAACATTTTACATTTCTATGGTAGATAGGAAGAACTATCTATCATATATAAATTTACCAAAAAAATCACCTTAAAAACGAAATTGTTTAATTAAGAATTCAAAATTAATTCATTTCTTTTAATATTTTTTTTGAAAACATTTCACGGTTTATGGTAGATCTGCTATATACAATTTCACCTTCAAAACTTTACCTTAAATAAAAAATGTATTTAAATTAGGAATACAAAATCGTTTCATTTACCGGATATAATATTTTGTTTGTTCGCCATCATTTCACGAGGACAAACTCTTCATAGTTTTTGTTCCTAATCTTATCAAGACACAACCAATCATTTCATTAACTTAATTCAAAACTTCCTTCTCTTTTGCTCATAATTTCGCAATAAAATAAGACATTTATTGAATAGCCATTTGGCTATATATTTCGATCGTATGGAATGGAATGTGATTAATTTTCCGATTTCGATTCCCGCGATTCCATTTAACAATAAATAGTTTAATTACGAAAACAGTTCTTATTTTTTTTTACAGAAGACTCTCAGATCCTTAGTTGCTACGAGTTTGGGGCGGGGTTTGGTGGGAATATTTTGAATTTTGTTTGTCTTTTGTATAACGATTTTCTCCGATTAAGAAAGTTTACACAGCTGCAAAAAAAAATGATAAATACATAGATATATTATTACGAATGCCTCGATATATATGTTGACGAGGATGATGAGGATGGATGTGGGGCGGTGTAAGCTTTTAAATGTATAGGATATAAGAAGTAAAGTAGGTACTACATATTCGAGAGTAGGCTTAGGGCTTAAAAACTAAACACAATGTGAGCTTTGTTCACGTTTCGATTCGGAAGAGTTTGGCTGTCTGTAGGTAGTTCTGTGTGTATTCGTGTTATCAGAGATTTGGTTTGGTTTCGAGTGAGGTGTCCGTCTCTCGTTTATCAAACATTGGTGATAACATTCTTGTTACGATCGCCCAGGCTATAACGGCCATGGGTGCTGAAGGGTGTGCGTGTGCGTCGCGTGAACGAGCGGAGGCATCGCTGACCCTCCGCACTCTCCGGATTATTTGTCACCGCCAAGAGGTTAACTGGGTGGAATGATTGAACACAACGAATGAATAACCAGAAATCGTATAGACAGGCTTGTCCGTCCTGCAGCCTTTCACTCACCTTTCGCCTCGAGCTGTTTTATCGTTTTCTTTGCATCCCTTAGCTTGTTCATGAGTATCTCGTTCTTGCGCCTCTCCATGGTCAGCTCCAGGCCGAGCTGCAGCTTGCTCTTGGAGTCAACGGCGCTCAGAATTCTACAAATAAATCCAATTTAAGAATACTGCGTGTGCCAGGGCTTTGTTTGACCAACTTACGGATGACTAAAAATGGACTGTGATGTGGGCCGCTGATCCGGATCGGGATGCATCATTAGGGCTATCAGCTCATTGAAATCCTTGCTCAGTGCCGGCAGGTAGGGCACCTCACCGTTTCGCAACTTGTGCCAGTCGGGGCCGTTCTTGGGCAGTGGTCCACCGCCAGCCACCTCGAACAGGGTGATGCCTAGCGAGAATATGTCCGCCCTGAACAGATCCGAGTAGTCGTCTTTGAGCAGCTCCTTGGGCAAGTAGCGGCAGTCGCCCTCCTCCACATGCGGCTCCTTGACGGACGTCACATGGCCCAGATCGCCGATTTTGTATGTCCGATCACCGATGTCTGTATGGCGCAGCTCCTCATACACACTGTCCATGCCATCATCGTCTTTGGTTTGCTGCGGCTGCGCCTCCACTAGCTTGTGGGCAGTGGGATTCATCGTCGAGAAGATATTCTCGGGCTTCAGGTCCATGTGGACCAAATCATTCGAGTGTATATAGCGCAGGCCCTCGATCACGTGCATCAGGACAATCTTCAGCTCGGCCTCGCCCAAGCAATGATCCTGGATGCGGGCGTGCAGACTGCCGCCGTCGCAGAACTCGTTCTGTATCAACATATGATCATCCTCCGCCCAGGCGGAATAATAACGCACCACATTATCGTGCTTGCCCAGCACTGCATGGGCCCAGACCTCATTAAGGGCACGTTTTCTGAAAGAGAATGCACCGATTAGATCACCGATGATCAGTTGATCACGCATTCACTTACTCGAAAGAACTGCCTGCCACTGGCTTCTTGCTCTTTTTGATGGCATAGATGCAGCCATCGAGCCGATTCACGCACTGGAAGACCACCCCGAACTCCCCCACACCAATCACACGGACCTGCATGAACTCCCGCTTGAAGCGGCTGATGTTCGTGTCGTGCAGGGCCAGGCGCTTGGGGGCCTGGTGTATCTCGCGCATCGGGTCGCCAACGTCCTCGGGACCCTCATCATCACAGGTGTCACTGAGTAAATACTTTTGAATAGCATTCACGTTGAGATTCTCGCGACCTACTTGAGTGCGACAACGTTTCTTGTTGTGGGCCAGGAGACCTGAAACAAACACACATTATTCATACATTATTCTGCACAGGCCAAGGACTCTCAATGAGAACTCACTGTCCGGTGTGAAGGGATTCACATTAGCGGTGTCCTGTGGCTGCATGCTTCGGTTGTGCAGTGGCAAGCAGCGCGGGCGCTCTGAGACGCGGAAGAGCTCCTCGCGGCGAGAGGCATTTACCACCGCTGCCGCAGCGGACAGATGATTGCTGCACTGCGACTTCTGCAGGATCGTCTTCGGTGTGGCAGGAGTGCTGAACAGGCGTAGGGCACGAACCTTTTGGCATGGCGGTGACATGGAAACGTCTGCAGCCGTCTTCTTCTTGTGCTGCGGACTCAGGCTCTCCGGCTGGTCCTTGTCAAAGTCATCGTCGGCGAAGCGCAGCTTGCGCGGATTAAACACTTGCGGCGATGGTGTACGCGATCGCAATTCGACACTCGAGTCGAGATGCTCAAGCGAAGTGACGCTCATTTCGTGCTCCGACTGGCGAAATGCCATTGTAGCTTCCGTCTTTTTGCCCCCGTGCGCAATTTCACAATGTGGCTTTACAAATTTAACAACAATATCTTATAGGAGAAAAGGGTGATGACAATAAAACAAAACACAATACAGAATTAAACTGAAGGAATGCGATGCGATTAATGCGGCTACAGGGTTGCTGCCATGAAGTTATCGAAACGCTATACTTCTGCTGTCGATATTTCCACAGATATATCGATGCTTTTGTGCGATTGCCAAATATTGTGTCGGTAACCAGGACTGGATATATCGGTATAGTTCGTTTTATTTTAATTAGCTAATTTTAAAGGATTTATAAGTCCGCTGCCCATGCAATTATCCATGATCTAATACCTTTTTTACACTAGGGCAAAACTAGGCATAAAGTTGTTGAAAGCGTGATAATACTTGTAGTTTGTAATTGCTTTGCCAGAAAGTTTGATGTGTTTCCACTTGTCTTCAAGTATCACAATAATCGCATTTCGACATTTCAAAAATAAAAAATATCTCCCATATCGATACATCGATGACGTAAAATTGGACGCCGAAATTATTTGAGTTTATTTTCTTTAGTTTTGTGGGAATTTAAATTAAACAAACGCGAAGGATGGTAAATGTGTGCAGAGTGTGCCTGGATGATTCCGTCACATTAGTGGATATATTCTCTAAAATCTGCATTCCTGGAATGGACATATCTGAAAACACTCCCGCCGAAATCATAAAACAGCTCTCACCACAGAACATTGGACGCGGAGAATATATATGTCTCGCTTGCAATCTCGATGTCCAGAAAGCGTACCGTTATAAGTTGAAATTGGACCAAAGCTATGAAAATTATCGCCAGTACATTCTGAAGAAAACGATTCAGAAGCGTTGTCCTATTTTATCAAGCATTTTGGCAAATGAAGAAACGAACTCAATCCAAAACAGCGCTGATGAGGAGGATCGCCTGCGTGCAAATGAGAGCAATGAGATCGGAGCGGAGCAAGAGAATGCTGTGCAGCTCGAGAAGGCTGACGAGGCTCACATGTGCGTCAATCTGCAGAAAGAGGTTCCCGAGACCAATATTGACTTTAAAATTGACATTGAGGAAACCACTTACGCCTTAAGGGATTCTCTAAGGGACTACGCTGATGAGCAGGCTCGCCTGCAGATGAGCGTTTCAATAGATAACCATGACATTCAGCAAAAAGAGCAGATGCCCGAGCCCGTGCAGATGCCTCTTGGAAGTGATAACACATGTTGTAGTCCGTCGCGCACACAGACGATACTGGTGTCAGAGGATAGTGATTTAGAATTTCTTTCCGACCCAGAAGCGGAGGCTCACATACGCAACAATTTACAACCAAATGAAGCCAATACAAGGCAGAGGTAAGTATTACTGAGCAGAGTTTATACTTCAATTCTAATTGATATTGTCCCCCAGTCGTCACTGTGGCAAGTTGCCGGTCTGTGATGTTCGTGACAAGCCAACTATGACCTGGATCCACGACCTGGCTGTACATGAATCCAACCACAAGAACAAGCAGACGTCCGAAATGTAAGTACTTGGCTTGCAAAACCGAATCATTGCTTACTTTTCTTATTAAAACAACAACAGGACACCTCTTGGAAGTGATAACACATGTTGTAGTCCGTCGCGCACAAAGACGATACTGGTGTCGGAGGATAGTGATTTAGAATTTCTTTCCGACCATGACAGCACCCTTATTCGCTCAAAGAGTCCCTCACTGTAGGTTTTCACCCATATCGTATGATTAAATATAGATTAAATACTTTTTTTTTATTCATACCAGTATGAAGTGCACCGACAACTCCTACACTAATATATCAGGCCACAAAGAGAAGAGCTGCACGACCCAATCAATGGATAACCATGAGATTCGACAAATGGAGCAGAAGATGCCCCAGCTGCCTCAGGAGGCAGAAGCGGAGGCTCACATACGCAACAATTTACAACCAAATGAAGCCAATAAAAGGCAGAGGTAAGTATTAAATATATAAATTATGCATAGATACATCACTTATAATTGAAATGGTTCCCCAGTCGCAGTCCCAGAAGACTTCGTAGCAACAGGGTGAAGGGCACCGACGACCCCGACACTGATCTATCTAGCCACAAAGAGATGAGCTCCACTACCCAATCATTGCCAAAGTAAGACCATCTTTAAGACTAAAACTGAGATTTTGTCTTAACATATATTTTATCCTAAACTAGAAAACGGAATCTTGCGGGCCAGGAGTGTGGTAAGAAAAATGACCTGGCCTTATCAGGTCCTTACCACACTCTTCTTGACACTGACGTACGTCGCTACGAGTGTTCCCAGTGCGACAAGACATTTTCTCGCAAGGATAAACTGGTTATTCACACTCGTACCCACACTGGCGAGAGTTTTGATTGCTCCCATTGCGACAAGAAATTTACTCGCAAGGAAAGACTGGTTGTACACACGCGTATCCATACTGGAGAACGTCCTTTCGAGTGCACGCTATGCGAGAAGAAATATTTTAGCAGGGATAAACTGGTTGTTCACACTCGTATCCACACTGGCGAGCGTTTCGAGTGCTCCCAGTGCGACAAGAAATATTTAACCAGGGATAGACTGGTTATTCACACGCGTACCCACACTCGCGAGAGTTTCCAGTGCTCCCAGTGCGACGAGAAATTTAATAGCAGGGATAAACTCGTTACGCACACTCGTAGCCACACTCGCGAGCATTTCCAGTGCTCCCAGTGCGACAAGAAATTTACTCTCAAGGAAAAACTGGTTATGCACACTCGTACCCACACTGAAAAACGTCCTTTCAAGTGCATGTATTGCGGGAAGAACTTTACTTTCAGCTGTCAGCTGCTTACTCATACTCGTATCCATACTGGAGAACGTCCTTACCAGTGCACGTATTGCGAGAAGAACTTTATTCGCAGAGATCATCTGGCTGTTCACACTCGTACCCACACGGACAAACGTCGTTTTTAGTGCACGTATTTACTCGCAGGGGTAACCTGGCTACTCAAACTCGTAACAGATGCGAGAGTGCTGCAAGAAGAAAGGAGTGACAAAAGTGCTACGCAAAAGAAAAGCGAAATGACAATATTTATTTAGAAAATATTTTAGCAACTAGTTACATTAATGAATATGTATGGCTAAGAATATTATTATATTATTATTAAATAACCGTAAGGCTGAGTGTATGCTTACTACGAGTATAGTATAGCATGCACGGAATTAAAACCAAGGCTACTGCTACCACCAAATACAAATGAACAAGAAGATAAAATGGGCAAACAAAAAATTAAAACCATTGATTATTTATTTTGTATTATAATTAATTATACACTTTGAAAAGCTGGGGAAATCATTTCTCGACGCGATAGGATATGTGCGAGTAGTAATTTTTGCCGAGGAATTGGGGCCTAGTGGTGGCAAAATGTTGTGTTATGGTTGTGTTTCAGTTGCGTTTGTTCCATTTTCCAAATGTTTTAATCGTTTTTTGCCTATCGTGTAAACTATAACTCGATTTTTCATATTACACTACACTTAGCCCATTAAATATTTAAATCTAGTCTTAGCTTCAAGTATAGTGGAATTACAAGAGATGTGCACGATAGATCGTTACACTTTTAGTGATGATCCCAAACCGATATATAAAAATCAACCAGCTGTTCCGACGACGGTTAAACAATTTCATTTGTTATTGTTCCCTCGCCCTCCGGTCGTTTCAGTTCTGGCGCGCTGTATTTGTTCAAGTTCAAATTTTTTGTTTCGTTACTCCGCAAATTTTGTTCGCTTGGGAGAGAAGGTCAACCCCTAGAGCAGAATATACTGTTTCTTATATAATTATCGAAATGCAGGCGCGTCAAAATAAATGCAGGTCACGAAATTATTAACAAATAAACGCAAATGACATCGAATTCGCAAACGAAATCGAATTCGCAAACGCGCCGCCAACTAAAATAATTTAAGAACTGAACTCTTTCAATTTCGGACAAAGACCTGAAGCAGCAGTAACGCAACAGCATGGGCGGTGCTGGTGGCGGAGGGCTGGGCAGTGTGGGAGGTGGCGGTTTATTGGACATTTATGCCATGGCCTGGGAGCATCTCAGACCAGGAAGTTCGCCCGTTGATTGGTGTGAGGGCAATTATTTAATATCATCGAACATAGCCGAGTTTGTGAATACGGTGCGTATAATCAATTTATTATGAATATACCTATGATAGATACATTTTGTGTAAATAAATATACCCACATATGTGTGTGCGAGTGTGTGTCTGTGTTTTTGCCCTAGTTATTGTTCTGTGAACTCTTGCAAAAAGGGTATCATGATTTTGAGGAGTTGTTTGCCAACAGAATAATGGAAATATATTCTGGTATCTGTTCGGGAAGATCAGAACCAGCTCAGACCATATCATCAATCTTCTATAGTAAAAATCGTTTAAAAAACAACTCATTGTGTGAAGCAACTTTTTTGTTTGTAAAAATAATAAAACAAAACTTAATAATCTGATCTAAATTATCAAAATCGAATGACCATCGAAATAATCAGTCTAAAAGGGTATCAAAGACTTCGCCACCTGTCTCTAGCCCTTTCTCCCTCTGTCTTCGGCTTTACTGTAACACAAAGGCAGCTGCAATTTTGCCTCACACTAGCACTCGCACACACACAAGCACACATACAGAGACGCTCAAACACGCGCTGTGCCAGGCCTTGACCTTTTTCCACAGGCCAGAGCGAGACGAGACCATATGTAGGTAATGCAAATGTAATGATGCTGTTAGCCACGCTTCGCCTTGACAGAAGAAAAAGGATGGCGGCAGGTGTTGAAGAGGTGCAGAGCAAATTATGATTTGTCTTGTTCCCAGTTTCGTTTTCGCTTAATTCGGTTGAAAGTGAAATTAGGAAAAGGCAGCTGAGGATTATAAAGCGTTCAGTGTAAAGTCCAACCGACAATTCTATGACACAAATTACAGCCTTTTCTTGTATGATAATTCTTTCAGTTTCAAAGAAAAATGTAAGCGGAAGTGGAAATGAGAACGAGGCTGTCTGTTTGACACGCTTTGCAGGGGTTTCGAATGGGGTGGGGGGATAGTTTTTCCTTATGCACAAGTGGGTTTTTCGCAGTGCGACGTTTTGAAGGGACCTACATTTTCTTATCACCTCAAGGGAATGGGTATGTACGGGTACCAGGTATGGTTTACAGTCTAAATATTTATGGGTTTCAGAAACAATTACATTTCCCATTAAACTACGCACTTCCACTTTATATGGGGGGGATGGTACCCGGTACTGCGCCTCACACACTTTTATTCTTTGTTATCAAGCAATAATCGCCCATAGAGCCGGGGCTTTAATAAACAAAGAAGAAACCTATGATGCCATAATAGTCCGATCGAAAATGTTAGACAAAAATCTTCCCTCTTTGCATGTGGATTATTTCTAGGGAAAGTAGGGGAATATCTTTAATTATAGGTATAGCATTGACCTTTAATTTATTACTTAATTTTTTGTAGGAACTTGAAAGGATATTCATAAAATACCACACAAAGAACAATTACAAAACGAACCTCTTAGGTACATTCGCACCTAATGTCGCCCCTCCATATACAATTTTAAGGTTAACCCCCTCAAAGCCTACTCTTTTCGCACTTATTTCGCAAACAATTGCATTCATTTGATTGCTTAGAAATAATTATACAATATTCTCGCTACGCTATGTTTTCAAAGCTTTGACCCCCAAAAGGTTATCAATCTAGAGCACTCTCCACGATTATACCCCACCACTTAATGGACTCGTAATATTATGTTCACACATTATCATCAATTCTTTGCGCATTCTTTGGATAATGATGTACTATAGAACACCAAAGGGAATTACTGATGATGATACGCCTGGGGTTTCGGGGCTTGGGGCCTTCTGTTTGGCTAACGATAATGGTCGGGCTGGTCAGGCTCTTAATTGATTTTCGCTGTCGTGAGTAAGCGTCCAGTCGGTAGGGGGATTGTGGGGGGCGACTGTTGTTTAAAGCGCATTTTGGCCTTTGTTTTAATGGAGTTGCTACAAGTAAAGTGAATGACCTCGCACCGCCCTGCACTCCATTTCCAAACAAAAGAAAGCGGTTTTTTTTGATGAAATCACAAAAGTCAAGAGCTGTAATAAAATGTTTATATATGTTTATGAGAGATACTACTCGTCGTATCTGGAGTGACTCTCCCCTTTTCTCTAGCCCCATTTCGTTATCAATTATTTCAATAGAACATGAATATGTAAATGTTTTTCCCTACCATAGATATACCACATATACCACATATACCACATAGATGTGATAATTGCTTAATTTCCCGCTTTGTTGCCCACACAAAACAATTATTATTCTACATAATTGCATTTAATTCAATTTACTCTGCCATTTACGTGACAAACTGGAATGACACGTACAAAATAGAGATAGAAAGTACGTTTATTTACACAGCAAAATATTATGAATGTTTCGGAGACCAAGGAAGGGTTTTCCTAGCTCTCTTTGGTTGAAAATCGGGTGACCCTTTGTCTCTCGCACTACCTCTAATTTCCATTTATTTTTCCACTTACAGTTTAGCAATTTCCTATTTATCCTTCTCCCCCCCGTGCTGATGATGCTGTTCAAGGAGTACGGACGATTTGTGACCCCTGGCATCCATGTGATATGGCTTCTGTTAATCGTCGTTGGACTTAGTTCAATGTACTTTCATGCCACCTTAAGTTTGATTGGCCAACTGCTCGATGAATTGGCCATACTCTGGGTCTTTATGGCCGCCTTCTCCCTGTTCTACCCGAAGCGTTACTATCCAAAGTTCGTGAAGAACGATCGGTGAGTGCCAAAGACATTCAATATTTACTATCTACAAAAACCTACCCTGCCTACTACCTACCTAACTTTATTTTTTATCTTATTTTAGGAGAACCTTTAGTTGGCTCATGCTGCTGTCGGCGATTGCTGCCACGGCACTATCTTGGTGGAAGCCCGTGGTTAATGCCTTTGTACTTATGTCCATGGGTGTGCCGACCATGCTAATGCTCTACAGGGAGCTTCAGAGGTAACCCGACCCACCGACTTTTGCTCTGACCCCGAAACGAAAAGAGCAGAGCCCCCCATAAATCATCGATCTATCATCAGTCATGTCATCCGACTTATCGGTGGGGTAAAGTCTGTGCTGTGCTGTGCGATATCTCAAATGGGAACTGGGAACAGGTGTACGCATTGTTCTCTCTCCACATTGATTGTGAAATTAGTTCCACCTTATCGCAATGTTTGTACAATTTGTACTATATTTTTGGTGTCATCATTGGGTAGAGGTCAAAGATCCAACGTTTTTTTCCCTGTTCCCCGTTTCCTGAATGGAGAGGTGTTTTCTCCTGATTTCTGTTTTGCAATCTGTTTCCCTGCCTACTGTTTTGTACAGTTGTTTCCTGCTTTATCTGCGGAAAACTCTCTTTCCATTAATCAATCATTATAATAGTTTTAGAGTTTTACCACTCGACTTTCGAGTGTTGTTAAGATAAGCCTGAAGTTGGCCCACTTAAGCCCTCACTGAAGGGTTTTAAAATGGAAGATTGACTACTGTTTGAGCAAAGGTCTCTGAGGGTTTTATAGCTGTCATATAAAATTGAAGGGTTGGATGGATTGATCTCCCAGACATAAGCTACTGTTTTGTAGGCAGTTCTATTCTTTATTACTGAATCATTGGGTTATATTTTATCATAGTAGCACTTTGAGATGTGCCATATTTGTTTATTCGACCGAGGAGTGCTGCTGCATAACGCGCGAAGCATATATTTTAGCAAATATACAGATTTGACTATAAAATAGATCAATCATATAAATATTTATACAGATTTCTGACTGTCTTTAGTGGTTGGAACCCCAAAATTGACCGAGTGGCGCTTCTGCATGTCCTGGAACATGTATATAGACATTAGACTATTTTATAGATGGCATATAGATAGTTTTACAGATTTCTGATTCTCTTAAGTCGTTTACAAACCTAGATCTCTCTCTTATTTGCATTTTTTGCCATTTTAAACTTTATCTTAGCCTTGGCTTTTCTGTTCTTTTGCTAGTCTTCGTTATGTTCCTTATGCTATCCTTACAAATGCAATATTTCTTTGCAATCTTGTCATCGATGCAATTGGCATCGTCACTATAGGTATTCAATCTGCTCAGATCCTCCACGTCCATATGGAGTTTGTGTCTGCGGTGGTTCCATCGAACAGTGGCCTCAAACTGAGGCGTTTTGGGCCGTGTCCAGAACTGCATGATGTAAACACGTTCGTCGCCGTCGTTATTCGTGGTGTTTGTGCCTATGGGCAGGTCCAACCTTTGATCTATGCTGTGAATACGCGAGAGGGTGTAGTTGTGGCACTTGTGGCTTAAGTTTCGCTTCTTCAGGTGCTCGTTCATTTGCTGGACCACCGCCAGGCCAATGGTATTTACAAAGCCGTTTCTTTTGGTGAGGGGCTTCATGGGGTGACAGCAGCACCATTTCTCCTCAATGCCAGCCTGCTGGCATGACCGATTGAAGGGTAGCTCGAAGAGCAGCGATTGACAGCTAGGACACGCCACAGATCTATGTTTCTTGTCGAAAGCCGCCATGGAAGTGCTGTCCAGTTGGAGGAGATGGTGCAGGGTCATATGTAAATCATAGTTGGAGGTCAAACGATTGCGGTTCTTGATGAGATTAGCCACCAGATGGGGATACTTTTTCCGCAACCAGGGTGGCACATAGATAAACAGCATGGGCAATCGTTCCTCGTAGTATCCGGATGCCGCACTCCTCAGGGTGTTGTAGCGATGGCCATGATCGCTCATTAGGATCACAATCGATCGCTCAAAGAGTCCGGACACCTCAAAGGAATGAAGATGTTTCCGCAAGAGCTCATCCAAAGCGGTGGCCCCTGTGAAGTCGTCATGGGTGAAGCTGTTGCTCCACAGGAAACCAAACAGGGGCCTTTTATGTATGAATCGATCGACGAACTGCTTGCCAAAGTCCCACACATAATCGAAGCTCAAGCGACGGCCCACACAGTAGGAATATCCAAATTCTTTGGTCACCGGAAACTTCTCCTCAATGGCCACAAGGAAGGGACGCAAATAGTAGTCCACTGGCTGCTGTAGGAATCCCGGCAGGAGATAGTTGAACGTGTTGATCGATTTGCAGTCCTCGGCAAAGGCTGTCGTGTAGTTGGAGCTCTTGAATCTCTTCCAAATGAAGGGCACTGTGTCCAGGCAGCCTCTCGTCTTCACGTTGCACATATTCGCGAGTGTCTTTGGCGAGTATCCCGCCAGCACAGCCAACAGATTGGGAAAGGTGTTGTCCCCCACCTTGCTGTAGCCCTGCATCTCAAACCATCCTGGTTGACTCACATATTCGTAGACCAGGGGCATGGCTCGACGTAGATTCATGCGTGAAGTGGTGTCCAGACCCATGATAAGGACACTGGGCCTGGGGTTCTTCTGCTGCTGTTTGGCATACGCTTCTGCCTCCTCCTTTCTCAGATGATCTTCAATGAATGTCAGGCCATCTGTTTGGAGAAGTTTCAGCTGCTTTTTCTGCTCTTTCACATAGCATTTGGTGATCATGAAGTCCGTGTGCTTGGGCACCATCAGATTATCTGGTAGAGGACGACTCTTGAACTCACTGAACGAAAGGAAAGTTGGATTAGGTTGTGGCATACATTTTACACTTGATGTTGGTCCACCCACCTGTAGGTATTGTCGGGAATCTTATCAATTTTACCTCTACCGATCTTTTTATATTCACATTCCAGGGTAGCATTACCCTTTGATCCTTTTAGCATCTGTTTGGCCATCTTCTCGTGTATATGAAGGCGATACTGATTGAGTTTAAAGTCGAATTCACTTGTCACCAGATCACTGTCATTGTGGCACTCCTTACGCGTACGCTTTTTAAAGCCCTTCATGGTGTCGGCGGTAAAAGGATCTATGTAGGGTATTTGGCACAAGGAACTCTTTACAAAGTACTTTTGCTGGACGGCTACATCCGTTTCGAGCAGGAAAAACAGGCATATTGTAAGAAACAGAGTTCGAAAGACCGCATGTGTCTGATACATGACTAGAACTAACATTTCCTGTCATAATTCTGTTCCAAAAGGGTCTCTTTAATGAGATTTTCAACGCTACGGAACTCTCTAAATGAATGATGTCATAGGGTACAGGTGTGGCTCTTGTTACTTGAAGATTCGTCATGCTTAAGAGCTGTGGTCCATAGCCAGAGCTTTAGGTATGGTTATTATCACACTGTTTGCTGACGGCATTAGATTATTGCATTTTCTGCTGCTTAGAAAAGTTAGGAGAGGGAACTACACCTGTTACTTTCGTTTTTTGCACACTTTATCTTTCACAAATCGGCTATTGATAGTCCTATCTTTTTGCCAAAGTTCAAAAACCCCTCTAATCGTCTGTTATCAAAGCCCCACTTATCAACTAATACCATTATTCTACGCCTTTTCTTTAACCCCCCAACAGAGTCAGCGACCAGAGGGTCTACCGCCTGGGCATTCGCTGCACAACCGTTTGGGCTGTGGCTGTCTTTTGCTGGATCAACGATCGCATGTTCTGCGAGGCCTGGTCGTCCATTAACTTTCCATATCTACATGGATTCTGGCATATATTCATCTTCATTGCTGCCTATACGGTCCTCGTGCTGTTTGCCTACTTCTATGTGGAGTCGGAGCTGCCACAACGACAGCCTTTGCTCAAGTACTGGCCAAAGAATGAGTTTGAGTTTGGGATACCATTTATATCCATTCGAAATCCAGGTAAGACTCTACGCAGCACCATCTGAGGAGAGAGCAGCAGCGAAAACAAATGACCAACAAAAAAACTAGAGTGGAAATATGCTTTAAAAAACGTAATATTGTTATATGTAATTGTAGCGCACAGTTTTTATTAGATATAGTAGCTAACGGATGAGGAGACGGTTGGTTGTATTGCGAGGAGCAAAAAGTCTGTTAAAGCCTTAAGGTTTGTTGTGCAAAAAACCAAATCTAAGATATATGAAATTATAGAACTGTTGTAGAATGCAAAGACATATCCAAAAAAACCAAAGAGTACGTACGATATTCCCAGCTTAAGCCCTTTTCCCAAGAAGAGTTTCAGTTTCCAGAGTCTTTTCCTGTATCCAACATACAAGACTGTGATATGTTTATAAATCCATCCCAAAGACTTCCAGACAAAGAAAGAAAGAAAGAAAGAGCGTTCCTAATTTTGTCCCATTTGCCGTACCTGATTTGTAGTCTTCTAATCCGCTACTAATCCCCTAGCTAAACCAATACTAACACACGACTAATCCCAAGTAGAAACAATATTATTTCAAAATGCCATTTGCCTGAATCCCACAGATACAAAAGATTGGCTTAACTACTGCAGACTGTACCTGCAGCAGCAGCAGGATCACGACTACAGGCACGGATTAAAGAAGATTTCAGGGGACTAGGAGGAGCTTTCTCCACAAAAGTTAAAGAGACATACTAAACGAGTACGCAACGTGATATAAATTAGTGCTGAAAGGAGCATAAGGAATGCCTAAAGTTAAAGCCTTTTAGCCTGCTCAAAACAGAACAAAAAACAACCAATAATAATACATAGAAAACCAAAAAAGTATAGCCTGCCATTTAGAGCATTAAACCTAAGACAATATGATAATAATTATACATAGATTATAGAATATATACCTATAATATATTATTAAATGTACGTAATTGTTAATAAACGATTGACGAAAATCGCTCACAATGTAACGCTTTTTAATTTATTGGATATAATGCTTGAATAATTTCATAAAATATATAGGTAAAAAAATCGATTGCTATATACTTTGTAATTCGTATAACTTTGCATAAATCTAAATGTCTTTCTCTTCATTTTCTTTTTTTCGTATGAGTTTAAGTGCGTGTTTTCGTGTATTCACTGAGCATTAGGGTCCAAAATAAAATTCGTCAGGCAATGGTCACATACCTTTCTCTCTCTCCCGTTCTCTAGTCCGAATCGGATGATATATTGGTACAGGAATCATGTGCAATACGCTTGTTTATAGGGTTATAAATGCCATTAAGTGCATAGGGTCCGCGATAACTAATTATATTCTTTGGTGTCTCATGGATCTTCACCTCGTACAGCAGTTCGGGTTTCTTTAGCTGCAGCCGTATGTTGTTCCAAATGTAGACGGCTAGATTCTCTGTGGTGCTGGGCTAAAAGGGATGATCATCATTATTGCAGTTAGGATTGTTTATGCTGATATAATTTACCGTCTTGGCAAAGTATTCCACATCTTTGTCGAGATTCTTGTGATCTAGATTCTTCATTATGACCGCCTCAATGGCATCCTTGAGTTCGGTTATGTTTAGGACCATTCCAGTGCGTTGATCAATGGGTCCACGAACGGTTATCTCCACTGAAAGAGGTAGAGAAGTGGGAGCTGATTAATTTTGAGTACTTTTGCCTAGGCATCTATTGCGACCACGAATTCCTCAAGCATTTGTTCATTGTAGAGACTCATATGAAATGAACAACGAATGGTTGTCTTTATTTGTTTATGCCCTGATTCCTATATTCTGAACATTGTCTGACAATCCTTATCCCAAACTAGCAATAAACCCTGATCTCCCCCAACCACATTCATTATCTATTACCCCGTCTAATAATACCATTTTTATGCCTCTCTGAGCGTTGAACTTGAATTCTGGTTTTGATAAGCGAGATTGTTGGCCAAGGTTTTCTATGGTTAAACATTTTTTTGTGTCGTGTCTCATATTTCCAGCAGTCACTGGGTTATATCTGATTAAAGCCAGTTGTTATACGATATCGAAGCGTTGTCAATTTGTAACCTAATCATGCATTAAAATGGAATGCATTTGTGCTGTTGTGGGACTGTCTCTTACCTGTGTAGTTGTGGCCGTGGCCATTGAAATTGTTGCATTTGCCAAACACTTCCAGATTCTCGGCATCGGTCAATTGGGGGCTGAAAAGGGGAAAGGAAAGCGAACGAACGAGTCAATAAATTGAACTAAATTGCTGCGGCAAAATATAATTGAATCAACTGAATTGATTTGATTTATTGGATGGGGGATCGGGATCGGTCGGGTCGGGGGATCGTCACCTATGCAGACGATGGCAGGCGCTAAAGGTTTCGCGGCGGGTCAGAAAAGCAACAGGTTGTTGAGACATTTCTGGACTGGCTGCCTGGCGTTCGTTGATTTCTGGGGCTGACTGGCTGCTGCGGTTTCGGTGATGATTTGATTGGAGAGCGGGTTTGTGTGGTTGCATGCGCCGGCACTGTTTTACAATTAATGCAAAACCTGCTGCTTAAATACACGTATTTATATGGCTGGGGGAGTGGGAAAACAAGAAAATTATTAACAACAAATGCAGTTTTAGACTTATCGATTATCAGCTGTTGCGCCAAGCTAATGCAATTATATTTACGTGAAAAGTGTAGCTTGGTTTAGTTTTGTTCAAATGGCATGGAGAAACGAAAGCAGCAGCCAACAATGCACCTTTATTCACTTATTTTGAACAATATTTACTTTTGTCTACGTATTCCGTCCGTCCGCAATCGCTGCTATCGATGAATTCAATTCAAGGTCAACGATAGTATCAATAGAGTTCCAGCCCATCTCTTACGTGAGCGAACAGCGCTGCCAGACCTTTTCGCCACACATGTTTCTTTCCAAGCAACCCTGTGGGCTATCGAGTGTGTCACGTCACTAGGAATGAAAATTTATCAACAAACGACGCCGCGCTTGAATTTGAAACTTTTTGCATTTCCATTGTTTATTAATAATAATAGCCCATAATAATAAATTAAAAGATGAGCAACAAGAGCACGCCAGTGCGGCAGCGCATCCAGCAATTCCAAACCCGTGGTAGCGGCAGCATTGCCCAAAAATCGACGCCGGCGTCAGATGCCAGCGGTGGACTGCGAAGAAAAGTCTTGACAAAGACGTCACGGCAGAGCAGCGAGGAGCAGCAGCTCCTGAACACGGCCTTCAGCAATTCCGTGAAGTCCCCGCAGCATAAGCTAAAACCCACAGCCTTGAATGCCTGCTATACCCCGTCCTCTCTTTATAGACCCACGCCCGGGAGGATGAAGACCCCGAGTGGGAAATGCAGCTCGAGCAAACCGAAAGACAAAGACGCCATGATGATGGACTCCTTTCACAGCGTCTCCGAGGAGAGCAACATGATTGTGGCCGTTCGTGTGCGCCCCCTGAATGCCCAGGAATGCAATCGCCAGAAGGTCACGAATGTGGTGCAGGTCCATGGCAACAGCAACGAGCTCACCGTTCAGGCGGGCAGCAGTGCCGACGCCTCTGCGGGTGTAACCCACTTCTTCAGCTACGATCAAGTCTACTATTCCTGCCATCCGGAGAAGAAGAACTATGCCGGCCAGGCGAAAGTCTTTGAGGGCACAGCCGGTCCTCTGATAGACACCGCCTTCGATGGCTACAATGCCTGCCTGTTTGCCTACGGGCAGACGGGCTCCGGCAAATCGTACAGCATGATGGGCATAGAGGCTCTGGATGATGCCGCCTTGGATGGCGGACCACCGCATGACGAGGCTGGGATTATTCCCCGCTTCTGCCACGAGCTATTCCGCAGAATAGAGGCCGTCAAGGCGAAACAGCAGCTCCAGGTGGAAGTGGAAGTCAGCTATTTCGAGATCTACAACGAGAAGATCCACGATCTGTTGAGTGTACAGCATGCGACATCATCTGCGATTGACTCCACTCCTGGGCAACAGCAGCGACCGGCTCTAAAAGTGCGTGAGCATCCCATTTTCGGACCCTATGTCGTGGATCTGAGTGCCCACTCGGTGGACTCCTATTCAGCGCTACGCAATTGGCTAGCAGTGGGCAATTCCCAGCGGGCCACCGCCTCCACGGCCATGAACGACAAGAGCTCGCGCTCCCACTCCATCTTCAACATTGTGCTGAACCTCACCGATCTCTCCAGCGACGATGGCCTGTCCTCGGATACGGATTCCGAGAGTATTACCTCTCTTAGGCAAACGCGCAGGAGTAAGATCAGTCTCGTGGATCTGGCTGGCAGCGAACGCATCAGTGTCTCGGGATCGAATGGCGAGAGGATACGCGAGGGCGTTAGCATCAACAAGAGCCTCCTGACACTGGGAAAAGTCATTGCCGCCCTGGCGGATGGTCGCAAAGCGGGCGGCGGCGGCGGCAATGGTCCCTCGACGCCCAGCACCTTTGTTCCGTATAGGGAGAGCGTTCTCACCTGGCTATTGAGGGTGAGTAGCAGTGGCCCAAATGGGTGCACCTTTTGATTGCTTAACTTCTTATCAATTGGGTTATCATTTCGGTCTACTTTCTGACGTAAGAATAGGGGCTGCTGCCTTGAAGAAATGCCTTCTTTTAGCCGGCAATAGTTTCAATTTTGTGTTGCCATCGCCTCTACAATAATTATCAACACTTTCGCTTTGATTAGCCCACAGCCCGAGGGAGGGGATCACAGCGATTACCCGGAAAAGTAATCAGAGCTGAGAGCGAGAGCGGGAGCGGGGGTGGGCGTTGGGTGTTGACCTCCAACCCAGAAAAACTTTCCAACAAACTGTTTTTCCCCTACAAATACTGGAGTATTTGCATAAACTCAATCGGGTTTCGCTCTACAGATATGATTGTGGATCTCGAGATGTATTTGATCTCTCTCGAGAGTGAGAGGAGAGAGGGGAGATTTCTCTTGTCTCTCTACAAATATGATCTCGTGATAATCGTCTGTCGTTTTTCTTGCCTCTTTGCCACACAGGCTCCTGTACTTTGCTTCATCTTTATAATGTCTACTCTTTTTGGGGGATTACGTTTTTGTGACATTTAAATGTTTGTTTAGTCAATTAAGCTGTATGCTAATAACTTAAAAAAACAGAGCACTTTACTAGAGACTTCTATGGGAAGAGAGGCAGAAGAGGGAACGATTAGATTGGCCTTATATCATGTTGATCTCAAAGATAATCCGAACACCTTTAACATTCAATCGTGGAAGCTTGATTTCTCGTTACCATTAATTTTCAATCATTTTGGATTGATTTTCTCTATTATAAAAAGATTTTCTGCAGGATTCCATAGTTCTCCCTTGATTATTATTTATTTATTCGGAATACCTTTAAGGTTTATTCGTTTCCGCTTGATTTTTCTCTAAAAATAATGGGAATACCTTAAATATTCCCTCGTTCATTATTTTTCTTTGCCTCCAATTCTCTCTTTATTATATTTCCAAATTTTATCATATAATTAAGACCCACTTTTCAATATTCAATATTTATTTTTCCAATTCTTTATCAAAATTCAACAAAAAATAAGCCTTTTTATCGCGGCCTTTAAGCCGAATCGTATCAAAGACCTCCCCAACGACCGTGTTCCAATCAATAGTGTGTTTCGAGGAGCTGCTTATCATATCTATTCAATCGTATACCTTGGCTTTTCTATTTGCTCAGAACATTTATGGCCTGATGCGAAAGAGGGGGGCACGTGTATTCCATGAAAATTCTGGTATCTGAGGGCAAAGCCACTCCAAGAAATATAGAACGTGTAGCTAAGGGCTTTAAATACACTGTAAAAATGAAGTGGAATTTTGGTTTAGGAAAATAGTTGTTTTTATATGTATAATGCATACAATTCAAATGTTCTGATAATCCCAGAGAAATCTTATGACAGTTTTCGGAACTATTTAAATTTCCTACGATCTACCAACGCTCATCCCTTTTTATGATACCCTCTCCAAGAGTATCTTTTATAATAAAAGGATACAGAACTTAAACTTAACTGAGGAATATCAAGCATTTGTCGTCTCTGTGTGTAAGTCTCATCTAAGTTCTATGACATAATGAGGTCATGTAATCTTTATTTTACTTGGAGGGAGGGGCTGGCTATAAACCCTTTTAATATCAGTTACTATATGGGGAGTCTTGTAAAAAAGTCATGGGACTAGAAGATTTTCTTTGAGGGGTTGAGTCTCTTTTTTGTTGGATTTTATATAGATTTATCTTTTAAATTTTGTAATAGATAAAATAAAAATTGCTTGGATTCCAAGTTGTGTAGATTAAATTTAAATTGTTTTAAGTATTAAATTGATCGTTTGTAAGCTTTACGTGTACGTATAATCACTTAAACAATCATTTAGCAGGTCTATAATTTAGTTAAACTACAGATTTGCGTCTCTCTCATCTTTAAATATTTTCTAAGCATATAATCCAAAGACTATCATTAGTATCCCATGGTCTTCCATCGAATAGTCTTGCAGACTAAAATCCATATATATTCGAACCTTTCTTAACAATTTCGATAACCAAGTAGTTTCCAGATAAGAGCCTTCCCAGAATAGCACTCTATCTATTGGAGCCCTACACAAGACCATTGCTAACAGCAAGATGTCGCATTTATCATTTAATATACGACGTAATTAATAATCAATTCCCATAATTCAATGAGTAATTGCAAATGTTTTATACTATTTTGTAGTGAAAGGCACTTGATTGAAGGGAATGCAATCACAAGACAAGAACTTGTCGTAACCAGTTCCACGAAGTGTTATTGTACCCAAGAGTCGCCACCGATCCGATCCCCAAGGAAAGTTACAGTAGTCTCTGGAGAGGCACCTCCTCACATGTTTTGGCCTTAAATTGGCGCCTGTAGCCACTAGAACCTCAATGGGAAGGGCGCCCTTGAGTAGTGGCTCTCACTCTCAATTGTTTAATACCCGTGTTGTGCAATCCTCTGGAGGCGCAGGTCGAGCGACCTTCCGCGTTGTCCCTCCACTATTGGACTTCTGATATTTTCGTCTATCCTCATTCCACATGGGCCACTCCAGACGCAATATCTTTGGAGTACTTTTCCTATCATTTTCGCTTCAGTTAAAAATACTTTGTAGATAAAGTGTGTGCGTTTCTTTTGTTTTTATTTGTTGCTGTTCGGGGCAGTACTAAAATAATATAACACTTGATAAGTTATCGCGTCTTCGGAGTTGGGACAACAATAATTTCAGTTGTTGCTGTTGCTTCTGTCGCCTCTTGCCACATTTACAGGCCGTTGGCTCGCACTTGCAAGTGCCTTTCATGCCCAATCTCTTGCCATCCTTATGAGCTGCAATAACAATTTATACAACAAATATATAAGTGTGAATAATTTATTAAGATAGAGTTGATATGGAGTGAGGGTGGGGCAAGACTTGGCAATAAAGATTAATCAACCTGCAAAAAGGTAGGATCCGATAAAAGGGGTACCTTAGGGACTGAAGATAGCCTTGAAGGTGTATTGTTTACATTGTAGGGAAGATATATGATAAAGTCATTCCAATCTGATCAAATAAGCATTCAAAGAATGCTAATACCAGGGATAATCAAGATGAAGCCTGTTTTGCGTGGATACAAGGCGCAAAGGCAGCCCACCCAACCGATGGGCGCTTCTGCATGTCGCTCAGCACGTGGTATCTTAAAAATGTATGTAATATTTATACCAAAAAGAAAGATCTTTCCTCAATTTAAGGAATTTGTTACATAAAAACAGCCCAACAAAAGTATTAGACCATGAAAAATCCAAAAATATATACAATCTACTTTAAATTTTCCATCAAAAGCTCTACCTTTTCTGGTTTACAAACCTCTGCTAAAAATCTATAGAACCCTCTTCTTGAAAAAGAGTACAAAAATGCTGGCGATAACACTTTTGAATATGAGATCATTCGTGAAGGCATTGCTTAAGGTCAATAATTCATGATTATATTATGAATCAATTAACAAGTTAATAAAATTGTAAAGTAGACTATTACAAGACAAGCCGCACGTGTACGCTATGAGAAATCCATGAGCTTTGGCACCACTTGTGGAAAACGTAGTAAAAACTTGTGATGTGGCCACGCCCCAATTTAGTAAATGAAAAGCTTAACAAATCTCCGACTGGTTTTTGGACAGGTTTTTAGGTGGAAACTCGTTTAGTTAATGGGAAAGTATCGTATCTTTATATCATATATATACCAGAGATATTGTACTTCAGGTAATTGTTGATAGATATACATTTGGATATGGGTCAGGTAGGATGGGTTTTCCTAAGATGGTTGAATTTTCTGAACGACTTTATGGTCTTTCCTAAGAGCTTAGGTGAATTTCACTGAAATTAACACGAGTTCAGGTACAGATACATAAAGTATCACAGAATTATAGGTATTCCCTTAATTAAAGATCCATTAACCAAGTTAATAATGGTATTTGCTGACATTTAAACACTCGACAAATCGAAATTTAATGAGGTTAAGTGATTAGGGGTATTTTTTTTTTATTTAGGTAATTAGGGTTTTTAAATTAGGTACATATGTATGTATTTTTAAAGAGGGGTTCCAAGTGGTGTTTTCAGAGTCGTTTTTCTATTCCAAATATTACATATTTTGCTGTTTTATCTTCTAAGTATTCGTTATCCTTTATTCACCTTTAAAACTTCCTTCTGAAGAATTTTTAAGTTTATTCAGCAAACGTTTTATCATTTTTTAAATTTATTTGTATAGAAAATATTTGAAAGAAATTTGTTCTACTAGATTTACACACTTTTCCAAACTAGCTTTATTTAATTTAAATAATTTGAAGGTTTATCTTTCTATACTACCATATGCGGTGTGTTTGAGTTATGGAAATTTATTGGAAATGTTTTCGCCGACTTGCTATAACCTTCACATCACTGATTCAACTTTGGAACTGCACTGAATGAACCCCAAGTTGGAATCTTAATAAGTAAACTCGAAAACCGAACTTTGGCTTTGGTTTCGAGTGCAAAAGAAAACCCTAGAAAACCGCAATGCATATGCGGTGAACGATTCTACGATTCCCAGGCCACAAAAATTGGTATTATCAGAAAATTGTGGGCTTCTAGAAATATCTACAGAAATCCATGTGGACTGGAAAGGAATAATACGATCATTTTCTTAATCTTTTCCTGAAGCGTGCCACCTGGCGACTACTACGTCACTTTTGCAGAATTTTATTTTTTCAAATTATCAACAGACTCGTGGCTTGAAACCTTTTCAAATAAGCCACGTTGAATGCTCCACAAATTAATGCTAATTTGCCGACTTCCAGCTGGGTGACGATACACCCCAAAAAGCAATAATATTACTGCCTGAAAAGCTTTTGGTTTAAGCACCCCAAATGTTATGGTCTAATTTGTGTTGCTAATTGAACGAAAAATAAAACAACAAAAAAACGTATGGATGGGGAGGCGGGTCGTCTCCGTCTGGCGCTTGTTAAGTTATCAAAATTGGGGCTACTATTAAATGAGAGGGAAACGGGGTTCAAAAGATAGGTACTAGGATGAAAAGAAAGAACTAGGATCCCAAGAACGATCGGAATTTCAAAGTATTTATCAGCTATGATATCACCAGGTTATTGAAGAATTTTTTGGGACATGCTTTTCCTTAATTTGATGGAAACTATAAATATGAATTTCCTCATTCTTCGTATTCCCATTTTAGATGTTCCTTGTTCTTATCTTTTTTATGTGCAGTATCGCCCCTTTATAATGGTTTATAATTTTTAGCTATACCTGAACATACCTCTACAATAAATTCGGCATAAAAATTCTACCCCCTTATCACGTTTGCTTTACATAACAGAACGTGTCGTTTCGGTACCAGTTTCCGCGCTCAAAAATAATAATTGTAATGAGAGAGCTCTTGCTTATAATAATAATATATATTCAACCATTCCCCCTGACATTCTCATTCTGGAAAAACTAGTTAACATTGAATTTAAAATGAATCAAATCCATTGTATAAACAAATTGCATTTATGGCTTCCCGCCTGCCAGCCTGCCATGTGTTGTTTTTCTCAATGCCTAACCGCGCTACCCGTAAATGATATTCGTACTCTCCGTGCATATACATATCGTACATATATATACACTATTTAAACTCGTATTCCTATAGCGTGCTGTTGTGGTATTCATTAATTTGATCACCCGGTCGGGGCCGGGCCTTAGGAGAAAGACCAATTTAAATATGCAAGCAATTTTTGTTGTTTGTTGTGTTTGTACTTGGAGTGCGGTTAGCTCTGAGCTCATCTGCTCTTTCGTTGCTCTAATTCAATTGAAGCCACTTGAGTCGGGATTTAACTTAATTGAGGTTATATTTGGGGCAGATTTCACAGGAAAACATTCATTGTACAAACACGCTCTCTCTCTCAGACATTGTCAAGTTCCAGGTCAAGTCAAGGATATCTTTTTTTTCTGGGTCATATTACTGTCTCAGGGTTGGATATTTACGAGCGTATACCTGACCTTAGCCATAATATAATTTCTTGATTTTCTATTTAACTTTTTATTGGATCTGAGGGTCCGTTTGGGGTCTTCGTATTCGTCTCCAAATATTAACCACAATTAGCAAACTGGTGCGAGACGGAAAGATTTCCGTAAAGATTTATTTAAACAATTAAGGGAAAGATTTTTTTGAAGAAAAACTAAACCAGTTTAGATGGGAACCTACCTCAATGTAATCGACAGCAACTAGGAACTAGAAATGATTCGAACAATCATGTTGAAACTGGTTTGAGGGAAACCTTTTATGGCCACTATCATGAATAATTTCTGAAAGAACTCTATGATGTTTTCATTAATATAAAAGTCCGCCTTTCACCTTATAAATGGTATTATAATAAATTATATTATACGGTTTTCATTCTACTATACCCAGTTTCATCTCTCAGCAGTAAACCCTATAAACTAGTTCGATCTGGAGCTCCCTTTTCTTGTTCCCATTCGATAGAAGTCTCCCTTACACTCCCCACAGTTTCCATAAAATACAACCAACAACTTCTATATTTTATATAATTTTTGTAAGTTTTTTTTATTGTTTAAATATAGTATATCTTTTAAATTAAACATTAATATATAATATATATGATATATAACATTTTTTGTAAATTGAAAATTTTCTCAGTACCCGCAAGCAAATTCATCAAAAATCAATAATTACTCTTAAACCGAATAATGCAAAATGTTTAATGGTTTTTGTTTTGTTTTATAATCTTTCCGTCTTTTGTTGTTTGCACAGTGTTTTTGGGGTCTGAACTCGAAATAACATATACTATATATTTGATTTTTAAGTTTATTTTTTCGGTACTTGTTGTAATAACAGAAAAGCATTATTTAACTTGGCATAAACTTTTTGAAACATTTTCAACACTAATATATAATATATTTTGACCCAAAAAAACTGTGCAATGATCAGTTTGGTTTGTTTGTTTTTTTTTACAATAAATACATAGGAATGTCTAATATAGACAAGGATATAATAAAAAGTCGGGGATCCAAAGCATATGTACTCGTATAAATAGCGCCAATGAAGCATTTCTTCTTCTTCCGATTTTTTGTTTGTTGGATTTCTAAATATATATATAGCTACACGCGTAGATTATTCCTGTAACCGATCCAATTGGGGGAAAATATAGGAAAAACTAAACACAAATTTTATCTGTTGCTTAAACATTTTCTACTTCAGTCTCGTGTACGCAAAATAGAAAATTATTTTTTTCTGGTTTTCTGGTAACATCTTTTTTGCTTCCCTTGTTACGTAATGTGTATTGTATTTTTTTCACACTTTTTTTCTCGTTTTGCCTAAGGTCAAAGCGGGGGGCAGGCAGGCAGGTTTTTGGTTGTTTTTCCTTTTCATTTTTTTGTAGTTTTGTAAAAAAAAAATGTTATATAAGAAGAAGAGTATGGGGGCATAATAATAAGTGTAAACGGTCTTGTAAATTGGTATCAAGTATCAAGTTCGGGCTTGTTTTCATTTGTAAATGGTAGTGTATATGTGTGTGTCGGTCATCGTCATCAGACGCGGAAATGCTGGAGCGCCACTGTGGGAAGGGTACAGTTGCATCTTGATTATTATAGTTGTCTCGCTTGCTCGCTCGTCGCTTGCCTTTCTTTTGTGTGTTGCTTTTGCTGTTGTTTTTGCCTTTGCTTTTTCCTTTTTACAGTTATATATGGCATTGCGAATTGCAATTGTTGTTTTTGTTTGGCTTTTTCTGTCGTATCTGTCTGTACTGTGTAGTTGTCTCGCTCTCTCCCACTCTCTGTCTCTCCCTGTGTGTGTGTCTCTCACACCTTGCAGCTCTGCTGCGTGGGCAGGACTGACGCCAGCGTTGGGGTCTGCTGCTGCTGCTGCTGCACCCCCTCATCCTCGTGCTCGTGCTCATGCTCATGCATCTCCTCCTCATCCTCACAGATGCTGTCATGGTGCTTTCTCTGCTGCCGCTTACGCATGTAATTGATGAGTGGCCGCTTCTTGTGCTCCTTGCAGAACGGGCAGTCCTTGCGCAGCTGTTTCTCTGATTTATTTTGCTTGAATTTCTCTGTAAGTAAGAGCGGATAAAGCATGGGTTAATAAAGAAATAGTAGACAGCAGTTAATTAGAACTACATATGTATCTGAAAAACTTTCTTAAAGAATCCCTCACCTTACATAACTACACCTTGGGCAAGTCCATCAAGTAGACTTTCTCTCACGCACTCCCACACACTCTCACTCTCTCTCTCTCTGCCCACTCTTCTCTTTTTTCGTCTCACCCCTTACCACTTTTGGCCTACGTGCTGCCGACCCTCGCGCCCTTTTGGGCCGCCAGCTGATTGCCGACGTGACGTAGATGGTGTAGTCAAAGCAGCGCTGCTTCAATCTCAAAATGCCAGATGACCCTGTGACACACACACACAGACACACAGAGGGTTTTGATTGCTCAATTGAGAGTGTGTGAGAACTAAATGATTCTCATTGATTAAAGCAAAGCCGGACGGATATGCTATTTATAAACCACCAGCCATATCTGATAAGCGACCTTGCCCGTGTTCTATCAGGAATTGTCCGACTCTGAGGTAATCTGCACTGTAGATGTTGTGGCAATTGGCATAATTAGTCATATGATGATTGTACAGACAACGAAATCAGCAGCCAACACACTCCTTCCTCGCTTCTCGCACACCTGAGATACATTATTGCGCCTCAGTTTTTCACACAAATACAACCGAACCTTTTTCTTTGCTCTGTTTGGCTTTATATCCAAAACGGAGCGACCACCTGCTTAACTTTTTTTTGTTGTGAGTCAGTCCAAGAGAGGTACAGTCTCCTGTTGTCTATCTTTTTAATTAGCATTCTTTGTATATGCAGAAGCGGATATATGTACACTCAATGGACTTCGGTGACCTCCATATGAAGTGATTGGCCATACGGGGAGTTGAAACACCTTTTAAGAGTCATGTGCAGGCGTACTTATCTTTTGTTACGATACCTAACTACGTTTTAATTTTGGCATACCGGAAATCTTTGGGACCTGGCTACGTGAGATATTTATGAGCGAAGTTTTCTGTAACAACTGGATTCCCCAATATCTTTTTGCACGTGATTTGTAGAGCATTTTTGCCGATTCGGTCAAATTCATAATTCCCCCTTCTTCAAGGGTATACGACAAGCGCCTCATGGGAGGAAGTACTGATAAGCGAATGTTTTCAATGGATACCCTGTGTTTATGCGCAAAATTTTAAGGCGTGTTCCCCCATACACACACACACATATACACACTAATAGTAAAATCTCACGGACAACGCATACATGGGCATAAAATCAGGCTGTCTATTTATAAATTCTCACAAAAACAACACACAATACACGCAATAAAATGGGGGGCTGGTTTTCTTCTTTTTGTTGTTGCTTTTAAACATGTTTTTTTTTTGTTTTTTGCTCTCTCTCCGTCTGCCATGCAGCGCTGGCGACGAAAAGCTCTGAATGATAATTACCTTGGACGCGACTGTAGGAATCCTTGACGGCATAGGAGGATGCTGTGCTGGACGACTCCAGTGTGCCATACGGGAACTGCTCGTAGTCGCGGTAATAGCCGCTGCGCATGGACCCGCCATACGACATGGTCGAATCGCTGACACAAAAGCCCCAAACATCCATAATGGAAAGGTGTCTAAAAGGTTTTCCTTGTGCCTTCTCTAAGGGGGGTGGTAAACGAAATTTCTGTCTTTCTCCTTCTCTCTATTGGCGCGCGTTGTGCGAGGTCGCTTCACTGTTGTTCTCTTTCTCTCTCTCTCTCTCTCTCTCTCTCTCTCTGTCTCTTTGGAGGTTCTCTTGCGAGCAATGAACTCTGTTTGAATCACTTTGTTTTTGCAGTGTCTTTGTTAAATACGCGTATTTATGCACTTTTTTGTTTGCTTGTGTTTGTCTGTGTCGAATACCCCGTCAAGGTATGAGCCAGTTTTTTACATTTGCATTGAACTTAATGCAGTTTTCTTCGAAATTTCATCGGATCTCGATGTTTTCTTGTGGAAGTCTCGGCTGAAACTGAGAGCCGAATGCCAGAATTACTGCATTTTTGTAGCGGCTCGGGCTCGTGGCTTGTTTTGCCGACGACTTCGTGTCTCGCTTTTGCGTGCGTGGAGTGTGCATACCCTTTTAAGATAGGATATTATAGAACTTGTGAGCTGTTTGATGTGTTCATAGTTTATTAATCCGAAAGCCCAACGACAGCATATATTTCACCTCCCATAAGGTGTTTGCGTCTAGAGGAGCATTCTTACAGCTAAAAATGAGAGAAAATGTAAAAGAATTGGCATTAATTGACAGTTATATTCGACCAAAAGGGTATGTAAACTTTGAGCGCCAAATTTATGCTCAGACTGGTTGTTGTTTGTCTCGTACATGTATGCGTGTGTGTGTGTGTTGTTGTGTTTTCGCGTCTCGTGCTTTGTTGAAGCTTCGCTGTTCTTCTGTCCCGCTCTCTCCGCCTGCTAGCATGTGTAGTCTCCCCCAAATATACATACTACATGTGTGTAGTGCTCTCTCTCGACATTAAGTACAGGCGCGCTCATGAGATACCGTGGTACACAACGTTTGTTTCAGCTTTGAAACCAATTTCCATATGATTCACCCGGTTTTAGTTTAAGAAATCTTTAATAAATGTTAATTGTCTTAGGGCATGAAAAAGATCGTTAATGTTGGAAGTTTTTCTTATTAGCAACGAATTGCTAATACCACAGGAGCTGACGAAAAATCGTAGTCATGAGATGAATCTCAATCGGCTGTTAAGCCGGTGTATTGAATACATCTCTTTTAGGTTTTGCTAATCACCGTCTAGACTGTATGCCTGCCATGCGCTTTGGAAAGCCTTATTTATCGGAAGAAATTCGGTTGCCAAGCGGTATTTTTCAACATTTGTGCTGTGTCAGCCAGGTGTATTTTGTATATCATCAAATGGGGACAATTTATCAGTTGAAATCATTCAAAACAAAAATCAATCTCGTTTTTAATTATTTTTATTAATTAACATCTAATTCTTTGGCCGTCGGGAGCCTTCAAAAACTAATCTGTATGTTGAATTTTTCAGTCGGTGAACATTTTTTTGTAAATTTGCTTAAATGTTAGTGTTAATAAGTACCTACGTCACTTTAGCCGGTTTCGATTAAGGTGTTTGTTGTTTTTCGTTATAATACGTATCCGTATTAGCATGTTTTTGTGGTTTAAGACTTTGGTACCCACGAAATCTGGTCAGTATCTGGGGATCGTGATACACTTCTAAAGGTGGGCGTATATACGAAAGCTATATTTAGTCGCCAAATTTGATTATATGGTACGCTTTGGTACGTGGATGACTAACTTCGATTTCGAAATGTTCATTGATTGAATTTACGGTGAACGGTGGAAGTTTCAGGGTCCAGCCTCTGTGAGGTCTTGAATTGATTAAAGAACTAAACAGCGAGATATCGCCAATATTCCGTAGTATATACTACCATAAACTGTGGGCATATTAATGGAGTGGACCCACTGTTCGTTCTCAATTAGCTACTCCTACGCCCGCTGCTGCTGCGCAGTTTTTGTAAACAAGCTTTTGCCCATGGTATGCAATATAGAAAGGTATGGCAATGCCGCTTGTCGGTTCACCCACACTTTTCTCTAGCTCTCTCTTGGTGTCAAGCTGTGAGAATATGCGCGAGCATATATCGGACTGCCTTACCTGTTATTTCAAATACCTTTGCCGTTTGTTCTGTTCTCTCTCTCTCCCTCTCTGTCTATTACTCTCACTATGCCATGCCTCTCCTCGGTGCTGACCTGCTTAATCAAACAAGTGTCTTTTACACATCCCACACACGCACACTCACACAGCCAAAGATGCGTACTAAATAGATGTTTATACATATACATATCGCCTTACCGAACTATGCAAACAAATGTACATATATTTGAATGTGTGTATATTTAGTTGGCACAATACCTAAACTAGGGCTATCTCTTTCTGTTCATTGCACTTTCTGATAACGGTTCAACGTTAATGATCATTATCATTGGGTTGGGTTGGCTGTCTTTGCCAACGGTGGTTTAAGGTTTGGTTTGTTAGAATGCCGCAAACTGTCCGAAGCCTTATCACTGACAGTCATTATCTTTTCTTGATTATGTACATATACATTAGCATGTACATATGTATGTATGTATATATGTGTATGTTTGTATTCATAAGTGTGCACTCGAAGGTTTGTTTGTGTCTATTTTTCATTACTTAAGATTTCCAAGCATCTGCTGGGTGGCGGGGGGCGGGCTCTCCAGTGACCTGAGCCTTATGTTTACGTTATAGTACCCTGTACCCGTAGAGGGGAACTGAAGGGTATATTAACACTGGAATGCCATCATTATATGCCATCGTAAAATCGACGAAAGATGATCTCATGCCAGGTGTATGCACATGGGATTGAATCCATATTCTAGGCTGCCTAATGAAAGGGTATCAAAAGCTTTGGCTTTGATTCTTTTCTGGTTCAACCGTAATTGTCTTTGTTATTCCGGCCTTTGAGTTTTTGATAAGAAAAGAAAAAAAAGCAATAAATCTATGGGAAGGGGGGTTTTTTCAAGCCCGGCTTTTCTTATCAAGTTGAACTCAAAAGATTTGGAAATTTACATGAAACAATCGATTTTATTTACATCAAAATGCCAGGCACTAAAATATCCGTTGGTTTCTCGTTCCAGGAAAATCTTGGCGGGAATTCCAAGACCGTTATGCTGGCCACCATCTCACCCGCCAGCATGCATGCGGACGAGACATTGGCCACCCTGCGCTACGCCTGCAAGGCACGGTCCATCGTTAATCGCGTGAAGGTGAACGAGTCGCCCCAGGACAAAATCATCAGGGATCTGCGAGCAGATCTGGATCGCCTGAAGTCCCTAATGAACGAATACGAACGACAGCGACGCCTCTCGGGGAACAACAGCAATCCGGCTCCCCGAAAGATCATCATAGAGACCTCTGTGGATGACTCGGAGGTGGAGGGGCTGCGCCAGCAGTTGGCCGAACGCGAAAGGGAGCTGAGTCGAGCCCAAAAGTCCTGGATGGAGAAGCTGCGCGATGCCGAGGATCAACGAAAGTCTGAGCTGCGCTTGCTCCGGCGCAAAGGACTGGCTCTGGAGCTGACTGCCGACCAGAAGCAGGCGTGTCTGGTCAATCTCACAGCTGACCCCATACTAAGTGGAACGCTGTTCTACATGTTGCCCCCTGGTCTGGTGCGCATAGGACGCGGGCGTCTGCCGGGATCAGCCAACACCCAGCCGGACATCGTCTTGGATGGTCCTCTGGTGGCGCTGCAGCACTGCTGCATCGAGCACGAGCGCAGTGGCAAACTGTTTGTCGTTCCAGGAAGCGAGGACTTCGAGACCTACGTGAATGGCGAGCTGGTGGCGGGGAGACGACAGCTGTTCCATGGCGACCGTTTGGTGATCGGTGGCTCCCACTACTTCCGCATATCGAATCCGTTTTGCACGCACAGAGCCAAGACCGATCAGCTGGTTGACTTTCAGTTGGCCCACCAGGAGATCCTGCAGAAGCAGGAACAGCAGCTGCGCTCCGAGCTGGAGGCCGAGAAGCTGGCTGCCCTGACGCGCATCGAGCAGGAGCGTGCCCAGCATGCCAGGGAGTTTGAGGAGCGGCTGCGGTGCCTTGAATTGGAGCAGTTCAAGTACCAGTGCAACAGCGAGATGCTGGAGACGGAACGTCAGGTCTTGGCTCAGGCCCAAAAGGAGCAGCAGACGCCGCTCAAAGAGGAGGGTGTGGGTGTGTCCACGCCAGCCCAGAAGTCCACCCTGCTGGAGGATATACAACGCATAATGCTGAATCCGAGCGAAGAGAGTCTGCACAAGACCCAACTGATGGTGAAGGAAGCCACCCAACGCTGTCGCCAGCTGGGACTGCAACTGGAGTTCCGGCAAACCCAAGCTCCAGACGAATTCGGACTGCTGCGAACGGTGATACTGATTCTGGACAAGCAGCGTGGCCTCAAGGCCGAATGGCCCATTGCCCGACTGGGCGTGTGGCTCGATTTACTCAGGGATAATACCGATCGGACGCTGAATGCACGCACGATCTTTCAGAGTGTCGAGGTGAACTGGGAGCCATTAGATGCAGATCTAAACGAGACTCTGAGCGACGCCCACAATTCTAGTCGAATTGCACTGAATCTGAGTGGCATGCTCAAGCAGCCATTGAAGAGGCTTCTCAATAACTCCACGAGCAGCAACTCGCCACGTCAGACCTCCACACCCTCGGGCAAAACCCCAGTTAGTCCCTCGCCAGGCAGCAAATTGGTGCAATATACCAAGCGTCTGCTAACCTACGACCCCGAGGAGACGACAGATGGCAGCCAATTCCAGACGCTCGTCCACCAGGAGCTCCAGATGATGCAGGGATCAGCTCAGCGGCTGAAAAGTTATTGCCAGAACGCTCTGATCGAGAGGGAGAATCAACAGGACAACGGAGTACTGGCCGTCAGCCTACAGGAGGCCCTGACACGACTGGACAGTGTGCTCCACGGCATGCGGAGTTCGCTGGCACAGTCAGAGGCTGCTGCCGGTGCCAGCTCACCGACAAAGACCCAGAAAGCAGTGCGCTTTCTTATCGATTGACTTGACGTTTAGTTCGCACCTTGAACTAGATTTTACGTTGCAATGTGGCTTGTGTTTGTTTTTATGTTTTTAAATATATATTTTTTGCATATTGGTTTTTTAAAAATAAAATAATAGCACCCAATGGAAAACAATCTGTTGTACGTAATATGGCATCAAATAGCTGCTGCTGCCTCCTCCTCTTCCTCCGGCTCCAGTTTTCTGTTCAAATCCATTACCCAATTGCAGAACTGTCCATCCTTAAGCTCTACAAAATCACCCAGAAATACATTTACACGAGGCTTCTCCTTGGGGTCAAAGGGACCCGGAGTTTGTTCCGTGATCCAGGGATAAAGCTTCTTGTCCACCCGCCTGGCTGTGCGCTTCAGAGAGAAGAATACCCGAAAGGCTATGTATCGACCCGTTGGTGTGATTAGGCACTGGGACACATAGCCCTGCTGCGGCTGGCGGGAGAGCAGAGAATCCTCGAGAAACGACTGCAACTTCTTCACGCTCGCCTTGTTCGGCCAAGGAGTGGGCCAGGCAAAGCTGGGCCAGAAGCGCAGCGGCAACGGAATGGGACATCTTCGGTATATGATCACCACCTGGCGTTGCAGTTCCAGGCAGCGATTCAGTGTGCAGTCGAGCAGGGAGCCCTCCGTTGTGGAGTACAGGCGATGGCCAAAGAATTGTATCAATTCCATGTGCAGCTGCTGATGGTGGTTCGGGGTCAAGTCATAGAAGTGCTGCAAATCCAGGACGACCAACTCCTCCGGATGGTTGTCCAAGAACTGACGCAGTTCCATTAGCGGCTCGAACATTTCCATGGCAAACAGGGCATGACAGTAGTAGAACTTTCCGTCCCTTTGGGCTATCCTTAGATCGAAGTAGCGCACCCCGAGATTCAGTTGCTCTATGATGCTGGAAGCTTGTGTCTTGCTCCATCGACGTACAAACCAGGGAAAGAAGCGATACCAGCGCCGGATAGCTGGCTCCGCATCGGGCGCTAGTTGGGAGCTGCCGTTTATTCCATAGCTCATGGAATTGTGTGAACCTATACTAGATACGCGCGTGATATTCATTAAGTGGTTGGGTTGGGTGGGAATGATGATCTCATTCATACCTGGAATGGCCAAATTAATTATTGACATGTCCCGCAGCTCGGGCGGCAAGTCGCGCATCCAATGCTCCTTGCACATGGCGCACTGTTTAATGTCCAATTCTCGTTAAAGTAATTCTAATTATAGTAAAGCTTTTGTTGGGGTCATTTGTACAGTTATCTTTTTGTGCGTAAACAAACCAGAGATGCTCACTTTTGCGAGTTTTGTAGCTATCGATACTGTTTGTACCGATAGCCAGCCTTTTCGATACTTGACCGCCTGAATTGAATTTTTAGTTGTTTTTTTTAATTCATTATGCAATTTCTTAACGTTAACTGTGTCATAATTGTATTAGCATTCATTGTCCCTAGGCAGTTTCAATGTTTTCCTTGTTTTCGCACTCCAGCTCATCCTCTAGGAGACGTTGATGAGAAGGCTGAGCCAGCAGCTGCTCAGATGCATTGAAAACTCGCACATTTCTCGTGCAATCCGTGAAACTGCAACTTCCCAGCCAATTGTTGTCATTGTAGCTACAACGAAACATACAATTAGATTATTAAAGATAATTGAATTCCATTCTTACCGCTTAAGTTCGCTGTATTTCTTTAGGACCAGCACTTTATCCTCTTTTCCGGGCAAAGCCAAGCTATCGGCCATTATACCTATTTTGCAGTTGTCGAAGCTGCACTTGCTACCCTGTAGATTGAACGAAATTGTCTTGTCCATCAGCTCCACTCCTGTAATGCAGTTCTTTACTTGGACATTGCCCAACTCTGCGCTGGACTGAGACTGCATCGAAATGCCCACGGCAAAGTCCTCAATGATGCAGCTACGCATCTCAATGCTGGCATTCGGCATGCAGACAATGCCTTCTTGAGTGCTGGAGTTGCCGTCGCCCAGCAGACGACACCCGCGCACGGTGAGCGTTCCACTGCGCAGCAGAATGCCCCGGCGCACTTGACGACAGTCGAGCACTAGATGCGAGAGCGTGTAGTTCCCATCGATGACCAGGAGAGTGCTCTCCTCGTCGCTGGAGCAGACTACAGGCAACTTCGGGAGCTGTGGTTCGGCCCCCAGTATGGCCTCGCACTTAATAAGCCCCTGGAGGCTGCCATTGTTATTGAGGTGTTCGAGGAATTTGATTGTGTGCTCGCCGGGTGAGAGAAAAATGTCATCTTCGGTCCGGCAGATGCTCAGAACATCCTGCAAGGTATTGGCCAACTGAACCTGTGTGTCTGGTTTCACATGCTCCTTGGCCAGCGTCAGCAAGTCCATCTGCTGCTGCAGTTTGCCCGGAACTGTGACCACATGGCAAATGGGCGTACGCTCCGTCAGAGGAAGCTCTGACAGTTTCCCAGAGCTTCGTTGCAATAGATGACGCTTCAGGGAGTTGGACTGCAGCTCACTGTAGGCGCGTCTCATTTCGGGATTCTCCAGAATCTCAAACTCACTGCGTATGATGGCCATGCGCAAGTGCAGACACATCAGATCCGTCACGGGCAATGTGGATGCATTTAAGCTGGCGTTGGCACTGCCTGGCTTGGGCAGCTTCCTCGCCGGCTCGGCGGCATTGTCATTCAGCTCGACGGCCTCGTCATCACTTTCGACCTCGGCATCGCTCAGATCTAGTTCCAGATACTCCAGACGTTGCTGAATGTACTTGGCCTCCATCAGGAGCGTGCGCATGTGCAAGGCCAGAGGGCGAGACAGCTTATTCTTGCTCAGATCACAGGCCAACTGAATGCGAGCCTGCAAGTGCATCTGCACCCAATCGCGATCGTCATCATAGTCCTTGTCCCACGGCATCCAGACGTGACAATAAAAGAAGCGCAGGCGATCGATGCACTCTGCCGTGGTGTCCACATTCAGGGCATCGTTCTCCTGCTCAATGGTGGGCCACAGCTCGATCAAGGACACCTCGTTGCTCTCCGGCAAGTGGACATCGTTGTCCTGCACGGCTGTCACCACAAATACCGCCTTCAGTTCGTCGAATATCACCTGCTCCACATACCCATAGACAATGGTGGGATATCGTACATGGAGATCCTCGCAGATGACGCGAGGTATTTTCCAGATAGCCTGCCAACCTGCATAATCAAATGTATGACTGTGTTTGTGTGTGTGCACATTTAAGCCTGTGTTGGTTTGGTGGCTTACCTGCTGGTTCAATCTGCAGCTCAACAAAGGATTTCCACTCGCATCGCACTTGGGAGGCGGGCATAACGGCCCCATCCCAGGACAACACGGCCTCGGCTTCTTTGAGTCGCTCCAGAAATGATTTTTCAAATGTATATACTTCCATTCTGATGTTTTTTTATGGCAACAAGCCGGTGCAGCGTCGAAAAATTTGAAATGAGTGTTTTGACATGCGGCCTCGATAACGATAGCCCGACTACTCTGTTCACACAACCCTGCAGCTATTCAAGTACAGCTGTTCAAAGTAAAGTACATTTTCAAACAAACAAATTTTATGAAAACAAGCGAAAATGGCCTCAAACAACATGCCTGAAGAGAATTTCGAGGGCGGAGATGTAAGCAAAGTTCATGGCTTATTATTTACAAGTATACAAATTACCCTTACCCCCGTTTTAGTTCAACTTTGACGAAGATGCCGATGATGAGCAATTGGTGGCCACAAATTCTGGAAGGAAGCGTCTTTTTAGCAAAGTTTGTTAAATTCACATAATGTGATTTGTATAATTGTTGTTTGTTGTCCTCCCGCAGGAGTTGCGCTGCATGATGTTTGGCTTTGGCGATGATAAAAATCCTTATACCGAGACCGTGGATTTGCTCGAAGATCTGGTCATAGAATATATAGCAGAGACGACACATCGCGCCATGGAAATTGGCCGGACAGGTCGTGTGCAAGTGGAGGACATTATCTTTCTGGTGCGCAAGGATCAACGGAAATACGCCAGGGTTAAGGACTTGCTGACAATGAACGAGGAGCTTAAAAAAGCGAGAAAGGCCTTCGATGAAATCAAATACGTGGGAAACGAGGGAAAACTCAAATGACATAGGCACAGGAAAATCAAATCTGGGCATACACGTGGCCACTCCTAAAGTGTAGTTTAGATTTAAGATAAATGGTCTTTAATACTGTAATAAATTAATCAAAATAGTCTTCAATGTCAATATCGGGATTAAGTATATCATCGCCATACGGCTCCAGATCGATGCCATTTAATATTAGATTCTCGCAGGTCTCCGCCAGATCGGTGTCTCCAATCAGAATGGCTCCGCGAAGTCTTCCGTTTTGCAGCACAAACTTGATGTATTCCTTATTGCGGGTACAGCGCACCAGTAGTTCATAGTCACGGCCCAGACCCTGACCGTTGAAGCGACCGAGGAGCACCACAGGGTAGCCAAACAGCTGCGTCACATGGCCGAAGAGCTCAAAGCAAAAGTCCTGATAGATGGTCTCGCCCTCGAAAGCGGCGGCCATACTGCGTCCTGCCATAGAACCCATTTGTCGGGCCTGCGTCCACAGGCGCATTTGAAACCAGTGGGGAGCTGGCTCCCACGCAGCAGAGCAGACATCGCCCGCCGCATAGACATCTGGCAAATTGGTCCTCATCATTTCGTCCACAGAAAGCCCGCCATCGTCTGCTAATTTTGGCGGGAAATCCGTGGCAAACTCGTGCCGCGGCTCGACACCAGTTGCAGACACAATAAAATCACAAGTAAGCGTCTCCGTGCTACCGTCCTCGAGTCCGAGCTTAATACTAAGTCGTCCTTCCTCTGGGAGCTCCTCCAGATGCTTTATATGCGATTTGTAGTACATTTTGGGCAGGACTTTTCCAGCATCTTTTGAGCCGCCACTCAAATCGTAATTGCTATGCCAGTCCGGACCCAAGGCGGCTCCCTGTTTGCTCTCCTCCTTCTCGGGGGCCGTGACTTCCCCATAGCGCATCCGTTTGATGGCAGTCTCCGTGACTGTTGGTACTTCAAGCTCACTCCTGGCCAGCTGGAAGAACTCTGCAGCACCCGGATCCACAAAAGTGGCGGATATGTGGGAATCTTTCACCACCCAGTGGACAGTTACGTCCTTCAGCTCGTAGGCCAGCTCACTGGCAATGCCGCCATTGCCCAGAATCAAGACATCCTTGGCCGTAAGCAGTCTCTTTTGAAGTTCCAACACGGAATCCGTATCGCGAATGCCAATGATGCGTGTCGCGGCCTCGGTCTGGCCGGAACTGAACAGCTTTGGTGCTCCGCCGGTGCACACGCAGATGTAGCGATACTTCAGTATTAGACCCTTCTTGGTTCGTGCCCAGTGCTCCCGGCTGTTGATGTACTCCAGTTGGTCCACAACTGTGTCTATGCTGGCCCCAATTTCGTTGACGTCCTTCTCCCGCACATCGAATTTGTGCAGATAGCGGGCGACGGGCACGAGATTGGTTACGCTCTTCACAATGCTGGATTCAGTGAGCAGCAAAATGGACGATGAGGGGCAGCAAATGGCCAATGTTTCGGCACAGCTAACGCCAGCAATGCCGCCGCCAACGACCAAGAAGATGCAATCTCGCGACATCCTCAAAAGAAAACAATAAATAACAGCTGATGCTCAGCTTAACCTCAAAATAACAGTGGAACCTAGACATAATCAACCATATCTTTTAACAATCGTTTATTAAACATGATTAACTAATATTAGGCCTTTTGCTGGCCATAAAACTCGTTATAGTCGTACTCTCTGAATGGCACATCGTAGGTAATGAGGCCGGAATCCCGGGCCTGCTCCACCGCCACCCTCAAACGCAAATGACTCTTCTGGCACAGACCCGTCTTCGAGTAGCTGAGGACTTCTCCATTGTGTGGCGATATGAACTGCTCCAGCAGTTCCGTGTTGCGGTAATCCAGGACCAGATACTCATCCCGACAAATGGGACAAGGATTGCCGGTGGATATCTTCCCCTGGCGAATGCAGGTCTTGCGGGTCTTGCGCGGCGCATACATGCCCTTGTGGTTGCGCCTTAGAGAGGAGTATATTTTAATATCAGTGTAATCTTTGCCAGAAAAGGGTTCCTACCGATATTGAGTCCACACGAAATCCTCGCCATAGGTCTGCTTGTAAGCGGCACTCTTCAGATAACGAATTGATGTTTCTACTGGTATCACTTGGGTACGATCCTTGGGGTCCGGACCAGAGCTCTTTGGCTCCTCTTCGCCGTCAGCGGCCCCTGCGTCATTTTCCGTTGCTGCTGCCGTTTCCGCCTTGCATCTGAAGGCGCTGGCTGTGTGCAAAGCTCCCCGGCTGTTGCGCGTAATGCTAGCCAAACCATTGTATATCCCTCGCGCAATGGGCAGCATTTTGAGTTATAAAAACTGTATTGTTTCCAAAAACACAACGACGTAACAATTAGAATGTGTGCCGGTGGAGCAGCTGATCAGAAAACCACAAATTGGCAGCACCGAAGCGATAGTATGGAAGGTATCGATTAGGGCTGGATAAACATTTAGTTGGCGTCTATGAAATTAACTAACTAAAACTAGTTACCACCATGAATACCCCCATAATAAATTCAATTGTTTACCTAATCTTGTTTCTTTTTACCTTAATCTGTAATTAAAAAAAAAAATTCATCGGAAACATTGTTATCCCCATCCCTGTCGATAGTTGTCTGTGGCGCGAGAGTTAAATGTACTGCTTATTCTGCTTATGCGTATATTTTGACGTCAAAATTCTAAATTTGTATAAAAAAATATACAAACACAAATAATAGTGGTACAAATCGCTGAAATAATGTCTAAGGCGGTGAGTAACATAATGGTAAACATGTTTATCACACAAACACACACACATGCGAAAATATAGCATGAATGAACAGCTAAATGCCGCCAGTGTCCGTTGTAGTTTTAGTTTCTTTCGGATTTTGACTGCAAGCGGAAACGGAGTGTCGTGTCGTTGTCGTCCGTTGTCGCCAGTGCGTGGTGTTGCTGTAGTTGTTGTGTGGTGTGGTGGGGGGGCAGGAAGGCCCTAAATCACGTGTATAATAAAAGGAACCTCTACAAACAGCCCAACCAGCATTTATTTGCCATTTGCCGTGGCGGCATACGACAAGCGCCAGACGTTGACGTTCGGGAGTTGAGTTGGCCGTAATTCATCCAATACTTGGTAGTAATAGCCACCAGTAGTTTCGCTTGCGTGCATGCATAAATTTGTTGTTTGTTTTAATCAATATCGGAGCAGACGGTCATTTTGATTTTAATTGTTTCCAAGTAAAACGAAAAAATAGGCCCATCCACATAGTATGTGGCCCAATCCGTAGTGTTCTTCGTAGAGCTAGCACAAATCCAAGTAACATTTAACATTACTGGTCCCGCCGCCCCTCGAAAGGTGAGTCAGGTGAGAGCGAGAGCCTTGCTTTTGCTTGCCTTTATAAATAGAGAGACCCCGCCGTACGTACAGACCCGTAATAGCCGTGCAATATGCAAGCCGCCAGCCACACTACAATTTCTTATCAATTGCAAAAACAGCACAGAAACAGCAACAGAAAAAAAGGGCAACACAGAAATAATAGTGCTATAAATACCGCTATGTGGTGAACCGCAAGTTTGAATGAGAGAGCGAGTGTGTGGCGGCAGGCATTTCACCCGAAAAGCAGGCTGACAAAAACAGGGTGGGGTGGTGGCACCTCACCTCAGACACCCTTACCCGTACACCTCGCAGTGGGGAGTAGGAGTTGGAGTGCTCTTCGCGCATTTCGTGTAATAAATTGTTATTTTCCTTCGGCGCCACAAACGAAACGAAAATCGTGGTTACATTGTGCCAAATTAATACCTGTTGGCTGTGCTATGTGCGCCCCCTTTTATTTTTATGCCTTTCACAAGCAAACAAACAAATTATGTGATACGATTGGATCGACTATGAGAGTACTTCGTGAGGAATCGTACTTTTGAGGCCCTCTTTTTAATATTTCACTTTACCTCCTATGATTAAAAGTTACACTAGGGATGAAGGATGTTTTTGAAAGATATATCCCTTGACAATACACACAAGCCAACAAACGCGTAGTTTGTAATTAAAAGATTAAGATAGTACCATGGGTTATATGGAAGAGATTACACCCCTTGTCACCGATTAAAGTGGAATTAAAAGCTTAAATTATATTAACGGTATAAAAGTTCTTACAGTTTTCCAACGGGGTACAACTACTTCTATATTATACTCTTCAATTACTGGGTGGGTTACCCAGCAAAGGCGTCACTAGAGTCGGCGCCAAATAATTTTTGTTGTCGCCGTTTGCACATACATTTCGGTTTCCCATTTAACTTCCGCCCTATAGAGAGAGGGCAGGGTCTGCCCCCACCCACGCCCACACTCCTCTGGCACTTGGCAGTTATTTTCGAAATTCGAATCAGCGCTCTACTGGTGTTTCTTTAGGCCTTCTTTTGTTTATCCTGCGCTCTGTTGCACGTCAAAAAGGAAATGTTTGCTTATGGCCGGCCCCACATTGCTACCCAGATTATAGAGCTTTGCTTTTCATGTCCTTCGTGTCTCCTTCTCTCGGGGCTTCTTCGGTAACATTAGGGGAATGCCCACGCGTGTGCCGCCGTCAGTCTAATTCCACGTAAAGTTCCCTATACTTGCAGGGGGGAGGTGTGGGGGGTCAGTAGCAGCTGGTGGGCTGCTTTATCAATAAGTTGTTGCCAGTTTTGATTAATGTGTTTTTTCTCTATTTTCTTTGGGGAGGACACGACATTCCCATTCCCTAATGGCCAGTGTTCGAACACCCTTCAAGTAGAATTTTCCTTATAGATTTCCCGTTATAAATGACCTAATTAATGTAATTGCATTTATGCATTTTAAATGTGTTTTCCCCCAAGTATTTTATAGGTCATTGACTGAGAGCTTTTAATTGATTAAATATGTGCTATATTTTGGGGATAGTTTGTAAAATGCGTTCTATAGTTGTGCAACTTTTACGGCATGGGTCTTATAGTTATACAACGGAAATGATTGATAATTCCACTGATAAAGTTCGAGGGATTAGTTACGTCTATATTTATCAAGATAAGCTAAATTTTCTAGAATTTGTACAATAGTAAACACGTTTACAATACAAAGCTCCTTTCGTTCTTATTTATTCCAAATGTTATTCTTTTCACAATAAATTGTAAAGCCTAGGTGGAATAGGTTTCAGACTGGGGTCACATTTCGGCTTATGGGCCATTTGTCATGGATAAATACACCACCTCTTGGAGAACATAAAGAAGGTTATAACAAAGAAACAAATAGCCTGCTAAAAATACAATCCTTTGCACATCGTTCTGGAACCCAAACCAATCCTAAGCCAACCTCCAAAGATAGATAGCGTTCACAACAATTTAAATACCAATTTGCCTAATTAAGGCACCTTTGGCGCGGCGGCGCGCCTCCGCCACTGACAACTCATTCGAGTTCCCCACGGACCTGCCGTAAGCCCAAAAATATTGCGTGACACGTCGCCCCACTCGATGGCAGGTGGTGGGATCCAGTGCAGTTGGAGGACGGACCTAATGACATCAACGCCGCAATGTGCTGGTGGCGGGGGAGAGGAGAGGGACTCCTGTGCAGAGGTCATTCGTTGACACCCTACCGAGGGCTCCTGCAATAACAAAAGTTTTTAGAAAAAGAATTTATACGCATTTAGTATAATCCTCGCCCATCTGGTTAGCTTTCCTGTATTTCGTTACTTGTATTCCCATCAAAATCGTAAATTATGCATGTGGAAAAAGGGCTACGCTACGCTTCGAAGGGATCCATCTGTTGGGCTTCCCAGGCCATGGCCTGACATTGAATCCAGACGCCACGTCGCCAATCATTAGTCAGGGACAGTACTCAAGGCCTTGAAGTTGTTTTCGTTGCGTTAATCAAGAATTTTCCCTTCTTCATAGACGATGGCGGGTAAGAGCGACAAGGAAATTCTGGCCAACTCCATGTACGAGGATGATCCCAATGGCAATTCAGCGCCAGCCACAACCGAGGACCAAGAAACGGACCAGAGGCAGGAGGTACTCAAAGCGGCCAGTGTGGCGCCGCCTCCATCGGCGGCACCGCGTTGGGGACCACAGAACAAGGGCGCCCAGGAGCTGGCCTCTTTGTACAGTCCAGGTGAGGATCTACTATATATGTAGCTCTGTAAGGACAGACAGATTGGATAACATTTTCATATTGTACACAATCCGAAAATCCTTACCGTAGGAAAGCGAGCCCAGGAAATCATTTGTGTGTACACCTGCATAGGCCTCATGATCATCAATCTGATACTGATTGTCCGTCACATGCGACTGGAGAGGATTGGCGTGGCCTTTGTGTCCGCATTGTGTGGCATCATAACAGCAGACTTTGCCTCTGGATTGGTCCACTGGGCAGCCGATACCTGGGGCTCTGTGGAATTGCCACTAATTGGCAGGGTAAGCCGATTGCTTTTATCGATCTACTGTTCCTGTAATGAAATGGGTTTTTATTATTTCATAGAATTTCCTGCGTCCGTTCCGTGAGCATCACTTGGATCCCACATCCATAACGCGCCACGATTTCATTGAAACGAATGGCGACAACTTTATGGTTGGAATACCCATCCTCGGGTACTTGGCGCACTATTTCTACACTCGTTCGCCCAGCGAGATTCAGTTACACTTTGGCTGGATAGCCTATGTATTCCTTTGCTCCATATTCGTGGCCATGACAAATCAGGCGAGCGGGTTCATCCATATATATTGTTCGGTTCATGAAAAATAATCAGAATTTTATGATTTTATAGATTCACAAATGGTCGCATACCTACTGGGGTCTGCCCCGGTGGGTTCTGTTACTGCAGAGCTGTCACATTATTCTGCCAAGGAAGCATCATCGTATACACCACGTGGCGCCGCATGAGACGTACTTTTGCATTACCACAGGATGGTTGAATTGGCCGCTGGAACGTATAAGGTTTGCTCGCTGCTCCTCCTTTATTTCACCATCATTTTCATGTCAGATCATTTGTTTATCCTTTTAGATTCTGGTCTACTCTTGAGCGTGTTATCGAGCATTTTACGGGCCTTAAGCCACGTGATGATGACATGAAATGGGCCAAGAAACTCACATAGGGCATTTAGCTGCCCTCAACGACTGTATATTATATAGAAAATACTGGACCAAAAGCAGCCTTATATTTATAAAAAATGTTATTTAGCTTTAAACTGAGAACAGATTACATATATTATACATATATAAGTTAACTGAACAAATCGCATAGTTTTTTAGTTGCATACTTGAAATATTAAGCCTTAAGCCTTGGACAACACTTCGCACACGTACACTATACACTAGAGAGGGCATAAAAAGAACCACAATCACTGATCTCTTTTACGAGTGAGAGCCTTATGTATACCTACTATATTATGAAATGAAAGAAACGCTTGTTGAAACATTTTGATAACTTTACAAAAAGACAAAACGTGCATAGGTGCAATACAATACAATACCCTTATTATAGATAAGCTTACACAGAGAAAATGACCCTAAATGAAAGACATTCTTAATACATTTCATTATTGCCTGCAAAAGATATATATATATACAAATTGTTACGATTATACGATTTAGGCGCTGTATGCAATCAAGAAAGTTACTTACAAAACGATTTTTAATCGTATGAGAGGCATACACAAAATGTCTTGGCATAAGCTAATGATGGGAAACCAATGTTTTTTAGTACGCACACTTTTAGTGGCATGTATTACATTTAGCGTAATCTGAAAACGGAGAATTTATTTGTATGTATTTGTTACCAAAAGAAGAGCCAACTACTGGCCTCTCTCTGGCCGCTTGGGAAAGTTGTTTATACAATGTGGAGGAGTCGTCGTTGTTGTCAGTCAAATGCTTATATCATTTAGCACACTAAATTCTAAGAGAGCAATATTAATTGTGATGCAAGTAAAATAAATTATGATCCTAATTCAACTAGAATTTAATGTACTTGTTATTGAAAATGTGACAATATTCTCATCTGTGTTTGAAGCTTGTGGAACGTTTGGAAAAAGCATTTTACATTAAAGAACCATCAGAGGAGAGCATCTACAAATATCATTCATCTCTAAAGGGCCTTGGCAAATTTATATACTGAAAAATTAATAAATTGTCTTTAATTTTTGAACCATCTGAAGACAACGATAAATCGAAAATATTAAGAAGACCGAAAGCGGTTGTAAACATCCCAAAAACCCTTTTATTTTTCAAATCACAATTATTAACAGCAAAATAAAACGGGAATCTTTCAAGAAAAGTCATCGTATCTCACATCAAAGAACGAAATAGAAAAGGATACGTACTTTTAATATGAGATCCGGTGACAAACTTGATCAAATGGGGCAGTTTACATCACAAAATCACTTTTTATTTTCAAACCACAATTTATTTTTTAACTACTGCAAATGCAGGTGATGTTCAAGCTAAGTTTCCAAAGGTGAAATGCAATACGAGTTAAATAAAGGCAACGTTTTACAAATCTCCTCTGGATAACAAACTAGAAACCGGTTATTTAATTTTGGAGCAGCCGTTTTTTCTTTCTTACCAGCTCTCGCGAGTTAAAAAAGGGTCACGATCTACGATTCTGAGCTGGCTAAAAAAAATTTTAAATGTTGGTTTAAATCGTTTGTCCTTTTTTGTGGACTGTTGACTGCTCACATCTTGCTCTTTGGCAGATCAGACATCTATGTACATATTAGAAAATAACATAAATCAACTGTTTGCCAAATAGCACGAATATACATTTTGTCAGGGAAGCACTTTCTTTAACACGATTACTTTTATTTTCAAAATCACCATTATTTTCTTACAAATGCATTTTTGTAATAAACTTGAAACTAGAATTCGTCGAGTCACATCTGATCTAAGACACGCAACAGATAAATGAGTTGGAAAATATCATGCATCCCTTGGGTGTCCTAAGTCAAATGCAATGTAATATAATGTATTCCAATTGATTAAAAATGTTCATTTATGGATCACGAGTTTTTGTTGTATCATTTTAACAGGTGGTATTTTTCAAGCAAAGTTGCCAGGCTAGAACTGTGATACGAGATAAGAAAAGCAACGTATCACAAATCTGACCGGTTAACAAACTGAAAATGTGGGCTGACATTTAAGTTAATCACTCTCACGTACTATTCTCTTGCTTTGCAGTCATCAAGTGTAATACGAATTAGAAAAAAATCATAGTTTCCAGAGCACTCCAAAATCGTGGTAGTTTTCTTTACCATATCACTTTTATTTCTCAATAGCAACGAATTAAAAAATTACCGTTTCACAAATATATTTTTTTAACAAACTTGAAACTGGAATTATTCAATTGCGAATTCGTCGATTACTCACATCTGATTCAAGACACACAAGGGATGCATGAGTTCGAATTTATCACACATTCCTTGGGTGTCTAAGGTCAAATGCAAATGAAACACTCGCTTCATTAAAATGTTTTCCAATCACTTGAAAATTGTTCGCTAAATGAGTGCGATGATGCATTTTTGTAATAAACTTGAAACTAGAATTTGTCGAGTCACATCTGATCTAAGACACGCAACAGATAAATGAGTTGGAAAATATCATGCATCCCTTGGGTGTCTTAAGTCAAATGCAATGTAATATAATGTATTCCAATTGATTAAAAATGTTCATTTATGGATCACGAGTTTTTGTTGTATCATTTTAACAGGTGGTATTTTTCAAGCAAAGTTGCCAGGCTAGAACTGTGATACGAGATAAGAAAAGCAACGTATCACAAATCTGACCGGTTAACAAACTGAAAATGTGGGCTGACATTTAAGTTAATCACTCTCACGTACTATTCTCTTGCTTTGCAGTCAACAAGTGTAATACGAATTGGAAAAAATCATAGTTTTCAGCGCACTCCAAAATTGTGGTAGTTTTCTTCACCATATCACTTTTATTTCTCAATAGCAACGAATTAAAAAATTACCGTTTCACAAATATATTTTTTTAACAAACTTGAAACTGGAATTATTCAATTGCGAATTCGTCGATTACTCACATCTGATTCAAGACACACAAGGGATGCATGAGTTCGAATTTATCACACATTCCTTGGGTGTCTAAGGTCAAATGCAAATGAAACACTCGCTTCATTAAAATGTTTTCCAATCACTTGAAAATTGTTCGCTAAATGAGTGCGATGATTTCATAATTTGATCACTGTTCATTTTTGTACCACGAGGTCTCATATTTTAAAAAGGAGGTATTTTTCAAGCAAATTTTCCAAGCCAGAACTGTGAGTCGAGTAAAGAAAAGCAACGCATCACAAATCTGGCCTGGTAATTAACTTGAAATGTGGGCTTTAGTTTCAGTTAATAATTCTTTGCGGAGTACTCCCATCTTGATTTGAAGTCAACAACGGTATTATGAATTAGAAAATAACATAATATAACCCCTGCTGGCTACACACCAAGACTGTGAATTAGATGAGGACAATTTTCCGGGTGCTCATAAATGTTAAAGGATCGATTGTGGTAGTATTCTTCACCAAAGAACTGTTATTTTTCAAAATATATTCTTAATTCTTTCAAGCAAAGTTACCACAACACCGATTCAAAGTACGAATTAAAAATCGGCAAAGTATTGGGATCGGATTTGTGGTTAACTTGAAACCTGGATCTTACTTTACATCACAAAATACATTTATTATTCTTAAAAATCACAATTTATTTTAGTTTTTCAAACGCAGGTAATGTTCAAGCAAAGTAGCCAGATAGATGGGAAATGCAATACGAGTTATAAAAGCCAACGTTTCACCAAATCACTTTATTTTTCTAAAAAGCAACGATTTAAAAAAATCACCGTTTCACTCGTCTCGGGAGATAAAAAAAAAGAGTAACGCGTTTTACGATTCAGAGCTGGTTAAAAAAAATGAAAATGTTGGTTTAACTCGTTTGTCCTTTTTTGTTGACTGCTCACATCTTGCTCTTTGGCAGATCAGACATCTATGTACATATTAGAAAATAACATAAATAAACTGTTTGCCAAAAAGCACGAATGTACATTTTGTCGGGGAAACACTTTCTTTAACACGGTAACTTTTATTTTCAAAATCACCATTATTTTCTTACAAATGCATTCGTGTAATAAACTTGAAACTAGAATTCGTCGAGTCACATCTGATCTAAGACGCACAAGCGATAAATGAGTTGGAAAATATCATGTATCCCTTGGGTGTCCTGAGTCAAATGCAATGTAATATAATGTATTCCAAGTGATTAAAAATGTTCATTTATGGATCACGAGGTGGTATTTTTCAAGCAAAGTTGCCAGGTCAGAACTGTGATACGAGATAAGAAAAGCAACGTTTCACAAATCTGACTTGTTAACAAACTGAAAACGTGGGTTTAACTCGTCTGTCCTTTTTTGTTGACTGCTCACTCTGGCTCTTTGGCAAATCAGACATCTATGTACATATTAGAAAATAACATAAATCAACTGTTTGCCAAATAGCACGAATATACATTTTGTCAGGGAAGCACTTTCTTTAACACGATTACTTTTATTTTCAAAATCACCATTATTTTCTTACAAATGCATTCGTGTAATAATATAATGTAATATAGTGTATTCCAAGTGATTAAAAATGTTCATTTATGGATCACGAGGTGGTATTTTTCAAGCAAAGTTGACAGGTTAGAACTGTGATACGAGTTAAGAAAAGCAACGTATCACAAATCTGACCGGTTAACAAACTGAAATTGTGGGCTGACATTTAAGTTAATCACTCTCACGTACTATTATTTGCTTTGCAGTCGACAAGTGTAATACGAATTGGAAAAAATCATACTTTTCAGAGCACTCAAAAATTGTGGTAGATTAGAAAGCAACTAATTAAAAAAAAACCTTTATACAAAAAAGTATTTTTTTAACAAACTTGAAACCTGGATCGTACTTTACATTCCAAAATATATTTATTATTTTTAAAAATCACAATTTGTTTTAGGTTTTTAAACGCAGGTGATGTTCAAGCGAAGTAGCCAGATGGGAAGGGTTAAAAAAGCCAACGTTTTGCAAATCCACTCTGGTAACTAACTGTCGATCTTGATCTCACATCTTGATCTAAGCCATGAGAAGCTTACGGATTCATCTCACACACATATGCTTTGAGTGGCTTAGATCAAGAAAATGAATTAGAAATAAAAATCCGACACTATTATCACACGAAAAAAACTTGAAACTGGAAATACTCAATTGGGAATTCGTCGAGTAGTCACATATGGATCTAGCGACACACAAGGGATGTGTGAGGAAGATTAAATCACACATTCCTTGAGTGGGCAGAGTCATGAATGTGAACAAGAAATGCAAATGACCACTATCTTCAATAAAAGGTTTCCGACCTCTATAATTTTATCACTGTTCATTTTTGGATCATAAGTTCAAATTATCGCACTTTTTTAAAAGGAGCTATTTTCCAAGCAAGGTTGCCAAACCAGGAGTGTGATACGAGTGAAAAAAACAACGTTTCACAAATCTGGTTTGGTAACAAACTTGAAACTGGGATTACTTAATTTGGAATTCGTCGATTACTCACATCTTGATCTAAGACACACAAAGGATGGCTGATTCTGAATTTATCAACCCATCTTTGAGTACCTGAAATCAGGATTATGAAATAGCAAATTGAACACGATTAGAACTTGAAAATTGTACGCCAAGCGAATGGGCTAGTTTTCATCACCTTATTATTTATTTTTGAAGTATACTTTATTTTCTTACTTTTTTTAAACAGCGGACGTAAATCGAGGTTTAAATCGTTCATCCTTTTTTGTCGACTTCTCACATCTGGCTATAAGACAAACTAGAGCTTTATGAATTAGAAAACATCATAAATCTCCCGTTTACCAAATAGCCTCCATGTAAATAACGTGGGAGGGATGCGGTTACTTTATTTTCAATCAGCAATTTGTTTATTTAATGTTTGTTTGTTTAATGTGTTTATTTTCTAGCAAAGTTCCCAGGATAGAGCTGTGATACGAGTTAAAAAAAGCAACGTATCGCAAATCTGGCCTGGTAACAAACTGAAAATGTGGTCCTTAATATTGATTAATCATTCCTCGTGGATTACTCACATCTATTTTGCTCTGCGGCCAACAACAGTATTATGAATTAGAAAATATCATAATATACAGCTGTTGACCACATAGCACAATCGTGAATAAGATGCAAGAACCTTGTTATATTGAAGGTATTTTTGAGGCATACTAAAATATATAAAATATATTTTGTAAGCAATTGGTTTTTTCAAGAACTTAAAACGCAACATTTACACTATTTTGTTATTTGCCCGAATCGCCACTTTGAATATGTTCATATAATAATTATACGCAAAATATTCATTTTTCCGCTATGGAAATGTAACGAATAATAGAATTTGTAAAAAAACTTATATTCTTCATTGCATTTTCAAAGAAGAATGTGAATTTTAAAACTTTCGAGTGAAATATGTGAATTTGTATAATATTAGAGAACGAACACGCGGTTCTAACCTCCAAATCATCTTTTAATCTACTCGTTAGTCAGCAATCCTCTTAGTAATTTGCATATTTTGGAGTTTGTTATTGATATTTTCAACAACTCTTTTGTATTTTGATATTATTTTGCCCGAATCGCCACCTTGAATGTGTTCACAATAACAATTACTCGCAAAATATTCATTTTTCCGCTATGGAAATGTAACGAATAATAGAATTTGTAAATAACTTATATTCTTCATTGCATTTTCAAAGAAGAATGTGAATTTTAAAACTATTGAGTGAAATATGTGAATTTGTACAATATTAGAGAACGCACACGCGGTTCTAACCTCCAAATCATCTTTTAATCTACTCGTTAGTCAGCAATCCTCTTAGTAATTTGCATATTTTGGAGTTTGTTATTGATATTTTCAACAACTCTTTTGTATTTTGATATTATTTTGCATGAATCGCCACCTTGAATGTGTTCACAATAATAATTACTCGCAAAATATTCATTTTTCCGCTATGGAAATGCAACGAATAATAGAATTTGTAAAAAAACTTATATTCTTCATTGCATTTTCAAAGAAGAATGTGAATTTTAAAACTATTGAGTGAAATATGTGAATTTGTACAATATTAGAGAACGCACACGCGGTTCTAACCTCCAAATCAACTTTTAATCTACTCGTTAGTTAGCAATCCTCTTAGTAATTTGCATATTTTTGAGTTTGTTATTGGTATTTGCAACAACTGTTTTGTATTTAGCTAATATTTCACAATATTAATTACCCGCAAAATATCCATTTCGATTCGATGATTACTTCCATACCGCCTTGGAAAAGCGATGGAAAACTTAATGTGTGAATACATTCAGTTTTCCATTGCCTTCACAATGCAGAATGTGAATTACAAATATATTATTGCGTAAAATAGGTTGCTTTTGACCACACGCACAATTTAACAGACAGCACACGCGCAGGCGCTCTCGCCGACACCAGAACAACCTCAAAACGATTCTAACCTCCAAATCAACTCTCAATCTTCTTGTTATTTGGTAATCCTCTTAGTAATTTGTGCATTTTGTAATTTATTATTGATGTTTTCAGTAACTCTCTTGTGTGTTGCTAAAATATCACTGCAATTTATTAAATTTGTGTATTTTTTAATCAAAAATATATTTTTTCATCACACATACGCATACAATTTAGTGCGGCTGCGCACGCGCCCTGCTTAAGGCATTCTAATTTTACTTTGGTTATAACTTTTAGCGTACCTGTTAGTATTTTTATGTTTTCTGTTTATTTCTATTGCTTTTAATATTATACTTAGCTTATATTTTGCAATATATTGCAATTTATTTGCGGAGAGCTGAAAACACGTCCGCAGTGTGTGCCGGCCAAAGAGGAAAAAGAACGAGTCGGGATGCCGGATATGGACCTGTCAAAAAATTTCGCAGGGATTAGTGCTGGAAAGCAGCGAGTATTTGGCAACACTAATCGTATATCGAATGAATAATTGGTATTCGTTATCTGATTCCTTGCTGGTATTAATTTGATTATTTATTAAATTCTATGTGCAGTATTATTCTTCTGCCCTGGATCGGCCAGTTTCAGTTTTCAGAAATATATATAAGCAACACTGTAATCGACCCTACGATATATGTATGTGTAAATCAAGTATTCCCTTCCCTATGTATTATTAGTTTAGTTGTTAGTTGTGTTCTGTTCGTATAATCCTTTTGTTGTTTCCATCAAAATGAGTCGCCTGATGACCACGAAGCAGAAGCGGGAAAGCGCCGAGCGCGAGCGCCGGGAACGCAGGCGCATGGAGGAGGTGAAGAGACGCGAGAGGCTGGGCTTCTATGGTAAGATCTATGGCTAGATCTATTTAGATCCACTTACCACAATGTCGCCGGTCGCCACACCCAGGTCCCTCAAAAAGGCTGACCAAAAAGGCTGAAACAAAGGCCGTTAAGAAGCAAGAAAACTCATCCGAGGGTGAAGAAGATGCGGATGATTTGCGGGACTTTATTGTCGAGGAAGATGACGAAATTAGCTCCCAATCGGTTTCATCGCACATCCGGTCAATTTTTGGCTATGACAAGCGTCGCTTTGCGGACGAGTCGGACATGGACTTGCGCCACATGGACGCCAACTTTGATGAAGTGGAGAAGGAGGAGCGCACTAGCATGCGGCTGGGCAGGAAGGAGGACCTGGACGACATGCGCCTGGAACGCGAGCAGAACAAACGTAAAAAAATGAGAATGTCCAAGGGAAAATAGAAACGATTGTATTTGTGGGAACAGATTTAAGAGATACATTGCATGCCGAGTCCTTCCATTAATTTGGTGATTTATTTCTTTCCTGCCTGTCCTTTCTTTTCTGCTCGTCCTGCTGCCGAGCCTGTGTCCACTTCTCGATCTTTCGCTTGACGTATTCGTCATGGATCAGTTGCTCCTTTTCGCGCTTTACCTTCTGGCGACGCAGCTCTGCTTCGCTGTGGACAAACAGGTGGCGACACTTGCGACGCAACCAACTCTTCTTCTTTTTGATCCTCCTCCTTAGCCTTGGCGAATCCTTTGGTGAGATAGAAGGCGTAACGTCCGGCTCTATGGATACGGTCACATCTTTGACCTTCACTTGCTCATGTCCGTGTCCATATCCATGTCCATTGCACCTGGCTTCGACACATCGGTACAGAAAGACCAATCCCCCAAAGACCAAGAGGTATGCCCCGACAAGCATCAGCTTGTGCCACCAAAGAAAGGATCGGGGGACCATCAGCATGGGGGACTTGTCCGAGGATCCTGGGTCTATGCCAGCCACCTCTCTGGCCAGATCGCGCTTCAACCTGTGACAGTCCAGGCCGGTCATGGCTTGTATATTCTCCTTGTAAATGGCCGGTGTTTCGTCCTGCCACCAGGCCGATGCAGCCATTTCTCTGCTGAAGATCTCTCGACATTTTTTGTACACGTCATCCATCCATTTCTGGCACTCGGGCCGGTTAATATCAATCCTGCAAACAGGATTCATGATTCTCAATAAAGCTGCGAGATTGGAGTGTTCAATATTAAAATGTATCTTTGAATGAATTGAAAAAACCTGCTGGGCTTATAGGAAAAAGGTACTTGAGATGATTTTAAGGAAAACCAAGGTAAGCAGAGTAGCCATTGACACGGCTAGACATACTTATATATCTCTTTATAACAGATCCTTTAGGTAGATGCAGCAGCCTCGTGCTGTTTATGGGATGCAGTTGCGCTTTACCGAATACATGATCCTCAGAGAATCCTCCTGGACCTAAAGGGCTGGACCTAAAGGTTGGGCGAAACATTCAGCATATAACAACTTTAAGGAAGAATTGCAGGGGCAGACAGAAGCTATAGCTAGCCAGAAGGATAAATTGGAATACTTAAGCAAAATGTTACTTTTGGGTAATTAATAATAATTGGTTAAATATATTATTGAGATGATATATATGCATCTTCTACTAGGTAAATATACTTATTAACGATCCTTGTTTAATTACAGTACCCAGAATGCCTTCTATATTTCATTTTATATTTCAAACACAAACCGACTCTCTGCCACCCTTATGACTCTCTCCATAGTGGCAACCTCGTTCTGGCTGTGGGATCACCTTGGAAACGCTCAACCCAAACAAATGACAGAGTCTAGGTTTGTTTTCATTTAAGGAGTGCATTTCCAAGAGTACATTTTAACAGCAAATGACATCGGAGATATATAATTGTCAGTCGAAATGAGTGGACCCGTCGAGCCCAATACCGAAACCGAGGTAGTGCCACCGCCTCCGCCCACAGCCGCAGGAAGACCCAGGCCACCCACTTCGCAACTCTTTTCGGTAAGAAAACAAAGCCTGAAAAAAACCCCCATTGATTATTCCTGGATTATAGCGCGGCAATCTGGTTAGCAGTCGGGCAGGCGGTGGGGATAAGACGGCGCTGGCCAGACCATCCACTGCGGTGCGTGCCGTGGGCTATGCGGCCAGCAGCAGTGGTTCCGCTGGCCAAAGGTTCGATCAGTTCTTTCTGGAGAAGGCCAAGCAGCAGACACTCTCCTCGGCCAATGCAGCCGTAGATGCAGCCAAGGAAGTCAAGTATGGTATGAGGGTTTTGGATCGAATCGGAATCTAGTTTGCGTTTCAGTCCCCAGATTAAGTACAAAAATCTAGAGGCAAAGATTGTGAAGCTACTGGAGGCATCCATTGTATTGGCTTCACGCAGTGCCAGTGGAGGAGGAGACATCAATCAGGATGTAAAGTCCGCTCTGGCGGATGCATTGAACAAGGCCAAAGAAGCCTTCTCCTTGGATCGAACACTGCATCGCTTTCGGGATCAGCAGGGGGAGAATGTGTATCACAATTTTGATTTGACCTATGCTGTAAGTAGAGAAGAACCCTCTCCATACTGCCAGCTCCTGTAGATCTGTCTGTATGTCAGGTATTTTTCAATCTGGCGGAGCAATACGAGCACAATGATATGCACATCGAGGCCCTGAACACGTACAGCATCATGACCAAGAACAAGATGTTTCCCCACGTCAATCAGCTGAAGCTCAATATGGGCAACATTTACTACAAGATGGGCATCTATCCGAAGGCCATTAAAATGTATCGCATGGCCCTGGACTCGGTGCCCAAGAATCTGAACCAATTGCGTCTGAAGATCACCGAGAATATTGGCGTACTGTTCGTGCGGATGGGCTCCTACTCGGACGCAGCCTCCAGCTTTGAGTTCATCATGTCTGAGCGGGCGGACATCAAGAATGGAATCCATCTGCTGCTCTGCTACTATGCCATGGGCGATGTGGAGAAGATCAAGAGTGCCTTTCGCAATCTGTGCGATGTCCAGGCCGTGGAGAGTGAAAGCGATCTGGACAGTGAGAATAATATTATCAAGCTGCAACAGCAGGCCGAACAGGCAGGCAAAGCTGGAACACAGGATCTACAAAAATCTACAGATGGTGATGCGGCCAGTGGTGGGGCCGAGGTGGCCGTAATCGATGCCAAGGGTGGTAGCACCTACGAGAAGGTGCAGGAGTCCATCAACACCTCGGCCAAGGCAAAGAATCGTTCTGTTCTGCAGGCCCTCAAAACGGATGAACTGGCTCTGTACACCAAGCAAAAGAGGAATGCTGAGAAGCGTTCCATCACAATGATTGTGGACCTGATATCACCCATTATTGAGGAGAACTACAATGATGGTGAGTCCCAGTTCCAGTTCCAGTCTGTAATTATATATATCAAACCTCTTCCGTTTTCTAGGCTACAACTGGTGCATTGAGATCATCAAGACCTCGAATCTGTCCTGGTTGGCCAATGAACTCGAACTGAACAAAGCCTTGGTCTATCTTCGGCAGAACGATGTGAACCAGGCCATCGAGACCTTGCAGATGTATGATCGCAAGGGCAGCGAGGGATCCATGACAGCCAGTGCCCTGACAAACCTGAGTTTCATTTACATAAGTGTAAGTCATGGGCTGGTAAACCTACGATCTGAATAATCTGAACAATCTTTAACGTTATCCATAGTTGGGCAACTTGGAGATGGCCTCGCATTGCCTGAATCAGCTGCAGGATATCGGTGCTCTGGAGACAAATGCCTTGGCCTTGATCAATGCTGGCATTGTGGATATGCAGAAGCAGAACCTAAGCTCCGCCAGGGATCGCCTGGAGCGAGCCTTGCAGCTGCAACCCACAAGCTTTGAGGCCAACTATAATCTGGGCTTGGTGGCCCTCGCGCAGCAGGACTTTCAGCAGGCAGAGGAGCAGTTCGAGCTGCTGAAGGCGCAGCTAATGGTGCCGCATTCGGTGCAGCATAGCCATGTCTACTATCAGCTGGCAAAGTTGCAAGAGCGAAGGCTCAGCAATGGCTCTGGTATGGCGGGGAGCGGTTTCAAGCCAACAGCCACGCCAGGAGCATTGCAGGCGTATCTGCAGGTGCTGGGTATATCCGCCGCCGACATCGATTCGCGTCTGTTTGAGAAGGTCGGCTCCATGTACGAGCAGATCCAGGACCATCAGGAGGCGAACCAGTACTACAACGAGGCCTATCGCATCAACATGAGCGACATTAGCATTGCCAGCTCCATTGGCTCCTACTACATCAAGCTGCAGGCCACGGAAAAGGCCCTCTACTACTACGAGCGAGCGGTTCTGGCCGATCCCAATGACCCCAACCTCATGCTACGGATTGCCAGCTGTTTCCGCAACTCGTATCTGCCACCCAAGCAGTATCTGGGGATGTTCGAGAAGATCTATGCGCGATTTCCGGACAACCTTACCTGTGTGCGGGCCTTGATGCAGGTGACCAAGAGCCTGGGTCTCACCGATCTCCACGAGAGGTATTCCCTGGACTACGCCCGACTCCACAAGCTGCAGCAGGAGCGACAGAACGAGCAACGCTACCAGCAGCAGCGTCTATCATCGGCTACTTCAAGCAGCAGTCGAATGAGAAGTAGGGATCTGGCTGTATCTTAACCAAACCTCTCCTGATAATCAATTTTTTATACAGCTATCCGACCATCGAATGAGGAACGTCTGCAGGAAAACAGCGATCTCTCTGGTACAATGGCTTACAGACAAACTTCTGCCACGTTTTCAGGTGGATATACCCATGAGAAATTTTGTATTTACTCTCTTTGATATATATATTTTAATTGTCAGTTCAACAATTCGATCCTTTGGGTCCACCAGCAGAGCGTCCACGCACTGGCATGTATCGTGGCCAACACAGCAGAGACGATTCTGATGATGATGCTGAGATGAATGCCGAGAGCTTGTTGCCCATCTAAATATCGTAGTTTTTCCTGATTAAATACTACATAAATGGCATTCCAGTTTTGGTTTTAAATATTTTTATTACGCTTTCAAGGCCAATAATACATAAATCTGTGTTGTGTTTTGATAATATTACGTTCGAAAATTTAAAATGATGTTCGTTCTATTTGGAAAAACTCGACTGTCTTTAGAGACCCACAATTGACGACCTTGCGTCAGCCAAAAGCGTTGAACCTTTTGCTCGTTTTCACCTTTTTAGGAGTGTGTAACACGCTAATTAAATTTACGTGATTTATTGAGTAAAATGTGTGATTTGTGTGTGCTTCTATTGCATGTTTAAAATTTCAGGGGTTTCCGGACAGACGATGGCGGTGAAGACCATTTTATGAATACACATTACATGGGAACAGATACACTTCTACAGAGCTTCTACAGATCGAATTCTTTTCTATTTCCCCCCCTCACTTTTTTCCACTTTTCTATTCCTCTCTTTTGAGCGCGTTCAACTACGATTTAGACGAAAACAAAACAAAACTGAACGAAACTTTTCACGAAACAAGAAACTGATCATTCCCCACATTCTCACAGACGGCTTCCAATTATCAAAATCAATCTTAATTTTCTCTCTGATTTCAAACACACCAAACGCTCTCCTATCTCTCCCTCTCTCTCGTTCTGTCTCTCTTTCGATCTCTGTTTCGATCCCATTCCAACCTGCCCTATTTTGCTGGGATACTCGTCCCTCCCCTCCTTAGAAGCTCATGTAGCCGCTCGAGAAGGAGCGACGGCGTGCGCATAGATACGAGATGAGAACGACCAGGATTAGGGCGGCCAGGGCAATGCCAACAGCAATGGGCACCACATCCGAGGTCTCCGAGCTATCACAATCGTGGACGGTGGAGAAGCCGCTGGCATTGGCGCCACGGAAAGCCTCCACCTGGACATTGCTCACGCTGAGCCATCCAATCTCTGGCTTTAAATCCACGGTCTCGGTCAGGTTCAGCATCTGAGGGCGTGTGCAATGGTAGGACATCTTCTCGGGCGTCTTGAATTCATCACTGCCGCGATGAATCAGCTGAAGAGTTTGGTTCTCTGCAAAACAAATCGAGAATCAACAAATATATCTAAAAAGAAACCAGGACTGCCTACCCTTGGCATCGGGGAACTCCTCGCTGATAACAGAGAAATGAATTTGGATGCTAGACAACACGGTAGTGGCATTCTTGTTGTCAAACTGCATCACCATCGACTGCACAGAGGCTGTCGGTCCCCAGCTCAATTGAATGGATTGAATGGTCTTGCTATCGCACACACTATCCCCAATGGTCGCATTGGATGGTATGTTGAACAGGCCGTGGGCCATTTTTCCATCTTATAAAAGAGAACGGGAAATCTTTAGTAAGGGATCATTCGCAGCCAGATTGAGTGCTCACCCTTGGTCTCGTAGGTGAAGTTCAGTTGGGCGGCCATGGTGAGCAGAATGCAGCTTGCATTCCATGTGCCCACCTTGGGTGCGGGATATGGCTGTGGGGCATGGGTGGTAGTTGGCACTGGCGCAGGTGTAGTGGTTGTCTTTGGTGGTTCAGTGCTGGTTGTCGTTGTCGTCGATGTGGAGCTAGAGCTGCTGGTTGTCGTTGTCGTCGATGTGGAGCTGCTGCTTGGCTTCTCAGTGGTCGTCGAACTAGCGGGTGCTGCTGTGGTGGTTGTTGTTGAGGTGGAGGTACTGCTGCTCGATGTCAGCGGCTTCTCTGAGGTTGGTTCCAAAGTTTTTGGTGCCTCCTGGAAAGTGGCATCCTTCAAACTAATTGAACTTTGCGACTGAACTGTAAGAAATTATATAGAGACAATTGTTATTAAAGGTCTTTGTCTAGAAATTATCTTATCAGCATGTGCTTTCTGCTTTAATATTTGACTTGGCTTTTGTTTTGCTGCGAAAAGAGAAGGAGGAGAACGGTACGGGCCGGCTTACATCAGTCTGTTGAGCATTGTTTCAGTTACTATAAAGGGTATCTAGAGTTCATTCAACTGCTGCACCTGCATCTTCATTGTAGACTGAAGTACCATCACAGTACACCTACAATTGCTCTATGTTTAAGCTAATTCCGGGGAAGCACAGATACCCCACCTCTCAATTATGAGCTGGGGTTGTATCTTCTTTGTTTCGCTTCCCGATCAAGCCTTTACTGGGTGGTCACCAAGGTGACTCACTCTCCGCTCGATGAATAATTCGTTTGAGCTTTGGAACAAAAAAAAAATACTGATAACGAAAGAATCACGATTGCTCTTCGGGCGGGACAATATGCAAGTATTTCAATAGAGGCAAACAGATAAATATGTGGGGACACATTTACAGCGAATCGAGCGAAAAACTGTTGGATAATATGATATTACTATTTCCAGGGAATTTTTTCACAAATAAACGGGAGGAAGCGCATATTTCCATGTAGTATTTTTCCCGTTCTGCGGATTACTGATTACAGAAGTTCCCGAATGCAAGTCAACAGTTTTATCTATCCCTCCAACATTCGCCCTTTGATAAATTCCCTTCGAGTCGGTCATGTGTTTCCTTAAAAACAATGGAGTGTCAAGCGTTTTGTAGTTGATCGGGGCATGATTCATCGCTATCTTAATGGAGTAGTTGTTGTAAAAAGCAGTTTATTTTATTATATTTTAACGCAAATTTGTTCTGTTCTGTGCTGTGCTGTTCTGGTAAGTGGCTTTGAACCCTGCGGGCACCCCCGTCCTTTCTGCGGTTACAGCCCTCCTCCCTTTGGGCCCTGTTCTAGTTCAATGCCATTCTGTAATGCAGCGCACAGTCCAGAGAGATGACCTTTAAATGCAAGTTAAGCAAGCAAGCAAACAGAGAGACGGAAAGAAGATAGACAGCCTGGCATGCGGCATGAGGCATGGGGCGTGTCGCAGCCCCAGACATGTAATACAGAGAAAAACGATGGGAAAATAAATCGCTTGTGGTAATAAGATTTATTTCGCAACGGCATGCAAGAAGAGAGTAAAAGGTGGGCTAGTAAAAAATGCATACAATACGAGTGTGGACTAATTGGAGGAGGAATTGTTAGGTGGAATGTACACACAAAGGTGAATCGGAAATGAGAAAAGTCCATAGAAAGTAAAACGAAGCTATGTGGGGTCTTCAATCTCATGAATCTCCAAGGCAAATGACCGCACAAGTGAGATTAGCCTGCCCAGAGAGATGGCACTCTATAAAATCGATTCAGGGCTCTCCACAACTGCTTCCATATGGTCTCCGGCTAGTTTTCCTTTGAATATTTTTTGCACAATATGTTAAAGTGTAAACATATAGGGCACTGCATAATATTGTAGTACAAATCTTATCAGCAATACATTTGCCACTCGAGACGCTCGTATTCACATTTTTCCACAACTATTAGACAGATTTCTGTGTGCCGCCAGCACAAGGCGGTTGAGTATAATGCAAATAAATGAGAGATTAGCAGTGGAAAAGTCAGAGAACTGAGAAATAACAGAAAACCACAGGAAATCGGAGACGAGAGCGAGAATTGGTATTAGTGCCTAACCTCTATCGCAAAACGCCCCCTCGTTGGCGGCATCGCAGGGCACAGAGGCGATAAGGGAAGAACAATGAAGCAAAGTTAAGCAAATAAATAACAATTTGGTTGTTGCTGTGAATCAAATATAATTATATAGTGCACAATAGAGGAGGAGGAGGAGGAGGAGCCGAGAGAAGAAAGAGAACACGATGAGACGAGAAATTGAATATGCCTGCATCGAACGAGAGAGGATAGAGAAGCGAGAAGATAGAAGATAGAAAGAGCGGGTGCAATGAAATTGCTTTATCTGGATGATATTTCTCGTGTTCCCTCGGTCCCTTGGATGCAGGTAGCCGGATGAGCGGGCAGTGGGGTGGGGATGAAGACAGAGTTGACTGCATTCTCCTTTTTGCCTGCAACGGTATTCAGCCACCATTTTGTGGGGGAGAACGGAACTCTCCAAAGAACAAACTAAGGTCAGAGGAGCCAACAGCCACCAGAAAGAGGAGGAGCAGTGACCAAAGGGCAATCGCGGATAAATCTAGATAATTCTAGTATTTGCTGTTTTTACACTGAAACACACACGTTACGGGGGTACGACACTTTTTTGCCTATTAATTCGAGTTAATTATATTCCAGTGCTGCTTGTTTTTAACTCTTTCACAGATAAAAGCTAGAACAAACACACAATCAGCGGGTTACGTGCGCGTACAAGCGAGACAGCAAAACAAAAAAATATAAATAATTCGCGATGAATAAGCAGATTGAACAAAGGCTTCCAGTGCGACGCAGTTTGCTGGTGTCCACGGGGCCGATGGGCCTTATTTTTTCTTGTTTGTTTGTCACTCACCTGCGCTCAACAATAGCAATGTTGTGCCTAGCAGCACTAATTTGTGGGCAATAATTTGCATATTGCAACTTGTCGAATTTCTTCTATCTGTCTAGGGTTAGATTTTACTTTTAGTGGCTGCTCTGGCTCTGCTTGCTTTTTGCTTTTGACTTTTTGACGTATAAATATATTCAATAGTTTAGGATTCAGTGTGACCGCGCCGGTAACGATAAAAATACCATCAGCTGGCTGTCGCAAGGCATACTTATAAAGGTAGTGTAACCAGCTCGCTCGCTCTCTTTGACAACTTGACAACTCTGCCGGCACATGGTGAAATTATATATAGGTGAGTATTGGAATTTTTGAATTAATTAAACAATTAATTGGTTTACCATTAGCAATTCAATTTTCAATTTTCAATTTACATACTGTTACTCACAGTTCGCCAGAAATATTAAATACACATGTATTGCATCTCCAGCTTCAAAGTGTAATGTCATACGGGTATTAGCAACATGTATACATGACAAACCGATAACATGTAGCAGCCGGTGTAATAAACCTACAGTTCATGTAAATACCAACAGATGGCGCTGTATGCCTAGTTTGGCCCCCGCCTCACCCACAAGGGTTAAGCCGATCAGATCAGCTGCTTCGTTATTGTGTTGGTGTACGATCTCGCAAAAGTTATAAATAACGAAAACTACATAAAGGCCGCTACAATTGCCGGCTTAAACGTGCGTGTGTGTGTCAGTGTTGAGTTTAGAAGACGGCAATTTGTACAGTTTGATGGAGTTCCTCCTGGTACCATGAAAACCAACGAAACTCCGACCAGCAGTGTCTTTGTGGCCGCACGGATGCACAAAGATGGCTTCTACACAAAATGGCTGCTCCAACTTGCTTAAGGTATTCATTTTAAAGATTATATGTGTATTTTTACTCTTCCCTTCAGCCGTTTTACGCGCCAAAATGTAATTTTTTGGTCAGCTATGTTTTGTTGTTATTAGTGGTGATATTTGGGCTGATAGGCAAAAGTAATCGAATATTTTCCATCTGCGTTCAAAATGGACGCAACTTTTTGCCATGCTTGTCGTTTGTAAGAAAAATGGCGTCTCTGCCGAGAAGTAATGACGCAGCCCTAGTGCAAACAGCCTATAAGAAAGTGATCTCCAAATACCCATGTTTCCTGCAATACCCATATTAAAAATGAAAACGCACCCGGTTTTTGTTTTTTGTTTATTTGGAATTACTTAATTCCATATCAACATAATATTTTTATTGAATTCAGTAAAATTTTTCAAACATTTTTCTCATTTTTCGTTACTCGTACACGACATCGTTTCAATTTTGTTTTTCATCATCTTCTTCAATGTTTTATGCAGCATTTTCTTGTTGTTCTATCCCTTCTCTTTTTGTTTGTTGATGTTCATTTACTTGTTCTTGTAAGTTCTTTTTAATATTACAGCTTATGTTTTTTTATTGTTTTTTTTTTGTTTTTGTTTTTGGTTTTTCCTTTTTAATATTTATACTTTTATAGTTAAACTTAAATAATACAAAAAGCAGTGTTTGTTTTTCTTCATCTTGTTACACACATTTTTTAGTTTTACTATGATTTTTATGAAGGATTTTTTTTGTTTTGTCCGTTTTTTTTTGTTCATTTATATTTTTAATTTTTTTTTTTAAACCTAAATTAAAGCAATCTGTTAGGTTTTTCTTGGTTTTCATTTTGAATTGAATTTCAAAAGTAAACTAAAGGTAGTTTTTGTTTTATTGTTAAACCTCTGCGCAGGGTGCAGGAATTTCCATTTCCATTCTTGAATTAAAATATAATCTGGTATCTGGTATCTGGTATTTGGTATTTGGTTGCTTTTGTTAATAATAAAGTAGTTCCAACTAGGTATTCTCACTAGGTAATTTGTCAAGAACTAAATCGGTTAAGCGGCTGCCAGTGTTAGCGCGTTTCTCGCTTTGTTTTAAACAAATCTCCACTGTGGGCTGTGGTTTTTCTTCAAATTGTGGTTGGAAATTCGGGCTGTTCTGGTTTTCGGTTGGTTTAATTAAAAATCAGAAGGTGTAATCGTACTTAGATGTAATTTTACATTGTTTCTTCATTTCATTTACGATTTACCATTTACGATTTATGTATATAACATTTCTCATATATTTATATGTATATATATCTTTATGTTATATTTGCCTTAGTTCTAGATAGCTTAATTTTAATACACCATGTTTTTGTATTCATTTTGCAATCCATTTCCATCCATTTGTTTTATATTATTTGTTTTTTATCATGTTTTCTAATGCTGCTAATTTTGCCGTAATATTTGTTTGTTGTGTAGTTGCTAAAACCAAATGCAAATGCAAATGAAGTCAACATATTGTTGTAAACAATTATATATTTTATATATATATATTTATTTTACTACACATTTCGTTTTGCTATATGCGCCGCAGTGTGTTGCACCATTCTGTGAGAGATCCCTTGAACTGAAGACCCGAAAAATGTGCAAACCTTACGATCTTGCTACTCTCGGAACACGCCTGACTGGCTGACTGGATCCCCAGGATTCCCAGGGTCCAGTCGAAAAGGAATTGGAATTGCGGCCTGATTTTTTCTTTTCTTCATTTTTGGTTTTCTTTTTCTATCAGCGAAGGTCGAACAAGAATTTGTCTATATATGATTTTAGGTGAAGTTATTCAAACTATCGTTAAAAACTTGTGTGAAAAATGTTGAACATTTATTGTTGTTGCCTTTTGGTGTTGTTTTGATCGCAGTTTTGTCGGTTTACACACAAAAAATGTCGTTTTTTGTTGGCTTTCTTTTTGGTTTTTGTTTTTTTTATATTTTTTTTTTACATCTTGGTGTAAAAAATGGCAGTTTATATATATGCTTGTTAAATATAATTCATTTAAATTGTGTGCTAGTAGTTGCCGCCTATCGATGTGAGCAAAGTCTGCAAAGGGTTTTGTTTTTCACATTTTTCCCCCCATTTGGATTTGGATTTAGATTTGGATGTGGATCCGAAACATTTTCCCTGGCAATTGCCGGACAGGATAGCTGAACGAAAGAAGAATGTCGTTTCGAAATATTTTCAAGCCAATTTATTAAGCTAGAGGGTCAAACATTTACTTGGCAGTTTTTCATCATTTTTCATGTACTTGTATTTTTTTATTCGGTTTTTTTCGGTTTTATTCGTTACTATTATTATAATTTTATAAGTTGTATTTTCTTTTATTACCCTAGATAACCTATTAATATTTATCGGCGGTTTTGGGAACACACTTTGCCGGGGACAACAAAACCAGAGAAAGGAAATCAATCGTATCCGTCTTCAGGTCAAATTTTGTGCGTGAAATTCTTCTAATAGAACTAAGGATCGCATAGCTATGGGGCGGGGGTCCTTTAAATACAATACAATACAATGCAATATATATATATTCGTATATCTGTAATTGAAGCTCTGTCTGCAATTGCCGGGTATTGAATGCGAATAATATATGGTGAAAGATCGATCTCCCAACAGGAATCTGTTGTGTGTGTGTGTGTGTTGAGTGACAACCTCTGCTGCTGGCATTTGATTAGACTACTTAACTAATTTTTCTTTTTCTTTTTCATTTTCGTTTTTTTCATAATTTATTTAGCTTAGTCATAGGAAAACATGCACTAGCAAAAATTTTAGAAAACTATTTATTTTTGGTTTTTTTATATGTTTAAACAATTTTGCGTGTCGTCGGGGTTTTTTTGTTTTGTTTTTTTTAAGAATTTCGTTAAAAATATATACTTTTAATAACTAAAACAAATGGGTTTTTGCCAATGAAATGCACTTTACCGGAACCAGAGAGGATCGAAATGGAATGGAAGCATTGAAAGTTCTTGGAAGTTTATTCAAAAGAGAGAGTTGGAGAAGGCTGAAGGTCTTGAACCTCTCTGGTTCATTTTGAGGCATAGTTTTAGTTTGGTTTTTTATTTGTTGCAATTTCCTAAGCCGCTTTCATTTACATTTCAAGTTCTTTCATGAAAGTAGAGGCTAATACATCGTTTGTCCACCCTTTTAATAATACATATATTTTAAATATATATTTATGTATAACATTTCCCATTAAACTATTATTTATTGATTTCTCTTCGGCATTCATCGTGTACGTGTTCGTTCGTTCGTTCGTTCGGCCTGGCATTTTATCGGATAAACTGCCTCGACATCCTGCCTCCTGCCTCCTGTCTTCTGTCTTCTGCCTTCTGTCTTCTGCCTCCTGCCTGCCTGCCCTTCGTCTTCTGCTTAGAAATTACACTAGTTAAAGTGGATGGAAAAAGGGGGTTAGTTTATTAAGCTTTTGGTATGCCATTAAGAGTTTTTGTTTTGTTTTTTTTTTGGTTTTTTTTTAATGGGTTTTCTTTTACTTATTTGGGAAAATAGAGCGCGTTTGGTTAGCAAGTTAGTTGAGGCCTACACACATACATATCATATGTATTTCCTTAATTCATTTCGAGTCAACTGTTCAACGGTTCGGCTGTAAATCAAGAGTCGAGTGTTTGTCTGTTTTCTGTGGGTTGGTTTTGAGTGGTTCTGAAATGCGATTTCGCTGTCATTTCGCTCAAGTCAAAGGCACCTTGCCACGCCTCCCCTAGCATCAGCCTACTATGCTTGTGCCCTCAGCTGTAAAACATATAAGTATCATATCATGGAGATGGAAACGGTTTTGGTTTTTTATTTAGTTTGAATTAAGTTTCGTTTTTATTATTATTTCGGGGTTTTCGGTTTTGCGTTTTGGTTGCTTTTTGGTTGTATACATAATATATTTTAATTTTATATGCTCTTCATTGTTATTGTAACCAGTTACTCTGTACTTTACTTTTCAGCTATTACTCGTTTATCTTCGGTTTGGTTTTCCTTCTTGTTGTTCTTTTCGGTTTTTGTTTTTTCAATAATAAGTGAAGAGTATTAATTTTAAATATGTCTTGGTTTTTGCCTTTTTTATGCATTTTCTTCTTATGGTTGCTTTAATTTATTTATGGTTTATTAACTATGCCGCGCCTGGGTTGCAGTTTGCTCGTATTATTCACGGGTTTTCCTTTTATATTTTTGTTTATTTAAAAATCTACACTTTATGTTCGGGTCTGCCTTATTTAAACGTATTTAAACAATTGTTCGCCTCTGCTATTTGTTCATGTGGTGGTGAATGCGAATGCTGCCTAAATTTATAACAAATTTAAACAAATTATATTTGGTTTGGTTTGGTTTGGTTTGGTGGATGGGTCAATGGGGACTGACTTCTTGCTCTTTAAGTATATATGTCTTCCAATTGTACAATTTTTTTATATATATAGTGTATATATATATATATTTAATTGTTATAAATATAAATAATTGTTTTTATGCATTTTTGTTTAAATAAGTTTATTTGGTTTTTCCTTTTGGTTTTTCTTTTAAGTACAGTTGCTGCTCTGCGTTTTCTTTTAAGTTTCGCTGTTTGTCGTTTATTTGTTGTTTCCTTTTTGTTTTTTTCTTTGTTTTTGTTAAAAATTACACCAAAAAACCAAGAAGAATTTGTTAACAACAATTTTTTATTTTTATTTAAGTTTACGCCTCCTTTTTTTGTCATTATTTATTAATGATAATAGAATATTTGCGCTAAATTATGTGGCCTGCCAATTATTTTGTTTTTTGCTTTTCCGTTTTCTTTTCGCCTAAATTGTTAACTAAATAAAAATTTTCCTAACAAATTAAGGGTTTTTCTTTTGTATTCGTGTGTGTTTGGTGTATCTCTGTGTGTGTGTGTGTGTGTGGGTGTGTGTGTGGGGCGTTCTTTTTGTTAGCGTTGGGTAGGTTTTTTTTTATCTTTTTGGTTTTTTCTTTTGGGTTTTTTCCATTTGGTTTTTGCTTTTCTTTTAGCGCTAGGTTTTTGTATTTCTTTTTTTTTTTTAGGGTTTTCTTTTCTTGTTGTAGCATTTTTTAGTGTTCTCTTTGGTTGTTGCTGTACTTGTTAAACTTTTCGCTTACGCTTTGCTGCTACATTTGCTCTCTCTTCTCTTGCTTCCTCGTATTCGCATTCATTTTCTTTTTCATTATCATTTTCTGCTGCTTCTGCTTCTGCTTTTGCCTTTGCTTTGTGTGTGTGTGTCGTTTGTTGTTCTTGCTGCTTCTATTTCTATTTCGCTTTCTCAAACACTCTCCCTTCTGCTTATTCGCTTTCCTTCATTGCTTTCCGCGCTGCTTTCTCCTCCGCCCCCGCTGCGCCGCCGCTCCAAGATGATGAACGCTTCTCTTAGTCGACCATCAACTCGAAATGGACGGATCCTCTCCTGTCCGAGCGATCGTGGTTGATGTTGCGGGCCCAGGCTTTGCACTCAATGTTGATCAAGACGCCGGCTGCAACAAGAGAGAGAGAGTGAGAGAGGGAAGAGGGGGCAGATATTAGTTGGATCGTTCAGTTATATGCAGTTCTTATATAATAAATAAGGCCCATTTTCTCTTCGTTTTGCAGCATTCCAAATAACCTCATTATTTTTTTCGTTGCATGCAAATTGTGTTCAATCTTTTGCCCATTACATGAATATTATACAGGGGATACTATACATTATTTTTGCACAAATAAGTGCCGAGGAGCCCCTGCCCCTGCCCTTGCCCATCGCTTATCCCTTTCAGCATTGTCCGCTGGCATCATTTTCCCCCCCCTTCCCTTTTCCACTGGGGACTTTGAGTAAATTGAAAATCTTCTGTAGCTCTCTTTATGGTTCCCTTCGTTGCCTGGTCCAGGGCGTTATTATCTCATTTTGAATGCAAAAAGAGTGCCAGAGGAGTGCCAGAGGAGTGGCAGGAGGAGGCAGGAGGGGAGATGCCGAGGGCCGCCACTGGCTGTTACTCGAGCGGAAACGGAAGTGTTGCCGCTGCCATCAAGTGACAGAAGACGAAATAAATTGTATGCCCAGGCGTGAGGGGAGAGGGTAAGAGAGGGAACAATGTAATAAGAAGCTAAAGCTTTCCTAAGGATTCCGCTCGAAATTAAAGTGTGGAAAAAGTGGGGAAAGTTTTTATGGCTACAGTTATGGCAGCGGGAAATGAAATCAAATGCACATGGAACCGCTCCATGGAAGTGCAGGGAAACGGAGCCCAGCAAACAAAAGATTTCCATAAAATTTTTCTAGTTTTTCCGCATATAAATGGCACCCATTGATGGCTCTATTATCTGCCCTTCCAGCTGTCATCATTCAAATACACACACACACACACACACACACACACACACTCACATTCGACTCGACTCCTGCGAAAAGTTCAATCCTTGCGCCCGCACACAATTTACATTATAAAACTTTTTCCATTTTCCCTCTCTGTCTCTCTCTCTCTCTCGCTCTCTGTGTGTGTGTGTGTGCATTTTTTTATTTTGTAACTTTTTTTTTCTTTTCACCGAGTGAGCCTCCATTTCGAGGACCACGCCCAACGCCCCCTGCTGACTGGTACACATGCAAGGCAATTTTCCGCTTACATAACTAATTTAATATTGAATTTCACATTTGGAAAATTGCAGGCCGCAATGCGACGAAGGCACTGGAACCGCCCCCCGAAATGGGGAAAATGGAACATGAATACTGTGAGGTAATTGAAAGAACTAAATGAAAATCGACTTAGGCTTCTCCCTCTCCGTCTCCGGTTTGGTTGCACAATTTTCCTTGTATGACACGCATACGCACTGTTGGCTCCAGCAGAGTTTCCGGGGAAAATGTGCGGGCTGCTCCCAATTCGTATGCCATCTTCAATTGTTCGTAGCGTAACCCATTCCATAAGCGGATTAATGGCTTAGAAATTGTTTGTATTGAAAACAAAAGGAAAACGAGGGAAACGCTTTTCTTCCCCCCACGCATTTCTATGCATTCCCATTACCATTTCCATTCCCATTCCCCCCTTTTGGATATGCTTCCGTCTATTTTTTCTGCTACGAATGTACGAGTATGTACCGACTCCTTGGCCACAGACAAAAGCATTATTAATGTTTATTGTGCCGTAAAATTGGGTTCTGTTCTGTTCTGCCAGGAGTTCCTTTGGGACGACAACCGACACGGAGTGGGGGGGTGAGTCTCCGCCTGAGTTTGATTAAAATTCCAAACACTTTTGCCCCATTTTTCATGCTATATGGATGGTTCTGTTGGCTTGGCTTGGCTTGGTTTTGTTTGCTGTTTCCTCCTTTCCTCCTTTCCGTTTGCCTTTCAGTGCATGAAGGAGCCCCACCCCCATCCACTCCTTCGAAGGAATACCTTATTCCGACTATAATGTTTACTTAGCCAGCGTTTAGTGCTGTCAATTAGTTTTAATTAATGGCTTTTCTCATTAGTTGGCCCTAATCAGCCGGACAAGGTAATATAAGCCCATTTCTTTTCCCACTTACGCGTAATGGATGGCTATCATTTAATGATGATTCTGCGCAAAAATCGTATCTTTAATTATGAACAGAAGTTGCTGAAAGTGTTGCTTAATTTATGGCTTAGGGTTATCTGGCGGGAAATGGTGGGTTTCCTCAGAAAATACTCAGTTAAGTAAGCTCTGATCGAGAAATAATATACTTCTTAGCCTCGAAGATATTGCCTTCTGTCTGTTACATCATTTTGAATATTCGGAAATGATAATCTTCAATAATGAAAGCGATAAACGATAATGGAAGCAGCTTTTTGCGATTCCATTGATCCTACCCAGAAATTAAATACCTTTTAAATGAACCGAAGAGAGAGGGAAATATAATTCTATGAAAATAGGAAAATTGTACTTACTCTCGACAGTGAACTGTACGGCGACGATTGGCGGTATATAGCCGTTAATATTTTTGAAGGGGAAATAGAAACGGGGGAAACCCATGCGCGGATAGTAATCGCGAGCCTTAATGTTCTCAACATCGGCGGGATTCTCACCCTCGCAGGACACCCAGACGACACCAGTCTGAAAATCAGATACAGGAAGAGATATTATCCATCGAGCGGAATATATATTGTCTGCCTATAAATAAATTTCACCTCATTTGGTCGCAGCTGTTGCTTCTCCTTGATGTGCTGCTTCAGCTCCTCGGGCATGTGGTCGGGCAAGGCTTTTGAGTCGTTGTAAATCTCTGGTATCCAGTTGTAAATCTGAAATTAAATCGATTCCAGTGCTGTAAATGTAGGGGACAGGTGGCAGGGGATGGGGCGGAGGTCATACCTTATTCAACTTGAGGAATATGCAGGGCCGGGCCACATGATAGCCAAAGTTATTCTCGATTGTGCAGGGAGCAAAGCTGGAGGCCTCGACACCGCACACCTTGCCCTCTGGTGGGGGATGCTCGAAGGAGCAGTTCACATGGTTCTGTTTGTCCTCGTCCTCGTAAGCTAAGGAACACAATCGGTTTATTGTTACATAATGCCGTGACAAGGGGTACGAACTGGGGTCCTGGCATACTTTTTGAGCACACATAGCAACATTTTACTGGATCAAAATGGAATTTCACTTACTGTGATCTTTTATCGGTTACCCAAAAATCAAAATATTGAAAGTATTTCAGTTAAACATCGACAAAAACTTAACATAGGGGAAATGGATTAGCTCTTTCCGCGATTAATCACAAACTTAAGGTTTCGTTTTACATTCGGTTTCTGTGTTTCTTTTAAAGGAAAATACCAGTTCTTGTTCTTGTCCAGCGAACAATTAAAAAGCTTTCGCTCAGGGGCAGGGGCTGGGGCCGGGGTTGTACTTACATTTCAGAAATCGTGCAGTTTCATCGACCCAGTACTGGTAGTTGTCTTTCTTCGAGGATTCGTACCAGACTAAAGTGCTCTCAACATTCGCCTCTGGGGGCATTGGTCGGAAGCCAAGACCTGAGCGGAAAAGGCAACGAAGCGAAACGAAATGGAAGGGAAAAAAGAGTTTTTGTGATTAAATGAAAATCCAATTGATTAGCTGTCTCTCAGCAGTCTTTTATTCGCTGCGCATCCAATTAGTTAATTAAATTTGGGTATTTTATTTAGTTCTTAACTGCGGTTTTGGTCAAAGGCTCATTGAAATTCCCGATGCGTGCATAACCACACACATGTGCGGTGGCTATACATATTTACTATATACTATATATGGGTGTGCCCTTGGGGCGCGGCCTATCCATCCATCTGTGTTTGGAACGTGTCTGCGTCGATTATAATTCATGCGATAGGCAAATGTATGGGGATATAGGATATGGGACACAAGGGCGTATGTGTGATTTATTTCAGCGAAATTTGTTTGCCTTTACGCCATGGAATTTCAATGAGTTTGTCCATTGTTTGGCAAAGCCCTTATCAAATGTTAGTTATGGCTTAGAGCGCTGTGTACTAACCTGGATTGGATCCAATCAAACCATTGTCAAGCATCCACTTGGGCTTCTCGCTGTCCAACGTTTGATAGAACACCGTAAATATGGCAGCAAAGAATCCAGTTAACGCCGCATAAAATATTATATAGAATAGTAGAATTTTTGCTATAAAGAGAGAACAGAAAGGCAAAATTAGTTCTGGAACATCATCTGTTTGGAGCATCAATCAAAATGCTAGGGTTTGACCCCTCCCAAAATATCCAACGACTATGGAATAAATCATCGCGATGGCCGCGCGAAAAAAAGTAATTAAGTTGTTTTTATGTTCACAAAAATTGTGGCATACTTCGGAGGCGCCACGCGGCGTGTCGTGTGCATGTGCCCCAAGTAATTTATATGCTAAACACAACACAAATGGAAATTCGAGCGAGGCGAGGCGAGGCGAGGCAGCGGACGGGCGTTCTTTTCCTTCTAATTAAAATTTAATGACAGCCTCCACGCGGCAGAAGCGGCAGCCCACCAGCCAGGATGTCTCTTTAAAAATTGAATGGCCTGTCGGGCATATATGCACAGATATGTGGGATGTATCTGTGTGTCTCTCTGCGTTAAGCTTTGCATATTTGATGAGCTTTAATTGCCCACAAAATGTCTTTTGCAATTAAGGGCACAGTTGCAATCGAAATAAAACATAGGAGGCAGTGGGAAATTGCGGGAAAAACGGTGGAAAAATATTCGAAAGTTAAAGGAACCATTTTTATTTGCTTACGACCATATAATCACTCTTACGCTGCTTTCTTCCATATTTCCTCAATTAAATATACTTATAGGAAGTACTTTAAATATTTGTCCTCCAAAACTCTTAAATGTCTGCCATATTGCATAATCAAGCTCGTGCAACTCCGCCTGGAAGTTGGTTACATGCTAAACCAGCTTAAACAGGTCTTGGGCTTAACAACAACTAAGTTCGTGAGCCACAGCCACATATACACATATAGGTATTTTCCAAGCAGACACAGATCCTAAACCATTTACGAGGCAGCACCTAAAAGATGCCACACACAGAAATGGCGAGCTGCGCCTAAAAGATGCCACACAGGAATTCGCCTGCAGCTCTTAATAGGCAACAAATCAGCAGAGGAAAAGCCACTTGGCTTTTCGCCGAGTATGAAGTATATATATATATATATATATATATATATATATATATATAATACCATGTCTGGGTATTGTGTAACCAACCAGCAAAACGGTAGTACATAGAAGTATATATGTGTGTGTGTGTATATATACCATCCTCAAACACATTTATGTCTGAGCATAAAAGGAAAATTGTTTGCTTCTGCGATTTCTGTGGCGAAAGTTTTTCTGCTTTTATGACTATTTTTGTCAACGCCGTGAATGCTTCTCTTTTTGCCTACCAAAATGGCAACTAAAATACGAATAACCCTCACAGACACACACACACACACACACACACACAGAGAGAAACAGAAGGAGAGCCCGGAGACAAGCACAGCGGATGGCTAACAGCTTTTCTAATGGTTACACTTAGTTATACGAGTATGTACGGGCATTCTGTATCAAATGGAGGACTTTTGATTACAATTTCCTTCTGGTTTTCCCCCCTCTCCCCCTCTTTACCGCTGCTGTTTGCCCTGTTTGCTCTGTTTGCTGCTGGAAATAGCTATTGTCCTTGCCACGCCTTCCCCGTAATGGGATTGGTGGGAATTTAATGTGTGTGAATGGCAGGGATATAATTTGTGGGCCAATCTGTTCCGATTTCTTATATAAAATGCATTTAATATCCGATTATTATTGGGAAAGTTTTGGACCTGGTAGAGGTCTTCATAAAATACTGAACATCTTTTTCCTTTCAATAAGTTCCCCAAGATTTAATTTATTTTAAACTATATTCCCTGCTACATATCTAGAAATTGTTCATAATTTCTCCCCTGCGAAATTCCTTTTCAGAACATCCTCTGCTTTTAGCCCTTTCCCTTTCTCCCTTTTCGAGGTCTTTGCGGCTTTTAATGCACTTTTTCCCTAGCACGAGCTTGCTGGTCAGACTTTGGAATGTCAGAACTTTCCGCCACTGCGCCCACATCCTGGCACATCCTGTCAAAAGCCGCAGAATTTTTCGCCCCCGTCTGTCACATTCTATGACTGTTTCGACGGAGCTTTTGTTGCTGCCAGAATTCCATTCTTTTGGTTGAAATTTAATCGAGTTTTATTCCATTAAAGTTCAATTAGAAACTTTTGCACAAAAGTATCAGATAGAAGAGTCAGAGCGTCGGAGTGTCAGGGCGGATTTGCTCGTGCACCTGACACCCAAAAGCGGCAGCTAATGAGAAAAGTTCGAGTTCCCCTGACAGGTGAAAGGCGGGGGGGGGAGGGCGAATCAGAAACTGCTATTCAAATGTTTTGTGGCAAAAGTTTTTTATTCAAAAATTTTACTCATTTTGTGGGAGAGAGTCCAATTATCTCGGGAGAATATGAGAATATGTTTATTAAAACTGCAGACATCTCAAATGTTTCAACGAGGTATACCATACTATTTTCTGAAACATTAATTAGGAGCCTTTCTGGGATACTTCCTTAATCACATTAACCGCTGGCTTTCAAGGAACCTGCCTGTGCTCAACCTTCAAGGGACTCGACTGGTTCCTGGCAATCCACGAAGAAAGTTAAAGGGCATCTAGAAAGTTCTTGGCTAATTGGCAGGACGATGGACGGATGGATTTAGTGTATGGGAAATGCTAAAAGACATCTGCAGAAAGGCACTTTGCCTGCCTCCCCCTCCAATTCCAATTCCAGTTCCAAAGTTCAATAGAAGTTTTTTTTTTGTATTTATTTTTTCGCTACCAACACGCACGACTCTTGACATTTTCTTGTGCCCCAGAAGTGGAAATGGCCCCCTTCAATTTCCATTTATCCTCACTCCATTTTTATTCTTCTTCTCTTTTGTTCGACTCTTGGCCTGTCATTTTGCCATTTTCCCGAGTTTTTGTAATTAAGAGTGATTGAAAGGTCACTTCCGGAGCATAGGTTACTTTTTCCCCCATTTTCCCAATTGTATCTTTTGCTCTCTCTCTCTCGCTCGCTACCTCGCTCTCCTTCCCTTTTGCATATTTTTAGGCCTCTGTTTCGGTTGACCCCTGACATTTGTACGGCCAGCCATTTGTTAGATACTCGTGCATATTGCTCATACGCCATGTGTGACACTCGCAGAATTGTTATCCACACAAAATAAATTATGGTGTGAGCAGAGCAGAGCAGAGCAAAGGCGAAAATATATCTGACATTGGCATCGCGATAATTTATCAGGCCATTAATCAAGTGGATTGCTCCGATGCCGTCCGGATTCTGAGACGTGGGAAAGTGTCGCAAAGGAAATGTTCCTACAATTTCGTACATAGATTGTGAGGCGTGAGAAAAGCATTTTGATTAATGGTTTTTAAATATTTCCTTGCTTGACTGCACACATGTGTATCTTTGAAATTAAATGAGTGTGGGAATGATCTGCGAAATGGGATAAAATAAATGAATAATGAAAAGCTATTGCCCATCTTTTCGAATCCCTTTTTAAAACAGTGATAAATTTTCTACTAATTTACCTTTTAGGTGTACCATAAATTTCGTGAAATATTCCTTAAAATTCAAAATGAAAATATTCCTTGTAGTGATTTTCCCTGCAGTAAATTTACTGGCAATTATATTCCTTCCTTCAGTAAATTTACTGTCAAATTTGTCCCTTTTTCTTGCCTCAAGCCCACCCAAGCCCTGCCTCTATCCAGCCCCCATCCAGTTTCCTTTTCCTCCATTTCTCTGCGCCTGCGCCTTGCGCCACAATCCCCGTCAAAAGCTCGCTGCTGCCCCCAAAAGTTTGAGAGCCACTGCTAGTAAGGAAAAGTCCTTAAAAATCTGATTTTCTTCTTTACTTACGTCACAGCAGAGGGCAAAGGAGATGGCGCAGCAGGGTGAGCAGTCGGAGGAGGGCATGGCTTTGGCTTTGGCTTTGGAGATGCCCCGAGGACTCTTTTGTGTGTGTGCTATTTTAATTTATGTTTTTTTATTTTTAGCCTGACATTCTCTAATATTTATGCTAATTTTGCATTTTACGTGCAATTTCTATTTCGGTGCTAGCCAGAAGAGTCCTTCTAAGCCTTTGGATCTGTGGCTTTGAGGTCTCTGTTCAATTAGAAATCTAATTTGGGAAAGCACTCTCCTTCTGCAGATGAGTGTGGATATTTTCAAGTGGAAATTTTCCCACTTACTTTCCTTTAGTTTCACTCGCATTTTTTGTCCTTACATAATTTATTGTACAAAAATTCACGTTCGCATGGCAACCCACAGACACACACACACACACACAGGAGAAATCCAAAACTCGAGTTTGGGGCGAGGTTTTTCCGGGGCAAGAGACAAGTGGTTTTTCCGTGTGTGTCTCTGTTCTTTGCTTCGAACTTTTCCCTTTGTTGTGTGACCGAATGTGAGCGTATGGGTGTGTATGGGTGAGTATGGGTGAGAGTGTGAGTGAGTGAGTGAGTGAGTGTCTCCTTCTGCACTTAACGAGCTAGTTTCCCCTGGTTTTAGTGGTCGCAATGGCCTCATGGGATTCGTTCTCTTCTGATGGCATGATGGTGCGGTATTTGCATGTTAAGTTGTGGTTCTTTGGTTCTTAGTTTTGTTCTTTTTTCGCGCTGCTCTTGTGGTTGTTGCTGGTTGCTCGGTGACTCAGCTGTTTGGTGTTTCTTGTGAAACTATCCTGTAAACTATACCACCATATCCTGTGGCAAGCGGATGGGCCATGTATACCACAAGCGATTGAGTGCCTTTTTGTGTGTTGAAGAAATAGATAGCTGTTACTTTCAGAGCGGAAAATCCACTAAAACCATCGATCCTTTGCTATTAAAACTATAGAGCTCTTGCTAAGGAGAATTCTTCCAACGAAAATTGAACTAAGACTGAGTTTTCAGTTAAAGGATTCTTAATTTCAAGTTATTTGAAAGAAAATGCTTCAATGAATTATGGAACAACCTTCTTTGAATTTGAGCGCATGACAATTTGGACATATCACTAATCAGAACTTTCGGATGAGCGGAATATTTAATATTTGGCTCGTATTCGAATGCATTCACTGGGAGGATCTTAAGTATTGAAGCTATATCCAAAATGAAAAATACTTAATAACCTATTAGATTATATTAATTTATATGAAATATTTTACTCCTGCCAGAAGGTAATTTTCATTAAATCTGAATGAAGAAAGATTCTTATAATTTTGTAGAATTTTATAACATTTTAAAAATATTTGTAGCGTGTTTTAAAATCACTTTAAAGTATTTCTATAGGAAGAGCACATTCTATCATTATTTCTGAAGATATCTTTGAATTTTAAGAGCATTTATAAAGAAACGGGACACCAGACTCTGAAGATAACTATTCATTTGGAGGTCTTCATAGAGGATGAAGATATCTTTTACATCATCTACCTTTGAAGAACATTAAACTGGAGCACAACCAAAATGTTCGCACCCAAATGTAAAAATCAATAACCACAAGATGGTAATAAATGTTTTTACATTGTTTTCGTTTTTTTATGTTTAGTTGGAAAGGCGTTAGGAACACGCCTCTACCCTCTAATTGGATGGCTGTGCGCTAAAATTCAATTTACGGGCCACGCGAATGCTAATGCCAACGAGGCTGATGATGATGATGATGATGATGATGAATGAGGATGATGATGATTGTTGGTGTAGTTTGGCCATGAATACATAATATCTACTACTATCCATGTGGGGGCAAGCTTTTCCAATGCCTCGCCTTCTTCTCTATCTCTATCTCTCTCTGCCTCTGCCTCTTCTTTGTGTGTGTGTGTGTGTGTTTGTCTGCCTTTTTGCATGGGTGTGTATCTGTGTTTGTGTGTGTGTGTGTGTGCATAACTCATTTTATGCTTTTGCCATGGCGTCTTTTGGGCGACACGCGCCTCTACGCCACGTTGTCATCATATTACGTATACGCCCCGTTCTGTAGCGACGCTATTTGCATTTTTGAGTTGTGTTCCGATGGAGGGGGAATGGCGGATGGGATGGGATGGGATGGTATGGCATGGGTGGGACTCTATCCGTATGCTTATTCAATTATGGAGGAATCATTTTCCATTTTCATGTTTGATTGATTGATTTTTATGGCCATGTGGGGGGATATCTACGTAGAAGGATTTCTAAGATGAAATAGAAGGAGGAAGAAGGAGGGAGAAGAGTGTGTGTGTGTGAAACTAATGGGTTGCGCAGGAGATTATGGTGTCTGCATATAACCATTAGAAATGGGGGTACACATTTCGAATGTTCAATTTTGAATACATAATTTTTGGTATATTTGTAATAATTTTGACAAGGAGTATTCCCATTTATTTGATCATTAAGTCTGTATCTCTATTTGTGCCATTTCTTGTCTCGATTGTGCCATAATATTGTATTTAGTAAAATTTCTAGACCTTATTCTAATAGCTTAAGGTCCCCCATGTAATCTCAGGGTATGATCTGATCTAATTATATCTCAAAGTAGTCCTATGTCTAGTTCCAGCTTTAATCATACCTCGAAATACCTCTAAGATACTCTCTCAATGCTTCTCCTAACTCCAATTCCAACTAAATCCCTTTCCTTGTCGCCCCTTCTCAGGGCTGGACATTTTCGCTCCCCACACCCCATATTCCCAAGGCCACTTTCATCAATATATCTACTGCTGGTGCTGCTGCTGCTTCTGCAGCTGGAAAAAAAAGTTTGGGGGAAATCAGCTTAATTAAGTTTTCATTTGGGCTGTTGCCAGGCGGAGGGTCGACGAGACCCATGAGAGTTCTGCTTCCTCCAATTGATTTACGCTTATGTCGCAGGGCTTAACGATTAACTGGCAGAAGGACCATACACCTATGGAGGGCTTGTGCAAGTGTGTGCGTGTGTTTTTGAGCACCTGGCGGCCTGGCAGGACAACGGAAAGCAAATTGGGAATGTTACGTATACGCCAGGTACTCTCTGGTGGATACTCTCTTGCGAGCTAGAGCTCGCTCTTTTTGGGGCTCTCTCTTCTTCCAGCTTTCACTCTCTCTCTGTACCTCTCTCTCTCTCTCTCTCTCTAGCTCTAGCTCTTTATCTCTCTCTTTGGGAGCGCTTGCATGGCTGGGGGCTCTCTCTTTGAACTTTGACATTTGGCCAAGCGTCAGAGCTGCACTTTTTTTGCTGCAAATAATGTAAAAGGAGAAGAGTCCTTCCTGTATGTACACACACAGAGGTGTGTGTGTGTGCGGCACCTGCATGGTGTTAGCGCTCTCACTCTCGCTCCCTCTCTCTCTTTCCCTCTGGCACACTGCCCATCTCTTTCTTTTTCGCTCTGTGCCACATATTTCGTTCACTGTTTTCTCGTTTCTTTCTTGTATTTTTTTTTGTAATTTCAGCTACAATTTCGCTTGCCTCATGGGTGCAAGCAGGGTGGAGGGGCTGGCAGGGGGGGTAGAGCCATGTACATTTTGACAGTTGCAAAAAAATAACACATGTATGTACACACACACACTCAGATACACACGGACACCCATACACCCCATTGAAAACTGGCACACAAACGAACCGAAAAATTACCAAAGGAAATGAGTGAAAAATGAAATGAAAAAAAGAAAGAAAAAGCCAAGCGAAAAAAATGTAGGATAAAAAATACTTATATTCAACTGTCAACAGCAGCACCGACGAGGACGAGGACGACTACGACTACGACTCCGTGCAGCGCCGCAGGTTACATGCAGCACAGAAAAAATTCCACAGGACTAACAGAAGAGTCCACACCCACATAAATATAAATGCTGACAGGGTTTCAGGTTTTACGTTTATTTAAGACCGTAATGCATTGTGATATACATTCTTGATTTTCTCTTTTCTCTTTCTTTTTTCGGGAGTATTTTTACGCTAAAGAATAGCATTTTTTGTGGGTGAAAAATGAGACAGAAGTGATTTAAGACAGTTTTTTTTTTGTTGAATAAGATTAATACATAGAAGTGGGAGAGAGATGGGATAATCTAGCGTAGATTGAAGAGGCAAAGATTATCTATCTATATAGAGTATTACATTACGAAAGCTGTGTTAGTTTGCAGAAAGCTTGAATGATAGATATATCTATTATAATGAACATTTGTACAATTTCGTATTCGAAATATCTGTACAATACTCTTCCAGTCATATTGTAGAAATTTCTTTTGGAACTGAGAACTCTGGTATCTTTAAAGACTCTAAGAATCAAAGAAGAAATATTAAGAAAATGAATATATAAATAATTAATATTTTAAAAGGAAAGATAATGTAAGATGAAAGCTTTTAAAAATTGTATTAATTTGGATAAAATTCTATCAGATAAATAAGATAAATGCTGATCTTTATGAATATATTTCTTTATTATATTTGATTCATATCGCCGCGATCAAGCAAAGCGATCAACCAAATCAAATGAATATATTTTTGAATTTAACCCTCGCTTTTTTTTATGTTATCATTGCACAATTTAAAACATGCTTCGAAATTATTTATTGTTTAATTGAGGCGAAATTCTGCTGCATAAAAAAATGTGTCATGCTAATTAGAATTACAATCATTTAATTTGGGCTAAATTCTGCTGCATCAAATAATTTTAGACCAGTCCCAATTGCAAATCTCATTCCCAGCTCTCACTAATTGCAGCAGTAACCACAACCAGCAGACAAATATCCACCAATCAACGTCGGCATACTATATATATTTATATGTACATTGGTAGTATAATTAGGCCAACAGCAGAAACCGCAACAGAATTAAAGCCGAAAAATAAATGTCACATCACACAAAAATCAATTAGTAATCCGAAATGTCTGTCTGTCTGTCTGTCAGCTAGCCGGAAAACCATTTAGCCAAAAACCAAATCCAGATTGCAACTGCAATTGAAACTATTTTTAATCAAATGTCAACCACAACTCGAGGACCACAACCAGGATTCTCGCGCTCTCTCGAATGTCAGATTGCGGAGCGGAGCAGAGCAGGGGAGCAGCCATGTGGAAGCAGATGGAAAATAATATGAAATCTATCTACAGTCACGGATGATACTCCTCCTGCCAGCCCCGAAACGCCCCTTCTGAAACGCTGTCTATCCGTCTGTCTTATATAACCAACTGTCAACATTTCAATTTTGTTCTTTTTCTGTGCATTTTTTTTGCAATTGAAATGTTGCAAGCTCACTGCACACGCAGCACAGAGAAAAGATAACAATGGAAAAGTACAGAGAGGGAAACGGACAATTTGGAGGAGCCTTGAGGAGACTAGAAGATGCTCTTTCTATGAGGAAATTGAAAATATTTAAATCAAATCTATTTTGGAATTTTTTATTTTATCTTTTACATGAAAAATATAATTAAAAAATCGTATGATCTCTAGTATTTTTTAATTTACAAATTTTAGTTTTAAAATTACAAACCTTATTATAAGGAATATATATAGTAAAAATATAAAGATTGGGATGAATGTTTTTTCTTTTGAAAATGAATTTGATATTATATTTCCATGATTATATATTTGAATCATTGTTAGCGTTTTCAGCTGCAAATTCACATTTTCTTTTAGTTTTCCTTAGCTCTACTCTGTCTAAACAAAAGTGCATATTCTCCTCCAGTTTTATGAGAGGAAAACCTGAGGCTACACTCTCCTCCAGCCTCCAGCCGTAAGAGAAATACTATAAGAACTCTATAGCTTTTGTGACGCTGATGCCTCAATTGGCATTCAGTTCTCGTCTTGATTTGAGGTTCCCCGCGCCGCTACTCAATGAATTTCCGTTTGGATTCCATTTCCATTGTTTATCCCCATTCCCCATACCCCCCTCGGGTATTCATTGCAAACATTTCTCCATCTTTTGTGTGCGTTCTATTCTCTTCGGTTTTGTGCTCTCCATCGTTTTGTTCTTTCCTTTTGCCGCTTGTTAATTGCCTCTCAATTAAGAGCATTTGAAAGTTTTTTAATTTAGAAACTTTTCGAACTACAAATAAATTGCATTTTCTTATGAATAATGTGTGTCGAAAGAAGAATGGAAAAATTATGCAATATTTCTTATGACGCGCTTGTTAATTACAGCGCTGAAAAAATATGAGTTTTTCCAGTGCAAAATTGTTAGCGGAAAGAGAAAATTGTTTAGTACAATTATTTAGCATGTGGTTTGGGCAACTTTCGTGGGTGAGTGCGAAGTGTTTTGGTTTCGTTTTGAATTCCAGATATTATAATATATTTAAGTAGATATTTAAAAATATTTAAACGTTTTTGCTGCAGTAGAAAGGTAACCAAAACGGAAGCAAAATATATTTTATATACCACAAGAATAATGTATCTTATAGAGTATCAAACACTTCACTCTTCGAATCAATGTTTCATATTGTATTTCCCTTTTGTTTTGTATATTTTTTCTAATCATTTTTCACTGTCGCTGCCTTGGACTACTGCCTACTGCCTACTGCCTGCCTGCATGCCTGTTTTCTGTTGGTTGATGGGCAAATTGATGTCAATAATTGAATGCCAGATGTTTATAAATGTTATAAATTGTTGATATATTAATTGCTTGTATGTATGTCTCGCCGGGGCCCACAATTGAGAAATGTGTGCCGAGATTTTAGTTCGAAATTGCCACACAGATTTCCGATTCAGTTTTCTCTGCTTCTCGGTTTCTCAGCCTTCCAATGAACATATTTTAGATGTCTACTGCCCGCCAATTATTCACTTTAATGTCCCACTCATTATTCACCTTATTCATTCACTAATTCCATCAATTAGTCAGGGAGGGGTGAGAGACGCTTTTCCCCCATTTCATGGGAGGGCTTAGGGCATCATAAATCGCTTTTTGGGGGGAAAAGCCAGAAAGAAATCTGGAGTCAGAGAGGTTGGAAAACTTTCCAACTGCCAGCCAAACAAGTCGACAAAAATTATTAAAAAACTTCTTGAATTTCCACGGGAAAAAACCCAAGAACAGAGCAAGAATGCTGAGAGCAGAATTCTGGAGAGAAAACAGAGGAAAACGCCTGGAGGGAGCAACTTGAGATGCCAGAACGGAGGTGTGGAAAAACTGCTTTGGCTGTAGGTCAGCCCGGGGGCACTGTTTATCCAACAACACGCATGGGGGACATGGCTGTAGCTGGGGAGGGGCTTAAGCCAGGGAGCAGAGAACGGTTTAGGGGGGGTCGCATGGATGTAGAGGGTTGTCTAGGGGGTGTTCGTTCTCTGGGGTGCACTCGCTTTTGTTGCCTTGTCCAAAGTGTTTAACCAAAGAAGCAGCACAACGGTTCAGTTTGCCCCCTAAGTAGGTTACACACAAAGACAGCAGCGCAGCCGTTGCTTGCAGCATGACACGCCCACCTATTTGTTGCAGCCCTCACACCGCCTGGTGCCCCTCTCTCACCACTCTCCAAAGCCAAGCTGTTTTTTATTTTGTGCAGTACATGGAATGAGGTTAGAATTGATTTTTGCGATAAAACAGGAGATCGCATGTCTGCAGGCATAGGCCTGCCACTGCCTCCACCTTTCGCTTGAACGGATTCCCCCCCTCCCTATTCCACGACTAAGAGAGCCAAAACTGGGTTATAGGCAATTGAACATTCAGCTGACTGGTGGATACAGATACAGATACAAGAGCAGGTGCAGGTGCGTTCTCGTCGGAAGAGAAAGCAAAAAGGTGTGAAGAGTAATTATTTTTACTGAATAATAGATTATCTAATGGTTTATTAACCATTATCTGAATACTGGTAAATGGAAAAGGGAAGTAATTTTAATAGCTCATATATAAAAAATGCCATTTTAATGGTTTCTTAGGGGGTTTTCGATTAATTAACTAAGGCCTTGAGTAAAAAATCGATTAACTGAATTTTAATAAATAATAATTGAATTTATGTAACCATTATCTATGGTTGGAAGATTCCCTAAACTTTCTCTTCTCTAAATCGATATTTGATATTTTTCAGAAATGCATCAAAGAATAAATAAAATTTTAGTTTTAATGCAAAAATAATTTAATAAAATATTTAGGTATTTCCATAGGACCGACAGATTCTATTCAATGAATTTCGTATACATTTGTACCTGGACCACCTGCCGTATACTTGATATTATTTATTAAACTATTACATTTAAAAATATTTATATTAAAACGTCTTGTAAAATATAATATCTATCACTTTTTGGTTATTTTTATCAAACCACAAGCCAAAGAGCTTAAGTATAATGCTATCTAAATGACATTTTGAATCCCCTACGTCACTATCTTGATACCATGCTGATACCCATACCCCGCACACACCGATCAATAGCACATTTTGCTGTCATACGATGCGACATTCGACTAAAATTCAATTTCATTAAAAATTTACCAGCAAAGTGGAGAAGAATTTCTAAATATAGACCCATCAGGCGAGCACGTGCCAAAGACACAATTGGGAAAATGTGGGAAATGGGAAAAGGGGCGGTGTTTAGAGGTTGGTCTCTAGGGGAAGGAGAGCTCTGTGTGAGGGCAGGGGCTAGGGGGATTCTAAGAGACATTCTGTGCAGCTCAATTGCTTTTCGCAGCTAAAAATAAAAAAAGCAATATCCCATAGAGAATCAAATAACACGTACAAAATAAATTGATGATAATCGTTATTGGAGTATTTTATTGTGCGAAATCCCTTGCAAAGCTTCTCTATTATTTCTCCGATAATTATTGCCGTCCTTTTTGGCATTTTAAAACCAGTTTCCATCCATAACTGACCTAACAACCCAAACAGTTGCCATCTACTCGTAAATAGAATGATATATAGACCTTAAACATTATCTAATTGGTTTATCAAATTACTCAGTTTTCATGGCTTTCAGTGCTTTCGTTTCGTGCGGCACCAGAAAGACAATAAACAATATTATCTATTCCGATATCTAAACATCCAGAAGAAAGAAAAGGTTTGCTTTTTGTTGAGCTTCCGATTGCTGGGGCCATAAAAAATTTATGACAATTTTTTTTAGGGGGGCCGTTGTCATGACGCTTACACACGATATCCAGCGATTAGTCATCTATTTTCCCTGGGAAATTATGCTTCCTTCCTGCTGTATCGAAGTCACCAAAAAGGTTGCAAGGACTCGCTCGCATTATGCAATCGTGGAAGGACTAAATGATGGTTCAGTGAGGTTCAGAGTGCGATTTTCAGTATGGTTCCATGAAGTGTTCACGCATTAGCGATGGCTGGGCTGGGCTGGGCTGTACTGGGCCTGAACCTGGGCCTTAGGTACATTATTGATTTCTATATTTAGACTAACTACGTGACTTGCACACACGCGTCTCGTGGCCCATTCTCTACGTACTCGTGCTACGAGTAAGTGCTTCCACTTTGATCGATATTTCGCTTGGGAGATACAGCTACAGATACCGATACGAGAACGAGTACGAGTACGGGATATGATTGCCCCTTTAGCGTTGGCGGATGGAAAAGGCCAAAGTAATGGTGGCAAATGATTGGCATGTAATTACGAGTGAATTTTCTTCTGGGAAAGTACGGGAATTGGAAGAACTAATCGATGAAATATGGTTAGAAAATGTCAATTTATAGTTGCAATTCGTGGGTGTACTTTTTGACAGCAAATTACCTTTGAAATAGTAATATGAAAATGTGTCCCAAGTCAAATCAATTGGAAAAATCGTTGATTTTATTGAAAAATCCATTAGTCTCATTAAATATAAAACAAAATCATAATTAAAAGTCAAGAAAAACAACCTGAAGAATTAAAAAAAAAATAATACAAATAAAAAAATTAATTTTGGAAAAGTGGTGGAAAAAATATGCATTTTCTATAAGTTTCTATAGAAGTATTAAATAAATAGGTTCCAAAACTCTCAAAATTTAGAAATATTTTTGATAAATGGTCTATTAATCTTTAGCTAAACTCTGAGAAAAACCTATGGAAAATATTCCATAGATATTCCATAAAACTGTGGCAAAGGATAGTACTTAGAGTACTCCTAAAATTGATCTATAATTCATATCTGCAAAAAAGGAATAATAACCCATGTTCAATATCCTACATTTGATTGATGTTTGATATAAGTATTTAAAAATCATTGTAAAATGTACAGTGATCGTTCATTATTTTGATCACCTGTGAGCAGAAGTACTTACCCCAACTGGAACCGGTACGTCCAAGGCATTGGCTAGTTTCACTGTTCCATAGGAATTTTTTGAAACCCTCCCATTTGCCCATTTTTACCGGCGGCGTATAGTATTCACCAATTTTCTTCTCGGCCATTTTTACTGGTTTTCTTTTTTTTTATCGGGTTTTACTTGAGATTTGGTTTTAATTGGTTTTTGTCACTTTGGTTTTGTGTGTGTTTGGTTGTTGTTGTAGGAGGGTGTCCTGTCTATAAAGCTAGTTCTTTGTTTAAGCTAATTTTCTTGTGGGCTTAAGGTTGAACGCTTATCGATTATGAATATATTATATATATTAAATTATTTTATATATATAGATTTATTGGTGTTGATTTTGGTTTTTTTTATTTTTGGTTTTTTGGGTGAGTTTTTCTTAATCAACTGCGTTGGTACAACATTTTATCGGTTTTTTTTTGGTTGATTTTTACGTTTGGAATGTTCGTAGCAGTATTTTGGTTTAGATTTGCGCTAACTTTCGTTACTGAAAAAGAAAGTGATCATCAGAAGATAGTTTTAGGTGGTTATTGGATGGAGTTTTGTGATTAGATGTGACACCTGTTAGTGGATGGAGGATGGACGATAGATGGTAGAAGTTTGTGACATAATAGTTGAGATTTTCTTTTGGTTTATTTAGTTATTGAATGTTCCTGGTGCCTCTTGTACTTTAGTTCACTTTTATATATATTTTATAGTCTTTTTAATTGTTTTTCCTAGCATTTCTTTAATTTCTATTAATCGAACTATTTTTCCCTGTCTAACGCCGAAAAGGAGACTCCTTTTATGTAAGTAGCTATTTCTCTACTGGTTTTTGGTCACAATTTTCCTCGAAAGCCATAATCTGTTTTCCTGCTTATATAAACTTTGGCTTTTCTTCAGTTGTTCTTCAGCTATTTTTTCTCCATTTTTTTCTCCTTTCAGCAAATGTGTGTGTGTTTTTGTTGTTCCTGCTGTGTGCCGTGCCTCGATTCGGCGCAGCCACAAGGACACTTGAGGAAAATCTGTCTTGGCCCCCAGAGTCTTTTCTTTGCTTGAGTTTTCTTTTCTTTTGGCTTTTGGGCTCCAAAAATGGTTCACTTTTTCTTGTTCTTGTTTATTTTACTAATTTGATTCTTTTGAATTTTTTCCCATTAGTTTGGAAAATTGTTGGTGAATTGTTGTGTGGAAGGAATCTGCTGCTTTCTCGTTTACGTAAAATGTATATTCAGTAGTCACCTCTGCCGATTTTTGAGCCACACAGACACTCTGCTGCCAACTGTTATGTAATCTCGAGCGTGGAGCATGGAAAAAGCCTTCGACCAGCAATCGTCCGACTAAAGCCGACGACGACGAGCGACGAGTGGCGGACATGCGCGCGCGAGAGAGAGAGAGAGAGATGAGCACAGAGTCAGTGCAAAGAAAGAGAGGTGGCTAGCTAGAGAGACAGAGAGAGAGAGAGAGAGAGAGAGAGAGAGAGAGAGTGTGTGCGAGTGTGCGAGAGCGGAGAACTGGAACTTTTGCCTTGGAAGGTTATTTTTTTTTTTTTTTGCTCAGCTTCTTCTTCTGCTTTGTAGTGCTGCAGCAGCAGCAGCAGCAGCAGTGGCAGCTTTTGGAATCGAAGGCAAAAATACTTTTACATGCCATGCCATGCCATGCCGTTGCCGTTTGCCATGAAAGTTGACAGCTGGGCGCCAGCTTAATGACAGTTCTGAGAGCAGTACTATAACCAATATCCATGCAGAACGCTACGCTAGAGGGAGTGGAATGGAGGGGGGGGAGTGGCATGGTGTGGTGTCCTGCCGCTAATCCAATAGTCCATTGGGGAGTACATTCTCTGACCACCACAAAATCTGATTCTGTTCTTTCTGCACTTTTTTTCGCATATAGAAAGTATTTTTCAGCTGACGCCCAAAAGCATGCAACAGAATTTATTGTACGCTGCAAGGACATCCTCTTTGGAGGATTGTTGATGATGATGGCTCTGCCCCTTGCGCTTATCATCGAATATGTGTGTTTTCCTTCGTTTTGTTTTTTGAGGAAAATTCTTGCACGCACACACAGCGACACACATAGACACCACATACTCGTGTACTCGTAGTCGTAGTCGTAGTCGTACTCGTGCGAGCGTATGCCTTTGCTTGACTTACTTTTTGTGTGTGGGGCTGTGTTCTGTCGGCGTCGCTGTCGCTGTCTTTTCGCGGCGCACATTGCGCAACGCGTCCGACTCGACTCGGGCTCTGGGTTCTGCGGCTTTGCCTTTGCTTTTGGCCTGTGGCTGGTGGGCTGGTGGCTGATGGCAGAGGGGCCGTGTGGCATACGGGCTTGTGAGTGTGTGTGTGTGTGTGTGTGTGTGGCATGGGGCGTGTATGCGGGCGACTGGTGTGGTTTGGACTTGGGGGCAAGCGAATGTCTAGTAAAGGGCATGGCGCACAAATGTAGGCAACGCTATCGCTATGTTCCCCCCAGAAAACACACGCACACACTCACACTGAGAGACTCACACACACACGCACACACAGACACAAAGAGAGATAACTGTTTGGTGGGGGATACACATAAGTATTTCTCGGGGCTTTCCTTTTTTTTTTTGCAATTTTAGTTCGTTTTTTCTTCTGCTTAAATAGTGCATAAAGATTGAGTGAGATTAAGGTGTTTTCTATAGTAAGGGAATCCTTTAGCATTTGGAGTGCTATTATCATCTTTTCTTAAATATTCCAATCAATAAGTGGAAGATCTATAGGCATTATTCATCATTAAGGTTAGGATTTATACTATCATGACTACCAGACTATTCTGTAGCATATTTCTTTAGAATAAGCGGAATTTTCTTGGATATTTCCACCATTTCCTCAACCCTAGCTTAGGTTCTTTCTACAATACTTCCACTACACCCCAGACTTTTATATAAGATCGAATTCTAAAGCTAACTATGAACATGTTTTGTAACAAAGTTTTTTCCTGCTTTTTGAAGTATTTTGTTAGCACATACACACACTTTGGATATTGTCTTATTCTCGTTGTATATTTTCTTTGGCTCTGAGCTCTCCTTTGGCGTTAAATTCTCAAGCAGCAAAGCAGGCAAAAAAAATCGAATTTCAGTATGTATATAAGTTTTACAAGGATATCTTTGCTGCTGCCGCTGCCGCTGCTGCTGTCACAATGTCCTCGTTGTCGCCGTCGTCGGCGGCGACGTAATCATAAACTGCTTTTTTTTTATTGGCACAAGTTTTTCCCTCTCTGTTTTGTTTATTTAAATTATTTTTCAGGCACTTGAAATCATTTTCGATTTATGGATACACGGTGTGAAACTTTTCTTTTTGTAGGATTTTCCTTGGATGGGTTTTTGGAGTGTGGATTTTTTTTTTTATGTAACCAGCGTTCGTTCAGATGTGAAAATTTTTTGTGTTGTTGGTTGATTTGGATTTTGAACCGTGGCACACATACAGAATGGGTGTTTTTTTTATGGTTTTTGTTGTTTGTTGAACGCCTCCTCCTTCTCTCTACGCAGACTTGCACATAATAGCTCCAGATATATAGATATATATATGTAGCTGCATGTGTACATATATGTATGTATATCTATGCCGTTAATCCGCCAGCGAGTGCGAGTAGCAACCGTCCACAGTTAAAACGCCAATGATAGTGCCAGGCCATCGACGATTGTGCCGCAGCTTGCAGCTGGCTATCCAGAGCGGTTCGGTTCGGTTCGCTTCGGTTCGCTTCGGTTCGGGTATTCGGTTCGGGTATTCGGTTACGGGGTTCGTCTTCGGTTCCGGCGGACGGACCCACAGCGTTAATGGGTGCCAGCGGGGGTGTGTGGTGCGGTGTGGTCTCTGGATGGAAGCTTCAGCTTTGCAATGGAATCAACAAAAAAAGTGCCAGAGATGGAGCTTTTTGCTCAGCTGGGTGCCGTCGCCGTTTCGCTGGAATAACAGTCGACGCTACGCTTTGTTCTCCTAGTGGGGTGCAGCGTGGGAGAGACAGAGAGAGAGAGAGAGCAAACGCTTTGGGTTCGGTGAAGCTTTCAGCTACTTTTGCTGCTGTGATTTGCAGTCCCATCGAATGGCTGTAAAACTGTGTGAGCGCCAAGCGCCGCCAAAACTTTATTGGTTGCAGGCCAATCAGTGGGTTGTGCATGTAAAACTGCCATTTAGTTGGTAATTAATGTACAACTTTTCAGTTAAGGTAAAACTGTAAGGACTTTAGTCTTTGCGTTACCCGAAATGCGGCATTTCGGAATTTAACGGCAAAGTGCGGCATTAGAAGGTTTGATCAAACGGCTGCACTTTAGCCGTTCTTCCATAGATATTAACAAACGATACCTAAAACAACGCCTTATAAACGTACCTATCAATAAACAAAAAGAAAAAAAAGAAATAATTTTTTTTCGAATTTTCCTGAGTTTTTTAAATAAAAAAAATATCAAATTTTAATTTGAAATCTTAATAACTTTCAGACGGTAAGCTGGAGCTACAATGTGTTTGAGTCCGATTTATAGCTTAATATATCAGCTTTGCAGAATCGTAAAGTTCCATACAACCAGATCTAAGATACTGAAGTTATGTGAAAAAAAAGCACAGCCTCTGAAATAAAAATTAAAATTAACAGTTTTTAAAAATTAAAAAAAATCAACACCTTGAAAAAAAAAACCATAATTCCTTAACAAATTGTGAAGCCCCAAATCTATCTGAAAATATCGGTTTGGTTCCCAGCGGAAATTTTGTGTTTCATAGTATAATTATTGTTTCCAAAAAATGGAAGTATGAGGAAAACAAGCTTCCAGTTAATTTATTTAAATATTTTTAATGCATTTTTTAATTTTAAATGAATTTTTTAACTCTTTAAAAAATAAAATTGTGCTAGTGGCACCTTCTAAGCTGTTGCTGTCTGTCTGTGTCTGTGTCAAGTGTGAAACTTAGCCCCAGGCTAACCCTCCAGTCCACCCACAACTGTAGACATTTTTGCTTGCATTTGACAGCGCTCGTTTGGCATTACTGAGGACCTGCCTGTCTGCCCGAGTGCCTGCCTGAATAAATTGCAGGAGTCGTCTGTCTGCCCCCCGGATGTGTGTTTGGCAGCGGCGCGGCCAGTGTGCTCTCAGGCTCATGCGCTCTCTCCGCCCGTCGACGTCTGATGGAATTCAATCAGCGCAGAAGCCCATCAATCGGTGCCCCAGAGGCATATCATATTGTCCAACGGAAAGCCAAAGGCGGCAAAAATCACCAAAATTCCAATGGCGAAATTCCAGCCTTCCGGCGAATTCAGACGCGCTCCTGCGCAGTGGAGACGGAGAACAAGCGAGGCAGACACGAAGAGACTGTGTCTCCGGCTCTGGTAATATAATATTTATTGATTATTTTGCTGGCGAGCAGAAAGAGAGGGAAAGAGAGAGAGAGAGAGAAGGAGAGTCCCAAGGAGTTTGAGTTTGAAGTTGAAGCCGGGGCATTATTTCCAAATTATATAAAAACTAAAGCCAGAACCGGAGCCGTAGTCCAAAGCCGGAATCTGCCAGAAAATTGACTTTTTCCACGTGATGGGGCTTTCGTCGTCTAAGACTTTTTTTGGGTGTTAAAGAGAGGGAAAATATTGTACGGTTTTTTGGCAGACCTTTCTCTTTTGGCTATTTCCCCTTCACTCAATTACGTCATTTCTCAGCTGATTTTGGAAAGTTATCCGCCAAAGTGTTATACAACCAGCGAAGGAGGGGTCCTCGAATCCCTGATTCTGCTGCTGCCGCTGCTGCTGCTGCTTCTGCCTCTGCTCTTGGCATAAAAATAGTCTTTTAATGGCTTTAATGTCAATTGAGTTGGCCAAAAACTTAGTGGTTTTGCTATTTTTGACAAAGTTTTCCATTTCACAGGGTGCGAGGGGTGGGGCGTATAGAACTTTTCTGAAGGACATTTTGTTGATTGTTTTGGACTTTTTCCCCCCTGCCCCTCCTTAGCTGCTTAATATTAGGAGGTTCCTTCTTCAGGCCACATAATTTGTCATTTCCTCGCTTGTTGAGGGGCTAGGCATGAGGTGTCATCCTCGAGGGGGCTTAGGTTTGTTTTGGGGGAGCTTTGGGGTTTGGTTTGTTGGTTTTTCTCCAGTGGCAGAGCTACACTCGAGTGGGAGAACTGTAGGTGCGGAAATGAGTACATATTCCAGATATTTGTGGCAGCCCAAAAGTAGGCAACAAAAAGTACTACGGGTTGTAGATCAATTTAGGGTTAAAATCGTATTTTGAGATTGAACAACAAGGAATTATATGCTTATATCTACCATATATGGTCATCTGCCTCATATTTTCCCATTAAATATTTCATATATCATATTTTGGTCTAATTTGTGCCATTATTTGTATCATATATCATACATCACTCGACTAAAACGTTAGATACAATTTCCGACCATTATCTATCCATATATCATTCATCTGTATTAATTTTATCAGAATTTGTGCCCCTTTATGCGATATTTCTGTCATATTTTCCCTTAAATACACCATAAATCGTATATATCGCTCAACTGCATAATTATGTACATCCTATATGTTACATTTCTCTCTAGTTTCGAGATCCAGCCCAATTATCATTACCACATCATGGACACAGTTTCGCGTATCTTGGGGGCTGCTGGGCTGCCGGGCTGCTGTCATTGTCACGCCCCAATCAACATAAATCAATCAAAATTAACACCAGAGACAAGTAGAAAATGTACACAGGACACGACACAGCCACAGAGAGAGAGAGAGAGAGAGAGAGCGAGAGAGAGTGAGAGAGAGAGCGCGACAGGGAGAGAAGAATACGACAGGATGTGTACATATATAGGAACAAAGGAAAGGATGCTGCATAAATTGATGGCAGCGGCAGCGGCACTGGGCTACACAGCAACAATAGAACAAGGAACGCACATGTCCTTACAGCTAATTCAATTACAGAGGAGTGTTGTAGAAAGCTTAAGCTGCAGACGAGAGAAAGGGGAGAGACGAAAGATACGGAGAGAGAAAGGGAAACAAGAGATACAGAGTGCAAGAGATACGCATAAAGAGAGCGGGAGAGAGAGGCGAAGGCCTGAACCATGTTTAAGTTTCAACTAAAACAAAAAGCCACATACACACGCACACGCACACCATCCAACATCCACCAACCAACATCCACCATCCACTAATCCACACAAACAGAGATTACGTATACGCAACACAGAAAAATATATGTCGCGTTAATGCGAAAAGCTTGCAAAACTTCTGAAGGATATATAAACCGTACCATCGCCCCACCGATGTCCGGCAATGAAAATAATTGAAATATGGCAGATATAACACTTAAACCTTTAAATTATGGACCCACACACACGCACACACACACACCCGCACTGAGGCCGGCGATCAGCCGCAGCAGAGAGAGCGGGAGAGCGGGGTAGGCGGGAGGCAGAGGTTGACCCACTTTGCTTGCCAAAAACTTGTGCACATCGAGCCTCCGCGGGGCACCGGCACTGGTCTGGGGTGGTGCTGGCAGTGGGCGCTATAATTGTCCGGGGGGATTTTTTGTGGGTGGCTGCAAGTCGTTTTGGGGGCGCATTAAGCCGTTGTTGCTGCCTGCCCCTGCCGTTGCCGTTGCTGCTTTTGCTGCTGTTCTTTTGCCTGCCTGCCTGCCTGCCTGCCTGCCGACTGCTTGTGAATTTTCGCACAAATGGCAAAGTTTAAGTGCTTGACAAGTAGAAGTTTAGTATGGTTTCAGGGAAGGTCAGGTTAGAGGGATTCTGGAGAGGCCCTACAACGAACGAGTGGTTATAATAATAGAACCATAAAGCCAACACAGCAATGGTCGCTACACCTTACACCTTACACCGCGTCTGCAGGAGATTGCGATACAGAGAGTCGTTGAAAATATGGCATACAGATTAGACCTAGAGTTTGTGGACTTCTACAATCTAAAGTCATATAAAACCGTTATAAAATACATATTTTTTGATTATAATTAATGTTTATATTGAAACTAATGTATCTTTTCTTATTTCAGATAATCGATATCAAGTGGCAGTACAGAAGGTAAGTAATATATTCAAATATTACAAATATTCAGCAATCGCAAATGTTTAAAAAGTTGATGTGCTCTGAATTTCCAAGATATAATGCTGAACTTGAGTATAGTCATTTATTTACCCATTATCTAACCTTCTACCAAGTTTTAAAAAGACCCCATAAATAATTCAGCCTTATAGCAAAACTAGTTGTGGTGCCCTGAATTTTCAAGATATAGAGCTGAATCTTTATAAAGTCATGTATGTAACCATTATCTAGCTTATTATCCAGTTTCATCAAAATCCATAAATTATAAAGCCCCGGAAATAGGTAAAAGTTGTGGTGTTCTTAATTTTCAAGATACAGAATTGTATTTTGGTATAGCCCTGCATTGACACATTATCTATCCATATATCGAGTATCATAAGGATCCAATAACTATTACAGCTATGATAAGTAAATAAAAAATAGTTCCTTTGGGTTTCGAAATGAAATTCTATTAAGAGCAGCTATATCTTGTTAGGAAACGACCGAGGAGTCAAGAATATATATATATATATCTTTCTACAGATTTCCCTTTATTTTCCCAACAAATACTCTCCATCTGTGGAGTGTAGGGCGCCGTGGGTTTTCGTGCATTTGCCAAGTCACAAGTCAAGATATCCTCCAATCGTCGTTTCGTTGTTTGGGGGGCAAGCAGGAGAATAGCAGCAGAATAGCAGTGAGAATATCGATTGCAGGGGCAATCATAAGGCTGCCTTGAGACCACTACAAAGTATCCCGAGTGCTTGACGTGGCTTAAGGACGATTTTCAAGTTTATTTATTGGATAGATAAGAGTACAAATTGGCAAATACGTATACGAATATCTATGCATACCTATAACTATGATAACTATGAGCTATGCTAAGCCTTAAGTCTTTTCTTTCTTTTTAGAATCCCCCACTTTTATATGGGGGATTGGTTTGGGGGGCTTGGCCCTCCCAACAGAACACACTTCTCTTTCGATATCCTACTCTATTCAGTATTCAATTGTCACACACTTGGTCTTCAGATACTCGTTGAGGGCGTCTTGACCCAGGTCCTTGCCATAGCCGCTCTGCTTGAAGCCGCCGAATGGCGCTGCCACGTCTGTCTTGTTGTAGACATTCACGAACACAGTGCCGGCCTCAATGCGGTCCGCGAAACTGAGAGCCTTGCTAATGTCCTTGGTGAAGACTCCGCTTGCCAGACCGTACTCGGTGCGATTGGCCCTCTGCATTACCGAGTCGATGTCGCTGCCATTGAACTTGGAGATGATCATGATGGGCCCGAAGGACTCCTCCTGCGCAATGTACATGTCGTCCTCGACATTCGTGAATACCGTGGGTGTGAAGAAGTAGCCCTTGAGATTCGGAACACGACAGCCGCCGTACACCAGGGTGGCACCATCCTTCACGCCACGCTCGCAGAACTCCAGCAGCTTCTCGAAGTGGGCCTTGTGGTTCTGCGGGCCATGGGCTGTGGAGCGATTCAGGGGATCCCCGATGGTCATGGTGCGCAGATCCTTAAGCACACGGCGCACAAACTCGTCATGGATGCGGTCCTCCACAAAGAGTCGGCCAGCAGCAATGCAGTTTTCTCCCTTGTTGAAGAAAACCGAAGACATGCCCTGGAAAATGCAGAAAAGAGAGCTTTAAACGGAGGCCTTCTAGAGGATTTTCTTCGGTGTTTTCTTACATGCTTCACCGCTTTATCCAGATCACAATCCGCAAAGACAATCAAAGGACTCTTGCCTCCCAGCTCCAGCGAGCACTTCTTGAGATTGGAGTCCGCACAGGACTTCATGATGTGCTTGCCAATGGGCGTGGATCCCGTGAAGCCCAGCTTCCGAACCAATTGATGATCGGCCACTGCCTGACCCGCATCGGAACCCTTGCCGGGCAGGACATTAATCACACCCGGAGGGAAACCCGCCTTGACTGTCAGCTCGGCAAACTTCAGAGCCGTCAAGGGACACGTTTGGGCGGGCTTGATCAGACAGGTATTGCCAGCAGCAATGCAGGCGGCCATCTTCCAGGAGAGCATCATCAAAGGATAGTTCCATGGGGTGACCAAGCCGCACACGCCAATGGGCTCCTTCCGCGTGAAGGTCAGGACATTGTTGGGTCTCGCGGGGTTCACGGGGATGGTGTTCCCTTGGATCTTGTCGCACCAGCCGGCAAAGTACCGCCAGGCATCGATGGACATGCCAATGTGGGTCTTCAGGGCCAGGGTGTAGACGGCACCCGAATCTACCGATTCGATGGTTGCCAGCTCCTCCTTGTGCTTCTCCATGAGATCAGCGAGATTGAGCATCAGCTGTCCACGCTGACGGGCGGAAACCTGCTTCCACGAGCCGTAGAATGCCGTGTGGGCAGCCTTTACCGCCCTGTCCACATCCTTGGCAGAGGCACAGGCCACTTTGCAGAGGACCTTCTCGTCCGTGGGATTGACAATCTCCAAGGTGCGCTTGCCCTCGGCATCCACAAACTCGCCATCGATGAACAGCTGCGTGGGCACCTGAATCTCCCGTTTGTTTGCCTTCAGAGTGAAGCCGTCGTAGATGAGCTGCTGGCCACCAGAGCCGCCACTGCCTTGACGCAGGATCTTGACGATCTGTCCGAAGAACTCCTCAAACACGGGGGCCATAAACACATTATCATTCTCGAGTGGGACATCGAAGGCTTCCTTTACCTCCTCCACCAGACGCACCACGTCCATGGATCCAGCGCCAGCGGCAAAGAAGTCTGTGGAATCCTCAATGGGTTCCTTCAAGATGGCCTGCCAAATGCCAGAAAGGATGCTCTTCTTGGACAGCTCATCGTCGGAGAAGTCTGTGATGGGCTGCTGCTCGGCCTGCTTGAACCATTCGCTGGCAATGATCACCTTCGACCCACGCTTGATGCGACGCACATTCACGAACGCCCCATCGGTGCCTTCAATGAGCAGTCCCGAGGCATGAATCCAGGCGGGTTTGGCCAGACCCTTCAAACGCAATGGCTGGCCATTGGACACGGGACCAGCGGAATACAGATGGGCGCCAAAGAGACGTATCTGCTCCTCGGTGCCATCCTGCAGCACCACTGTGGCTATGGCCCCCGGCACGGAGTCCAGGCCACGCACAAAGTTCCATATCCGCTCCGCCGATTGCTGGAGATTAATCAACTGATTCTCGGCCTTGAACATGGCCGGATCATAGGTGGCCCCGATCTCCGTTTGGATTATCTTTGGCGCTGTGCCATTGGCCACCATATCCACGGCCACACCCATGGCCTTGACGCCCTCGGGGTACAGGAATCTCTTGTAGATGCTATCCAGAGTGTCGGTGGGCTCGAGATTCGTCTGACGCGTCAGCAGTAGTGGTCCAGTGTCCAGGCCGTCGTCCGCCCAAAAGATACTAAAGCCAGCCACCTCGTCGCCCTCAATCAGGGTCCAGGATATGGCACTGGCACCGCGATGGCGTGGCAGGATCGATGGATGGTAGCAAATGCTGCCCAATGGAGCCCCATCAATCACCTCCATGGGAATGAACTGCGAACAGTACGGCAGCACATTCAGGGTGGCGCCCACCGATTTATATTGTGCCAAAACCTCCGGCAGGGCCACGCCCTTCCGCCGCCAGCCGCTAAACTTAAAGACGGGTATCTTGTGGGCTGCGGCCGTGGTGGCCAGCACATCCTCGCGACTCCCCTTGTCCGGTATGGTGAAGACACCCACAATTTGAATGTTCGAACGCTCCAGCAGCAGCTCCAGCACATCGGCAGCAAAGTTGCTCTGGCCAATGATGGCAATGCGAAGTTTTAACTGAAGGATGGAAAGGATTTCGAAAGGAGAAAACAGTTAGTTGTTGTTGCTCTGCCAAGAGAGGTAGGTGGGAGCTCTGTAGAGGGAGCCACTTAGGTCAAAAAGGCGATTTGTAATACGATTCTATCTTCATCGTAAAATGTTCGTTTGGGAATGGTTTAAGGATGCAAGCGGAAGCCTTATAAAGTAACTCATTTTCTAGAAAAAGTCTTATAAATCCTTTTAAATCATTTAGAGCACTCGAGAGCGCCAATAGAAGCTCCATAGGTGGCGCCACGTACGACAAATATGTAAGCCTCCACTTTTTATAGAAATCAATTCACTGAGCCGCCAAAAAATCATTAAAAACTCGAATTTAAATATAGATACGTATTTCTATATTCTTTCCATCAAAAATCTGAATTCCAAATTGTTCTATAGATCGATTGTGAGTCGCTTTACTTTCGATTAGCTTTAATTTGAGTCCCTGATTCTCTGCCAAAATCTGCTTTCACGAATTTAAATCAATTGCAAACTCAAATAAGATTCAAAATTCATTAGAATATGAATTAGTTTATGAATAATACTAACAGCCATGTTTCTTGTGTGTTATTTGCACAGCTAAATCCAAACTTATTTTCACTTTTCACTTTAATAAAACGTCAATTGATTTTCACTTTATAGTTTTCACTTTTCACTCTGTGGGTTTTCTCTATTAAAGTTCACTCTATGGTTTTTCTTTCATTCATGCCCAACCGCTTGAAAGGCCGGCAAACTATCAACTGAAATTCAGTGTGTAAACCGGGTGGTATTTATACCTTGGTGCCCCACGAGCGGCTCATTATCGTTATCAACTTGATTTTGATTATAAATAAAAGCTAAAAAAACCACAAAACCAGCATAGACATGCGCTGCCAGTCCCCCCAGTGCCGCCCCAGTGCCGCCCCAGTGCCACCCCAGTGGCTCTTTGTTCGTGGCTCACTTCGCATACATTTCATAATTAAATCAGCGACTACGAAATGCTTATCAATCCCACAGCCAAAGAAGAGAGCTGCTGCTGCAGCACGGGCCCCGGTGTGTGCATGTCGATTTGGCATGATCAGAGGGCCGGACTATTTACATTCTAGGGAATATATATTTTTTAGTGTGAATCGTTGGGCATCAAATGGGTAATATGAATCGCAGATGGATGCAGATGCAGTGATTCACCTGCAATTTTGCTGCAACAGAGTTTTTTTCCGAGGGGGTTTTGGGTTTCCATCGATTATACGACTCAAGTTTGTTGATGCAAATAGGGGGAAGGGTTTCAAAAGTGCAGCTGCAGCTGTTAACATGCCTAATATTAATGGAAACAGCTGGCATGATCACACAGTAATGGATTGAAATATAGAGAAGGCATTAGGTGCTGCCACATTATTAAATAAATTTTAGTTAATACATTTTCCATGTGTGATGGGTTTTCAAAGATTATCGAAAGTAGCAACAAGCCCAGCTACCATTTAGCTAATTAAAAACTATAATAAGCATACACTTTGAGGACTATCAATCCTTAAAAATCGAACGAACCCTCCATCAGAAGTGCGAGTGTTGCACCTCCAAAGCCGTTCGCTCAATTGTGTTGCAACCACACCTGGATCATCATGCTGTACCGCCTGCAGTCCTGCCTCAAGTATTTTGCCCTATTGGGTATTGTGCCCTGGACAGAGACCTGCCGCCCCTGTCAGTATTTTCAAAAGATATATTCCACATTTCTAATGTCCATAAATCTGGTGATATTCTTTGTGGAAATCGAAATTCCACAAAAGGACTCCTTGCTGCTGTCGCTGCTGGTCAGCGTGATAGTGTTTATCGCAAAGATTGTGTGCATGACGGTTATCCTGCTGCAGATGGTGTGCCAGTACGAAGGATACTATGGGTTCTGTAGGGAATTCCAGCGCCTAAGGGAGCGCCTTGAAGGGCAGCTGAGGATGGGAGCGTTGGCGTATCCCCGCAGGCGTTACATTAAAATTCTGGTTCTGGGAATTGCCAGCCTTGGGACGATGGCATGCCTGATTTATACATCCTTAAATGCGAGTTTGATCTACTTTTGGTCCTCGTTTGTGGCCCTCATCATCATCAGGCTGCAGTGTGTGCTGCTCCTGTTTTATGTGGATTTAATGGGCTTTCATGTGGAGCTGCTGGGCAAACGCATACAGGATGTGCTCCACTGCCATTCGTTGGGTGGAAATTGCATTCCGGATGGCAATTGCAAGCAGCTGTGTTCCCTGGAATTTCTCCTCGAACTCAAGCAAAGCCACATGGAGCTCTTTGAACTTTTCGGCCACTTTAATGATCTGTTCGGCTGGTCGATACTGAGTATATTTGTGGTGATGTTCATGGATGGCACGGTGAACATTTACTGGACCCAACAGGTCCTGGCAGGTGTCTATGGGTTTGTGTATCTCTATGCCACATTCTCGTTTTCCGTGCCATCTTTGGCTCTGATCTTTGCCTTCTGTCGATGCGGGGAGTACTGCAAGAGGCAGGTGAGTGCATGGATCTTTTATACCCCAAGAGAATATAGTTTTGAAACCACTTTGGACAGCACATGCTGATTGGCAGCTATGTTCGAGGACTGGCCTACCACACGCCTTCTCTCCAGCAGTCGAAGGAACCCGCGTACACTGAACTGCTGACTGAATTTACCCTGCAAGTGGAGCACAATGTATTGGCCATTAATGCCGAGGGTTTTATGGTCATTGATAATTCCCTGCTCATGTCGGTGGGTATTTTTGTTATTGAATGGAAAAACTCTGGAAGTGGTTTTGTATTCGTTTTTCTTTTTCCAGATGTTTGCGGCAATGGTTACCTATTTGATTGTTCTAATGCAATTCAGTGCATCGTAGGAAAATGATGGGAAAAACCATGTTTGTTGCACTTCAGTGCCTCGTACAGAAAACCACACGAAAATCATATTTAAAAATAAAATAAATGGTTGTTTAGAGCCCTGAAACCCCTCTAGAGGCCTGATTCTTATGCATTTAAGTGCCTCGTAGGTGGAAAGCATAGGAAAGTATGTTTGAAATTCAAATAAATAACTATTTATACTCCACAGCAGCCCTACAGATCAGATCAAGCCTCGTATTAAACATACGTGGAAAATTATCTCCACAAAAAAAAAAACAATTATTATTTGGAGTCGTGTAACCTCTTTAGAATCATTATTATCATACATTTTGTGTGAAAAGTATGCTTAAAAGTCCAATAAATGTTTATTAAGACTCATGAAAGCTCTATAGACATCTCAGATCATGCAAATCTATCCCTCGTTATTTTAAAATAAATGAAATCATGCAAAATCATGTTCAAAAGAACAAATACATTGTCATTATGTATTTAGACCTAGAAAGACCTCTAAAATTTACCCAACGTTGACCTATTTGTATTTTTCTTTGAGTTCTGAAAGACCTGAAACAATCTTTAGATAAGATTATGGCCACCAAAGTGTCCAAAAACCCATCGTTATCACACCTGCCCGAAAGCAAAACATAAAACCAGTTCAAACCAGTCAAAGAACTCAACCAAAATAGTGATTATCTTATCGTTGAACCTGTGATTGTCAAAAATTATATATCCGCACGATTTCTGGCATTGCAATGGAAATGATATAAGTACTTGGGCTATCGTATCGTATGATTGTGGGGCACAGGTACCGGCCTCCAAAAAATAAGTAACATCTGATCGCATGTCAAAAAATTTTTGCTGGATCACCAGTTGTCAGGGGCACGCCTCGGGGGGTCTGATACGAGTATGTACTCTGTTTTCAATTATGCAATTTAATCTTTGAATATGTATATTTTTGCTGTGTATAAATAACATTTCGAACACGCATTCAGCGAATGCCTGCCTGCCGCCTGGGATGGTGAAATTTCGGGGCCCCGAGTCTAAAAAAATATAATCCCCTGCATATTCGCTTGGTAATACTGGAAATATACCCCAGAGAATATTCAGAATAATCAGAGGAGTGGTAGCCTAGTGATAACCCAACCGATTGGCCTCTGGTTTAGACGACTGGACACTGTCGCAAACAAACAACGAAAACCGGTTTTCTGGATGCTCCATAAAGGCCCTCGAACCGGTTTCAAGTGGTTCAAGATGTGCCAATTTCGATAGGCACTATCAATCTGTACCCCGTCGGGGCAAATGTTCCATCGAACTCCCTCCCGTCTAATCTCTGGGAGACTTCCCAAGTATTTTCCATCGATTGAACGAGTCTTTAAGGCGGTTTGAACTGGTTCTTCTGTCTGAACTTTCCACCACCTTATCGATTAAACTCATTTGGAATATAACGCCAATAAATTTACATTTTTGGAATGCTCATTTATTTAAAGGAAGTGCGAAATTTATATACAATCTAGAAATAATTAAAAACTATAGAAAGGAACGAGGGTATGCATCTATTGGTAGGTCACTTGGGCCTCGACAGTGACTCCTTCGATGACCACATCGCCATCCTCGTTCAGGACATCCACATTGAATTCCACTTGTTTGGTTTTGAGGGTTTTTTCGGTTGAGTCTTCCGGTGTTTCAGTGTCGTCTAGTGATTCAGAGGGTTCAGTGTCTACAAAGTAGTCTAATGCTATAATATTTTTGTTTTCTTGTGGTGTTTTGTTGTCTGTGTTGATTGAATTATTTGTATTTTCTGCATTTTCAGCTGTGTTTTCTGGCTTGTCTTGGACTTTCTGCTTCAGAGACTTATCTGTAGGGCCATCGCCTATATTTGAACCTTCTGGAATTATCTTTTCAAATTGACAAAGTAGTTTCGTCGTTTGAATTTCTGAATTCTCACGAATTTCTTCGGTGATCGTGATTATTTTACTCCTTCGATCATAGAATGTTGTTCGATTCTCTTCAAAAGAGTTATAATGGGGATGAGATTCTGAAATGAAGAGTTTTTCTTTAGTAACATTCAGTATTTGTGGCTGCTTTGAGATCTTACCCTCAGGGTTTTCTGTCAAGGAGATTTCCAAATTATTGATTGGCTCAGCGATTACTTCTGCATCGAGGATTTGCTTCGGTTCGTCTTTGGGAGCAGCCAGTGTTTCCTTCTCTGCATCCTTAATCCCTGAGGTTTCTTCTAAAGTGCTCTCCAATTGAGTCTCTGCCTCTTCGTCATAGCTTTGCAAACCAGCAACTTCTTCTAAAATATCCTGGTCGTCCTCTTCGCCATCACTTTCGCCAAATTCGTGGCTCTCCAGCTGCGCCATGGCCTCGGGATCGAGAAATTCATTCAATCTCGAGGCTATTTTGGCCCACTTATCCTTGGCCGTCTCCTCAGTCGGTTCGGCTTTGTCTGACTTTACTTCTGGGCCCTGCTCTTCCTTCGGTGGTGGAGAATCTGCCATTTCGGCTTCCATTTCTTCTTTATTGTCTTTCCACATTTTCTTTTCCTTCTGCATTATCGTGCGCAGACCTCGACGAGTTTTGGCCTCGTTCTCGCGCACCATACGCATGTCCTCTTCGAAACCGTCGTAGTAATAGGCTTTCAGCATTTCGGGGGATATTTTTGGTGGCTCAATAACGGCCACCTCGTCGTCGGATGAATAGTCGGTTGTGAAATCGGATGGGGCATCATCGTCGTCAATGTCGGCGTAGCCGATTAGGGGCATTGGCAGATGCTGTAGGTATCTTTGAGCGGCTTCCGGGACTCTTCCTGCTGCTCCTTGGGGAACGATTTCTTCTGCTTGGATAACACCTTGCCCTTGGGCAACGATTTGTTCTGCTTGGGAAACCCCTTCTTCTACTTGGTTAACGGTTTCTTCTCCCTGGGATACTCCTTCTCCTCCTTGGGGAGCTTTTTCTTCTGCTTCTTCTGCTTGAGGACGTCCTTCTTCGGCTTGTGGACCATCATCGTCTTGATCAGTGATTTCTGTTATGGTCAAACGCTGATACAGCATCGAACCCTCACCCATCGAAAGTTTAATGGGACTTAAATTCTCCTCCTCGTCCGCTTTCGGCAGCGATTCCTGTTGTTGCAGCAACTCACGGGCCCGCTCCTCGTGCTCCTTCATGCGTTCCATCATTTTGTTCAGCAACTCATTCTCCCGCTCCACCAGCGGATCGTCGCTTGACTTGGACTTGGCCTCCATTTCCTCATTGGATGTCAGCATCTCCTGCAGCATTTCGTTCTCCTCGCTGGTCAGTTGCAGTTCTGTGGATCCCGACTTCATGCAGGCCTTCAGTTCGTTGTAGCTACGCATGCATTCGGTGGCAGCTTCTGCATTGTTCGCAGTCGTCACCTTATCGAGATCTAGTTTTTGGAAGAACTCCAAGTCGAGGTTGTCAAATGTTTGCTTGGCCTCCATCGAATAGAATTCCTCCTCCTGGGATTCGTTCTCCTTGGTGTCGTCGGGGAATTCTGGGAATTGTTCGGCTAGGACACGTTGCATGGCCTCGTTGACCAAGTGTTCGGCAGCTTTGCGTGGCTTTGGCTCGTACGGTGTGGTCCAGGGGACACGTAGGTTACCTTGGAGCGTCTCTTCTGCAGTATCGTAGGCCTCCTCATCATCATCTTGCTCCTCTTTCTCTGATTCCGAGTCACTGATCAGTCCCGGTGGCGGTGGCAGCTCCTCCAGCTCCCCCGTGTCCTTCTTGACGACCATCAGCCGATTGTCGACGACCTCCAAGGTGTCATCGTAGCTCTCGCGTTTGGCATAGCAGCGTCCCGCGGATGCAGCCACATGTCGCTTGCGACTTGCCTCATCCTTGGCCAATTGGGCATCCAAACTCTCGGGTGTGTCCTTGCTGAACTCCTCCAAACTCTTGGACTTCAACAGGGCCTTGGCAGCGCGTATTTTCTCCAAGTGTGTGTAGGACTTTTGCTTGGGACTATCGGCCCCCCTGGAGGCAAGGAACTCGTTGAAGCCGTCCACACATTCGCGCAGGCTCTTGCCGCCAGCTGGATCTTCCAGATGCGGTGGCACCAGCTTTTCCAGCTTTGGTTCTTCCGAGTAGGTGTACTCCTCGTCGGATTCGATGGGTCCCAGGGGATAGCTAAAGGGACCCATTTCAGTGATGTCATTGTAGATCACATCATTAATCAGATCGTTTAGGAGTGAGGCACAGACCATCTGCGATTTTGCGTCCTCATCGCTGATGATGTTCTCATAATCGATTTCTGTCTCAATGCTGTACAATATCTCGTTTTCGTTTTCCAGCTCACAGAGCAGCTGGCGCAGGGTTTCCTCCTCGCCGGCCAGTTTTCGATCCAGCTGCGAGCAGATTTCTTCGGCGGCTTCGGCACTGGTTAGTTCTGACAAGGGTCGCGTCAATATATTAGCAGCATCATCGGAAGAGAGCCGCCCTTTGATGGATTCCTCCATTGCGGTCAGAGGCAACTGCGGCATGCACTCTTCTTTATCCCAATCCGTGCTGGGAATATCACAGCCAGCGCCAAACACACGCTTCGGCACGTTATCCGTGACATCGTCCATGATTTTGGCAAAGAGATCATAGCGCTGCTTCAGGCCTTCTGCCTTTCTGGCCTCTTGCTTCTCTTGGATATTCTTTCTCTCGTCAATCGCCTCCTTCAGTCTCTGTTTGCGCTCTTGGAACTGCTCCTTCAGCAACTGGGATTTTGCATCCATTTCGGTCTCTATAATCTCCTCATCCGACTCGGATGCATCCTCCGCTGGCGCTTGGACCTCGCCACTCAGGTTCTCTGTGCATTCGCGTAGCTCCTGCAGATCCTCTTCCAGGTGGCTGCCCATCTCTGCCAGATCGTGGGCACACTTCTCACTGGCATCGGCACACTCCTGTTCCCATTCCAATTGCTCTTTGGTTTTGGGCTGCCAGGTGACCTCCTCAATAAATTCCCTATAGAGATCCCGGGGTGTTTTGTTCGTCTCCTCCTCGCAACAGACTTTGGCATCCAGTTGGTATTTTTCGGTGCTTTCGTTCAGCAGCTCATGGAGGGGTTGGGGATCTTCCTCAAACATTTTCGAGCCGAAACTCTCGTACATTTCATCAATCATCTTGCTCTTGATTTCTTGAGGAGTGGGATCACCGCCATCATCGTTTCCTTGGGCCACATGGAGCAGCGTTTGGCAGGTCTGCTCAAGATCTGCGGTGTTGCCACGCTCTGAACCGCTGTCTGATTGAAGAAGGGTCGAATCCGAGTCGTTGTCTAGGTCCGCAGCGGTGTCTGACTGAAGAAGGTCCGGCTCCGTGGCGATTTCTGATTGAGGAAGTTCCTCTGAAGTGTCCTCCAATTCAGGAAGCTCCTCGGCATTCGTGCCTTTGGTTGTGACTGTCTTTTCCTTAAGAATTATTTCATTAATGGTTGCATCATCTAATTGGTGACCAGTACCTACCTCTATCTCTGTTGGTTGCATCATTTCTTCTTGCTTTACATCAAGCTTCTTTGCGTCATCAGACTGCAACTCAAGTACTTCTTTATCATCCATTTCTTCTATAAGGATTCGCTTGCCTTTGGGCTGCTCTATCTTTTTGGAATCCTGACTGTTCTGTTCCTGTACAGCTTCGTTGATATTCGTTGCTGCTTTGTTGTCATCGACTGTGACAGGTTTTTCAATGGTTTCTACATCTGCAGGTACTGCTTCCGGATATTCCATTGTAGCATTTGTATTTTCATCCATTTCCTCAATGAGAACTCTCTTGCCTTTATGCTGTTCCTCCATCTCTGAGGTGTTCTGATCATTTTGTTCAGTTTCTTTCTTGTCTTTGACAAGTTTCACAATGCTTTCCACATCGCCCGAAGCTGCCTCATCGTACAGCTGTTTGGGTTTTCCCTCCAGAGGTTTCACACGACGGTTACTGATGCGCTCGGCAATGTGATCTGCCTGCGAACCGGCACTTTCATTATCCTCCGACGACGTGGAACTGGTTGCGCTATGCTCCGAGGCTTGACTTTCCCCAGAGACCTCATCCCACATGGCATCCACCGAACCATATTCCATTTCGGTTCGCTTACGTGTCGTTTCTGCATTGGTAATACTCTTCTGTTCCTCTTCGGAGTCACTGGAGTTGAGTAGCGGCACCTGATCTTCGGGCTTCAGATGGCTATTGCGCATGCGTATGGTACCTGAGTGGAGCAATTAAGTGTTTCGATTAGATATAGGCTCTCTGTTGGGTTTTCCGATTTGATTTCTCTTACAATTGACACTTTCACGGGTTTTGCGACGCTCGGCACGATTCCAGCGTTGATTTTCCTTGCGTTCGCCTTCGTAACCATCGCGTTTCCTAGAAGAAAAGTATTATTACACCATTTCCTATAAGATATATTGAGGTTTTTACCAAGCCTCGGCACAGGCGCGATCACGGGGAAACACCGGACGACTGTCCAAGTAGGTAAGCTCTTTCTGCAATGAAAACCAAACCATAAACAGGAGTACCTTATCGGTATTCAATACTAGAGCTTACACAGGCCAATATCAAAGTCTTGCGATACTGAGGGAGTCTGGAGACCACAGGATTGCCCTGCAGCACTAGGACCTTCAGGCTGGGCATCTGCTCGAATATCTTTACAATCAAAATATCATCAATGCGATTGTTGGACAAATCCAACACCGACAACGTCTTGCACTCTACCAAATCAGCCAAGCTGGCGCTGTCCGTCAGATAATTCGATGTTATGTTTAGGGTATTCAAAACTGGTAGAATATTCGTGCCAATATTCTCTATTTTACGTATGTGATTCTGGCTGAGATTCAGCGTATCCAACTCGCGATTGAATTCCAGATTTTCAATTTTAGTTATCAAATTATTCTGCAGATACAAACACTTGAGTTTTGTGAGTTTCGTTAGGTTTTGTATCTCCGAAATGGCATTGCTTTCGAGCCAAAGGCTTTTGAGTTCCGTATATTCATCCAGGTTTTCTATGCACTGATAGCCTGCCAACAAAAGAGGTGTCTTCTCTGAATAGAGTTCACTTTAATTTACCTATAAATACTTACCCTGGAAGTGCAAGTAGAGCACATCGTTGAGGCGTGGGGTTTGGTATAATTTGTCCTTCTTGCAAATATCCTTGAGGCCCTTGGCGGTAATGCGATTTAGGCCGGTTACCTCCTCGCGACGTCGCGTGAAGCCCTGTTCGCACATTGTAGCTTAGGTATAATTCTCTAGAAACTATCCCAGAAAATTTCAAATTTGTTTGAAATGCTTCGAATTTTATTGGCACTATGAACTGTGTTTTGTTGAAAAGCACTGAATCAAGTGACGAGACTACGCCGACTATTATGATTGAACAAACAAGCCTGCTGTTGTCGATAGCAACGCGAGATTTCTCGCAGGTGCAACCCTGAGTTATAACAGTACTGTAGAGTCAATTTTAAAACATTATTAACAAAGGTTGCCTGGTAACACCCTGAGCGGAAAGAGTCCTAATCTAAAAAACGAAGCCCTCAAGCATTCCTTTACAGAAATCTGTAAGCATTTGAATTTATTTATTTATTTTATCTTTCTATAAGCTTTGCAGAGTTTTATGGAAATTTTACTTTAAAAACTAGCTATCCTTTGAAATCTCTCATTTCTAAAATTAGTATCATTTGATGTAAAAACCTTTTCAATTTATATATATATATGTCTCCTTCCTAGTTCTAAAATACACTATAGTATACTCCTGTTACATCCTTCCATAATATATTCCATGTTTACATTTTCGATTTAAAATTGTTCATTTATTCAGTTTTACACTTGTTTTTGTAGACAATTATTGATGTATTGAATGTATTGTGTATTGCAAATATGCCGCTTTTGTAATAAGTATTTCAAACATCGATTTAATGTTCTTTGATCGTCCATTTTTAAAGCCTCGAAGATGCAAATTCTGTGGTATGCAATGCGATTGTTCGATCTCAAAATTGTATGTAAATTCGATTTTGAAAGCATTTTACCATGCATGTACATATGTTTGTATGTATGAGTATATATATCGTTAATTATAGTATATATATAGTAATGTGTGTGTGATCTGTGTTTGTTGTGTGGTGGTATATGGTGGCTATAAATGAATTATAGATTTAATCGTAATAATAGTTTCTACTGACGAACGAGTACACATAGATTTCTAAAATAAGGTTCAACTGGTGGGGGTGGATGGGGGTTTCTAGGGAGTTAGGAATAAGCCACATTACATCCCCTGCATATACATAAAAATATACATACATATACATATATAGTTTCTAAATGCACACAAAAATCTTAGAAAAATCGTATATAAAATCGTTGCAAGGACACTTTTGATCGAAATGAATGAGAATATTTGATGGATTATTTGGTATATAGTTCGATATGTATATGAGAATATGTGATGTGGTGGGGTGGCATTTTGGATATGAGAAAAATTATATATCTTTTCGTTTCTTTCAACAAAAATGTTTTAATTTCCATTTGTGAGAGCAAATGTTTTGCCATTGTGAAACGTAAACTTAGTTTAGTGGCAAAATTCAAGAATTATTCAAGAAACGGTAACAATTAAAATTAACAAATGCAGAAATGGTTAACAAAAAAGGAATGTGTGGAAAACTGGCAAGAATAATGTCTTAAACTTGAAGGGAAAATAAATACGAATATTTAGAAATCGTATAGGTGATATTTTCATGCCAGAATCAGCCTTCAGTGGGCGCATGAGTGGTTTTGTGATGTGTGTTTTTGTGAGTGTGTGTGGGTGTGTGTGATTTTTGTGATTCAGAGACGGCAACGAGAAAATCTTCGCATGCATATGACAAACTACAAACTACGAAAATTGTTCTTGATTCGTTCATTCTTTCCACCCGCCTTCAAAGTCGACAGACGGGGTCATCGCTGCGCAATCTAAACGTGATCGTAGCTCCGGCGAAACGAACGATACAGGCAGCAGGCAAAGAGTATGGTCAAAAGCTGAGGAACAAAACCAGAGTTAACAAAAAGCAATCCTCTTTGAACTGTGCCTTCCACTCACCTGTATGCCCGCCACGGCCAGCACCACAGAGGCCAAGATCAATGTCTTCGAGTCCAGGATGGCCAAGAGCTTCTGCAGGCAGCCATTCTGTGTGGCATGCACCACAGTGCACTCCTTGGCCTCGCTCAAATTAATGACGGAGCAGCATGCGGGCGGCAGGGTCTTGTTGGGGTAAATGACCTCCCAATCGTTGGGTCCGTAAGTGCCGCAGCAGTCCAATTCCGTTTGCAACAGGGTCCAGGCATCCCGATAATCCTCGCGCTCCTTGTAGTGCCTCATCGTCGAATTGAACTGTCCCTCCATTAGCTGCTGCAAGCCCGAATGCTTCACATACCCAGCCACGCCCAGGCCAATTTCGAACAGGAATATGACCACAGCGAGTATGGCAAAGCTAAGGATCATGCAGCTGCTCTCCTTCAAGGCGCCGCAGCAGCCCAGGAAACAAATGACGGCCACAGCGGCGCCAACAATCATCAGTATTATCGGTGCGGTCCATATATGATCGCTAACAAAGTTCGAATAGTGGGCATAGTTCAGTTGGACCATGCCACCCACCAGAAAGATGAGCAGACCAGTGAGCTATAGCGAGATTAAAATCGGAAATTAAAGTCTGAGTGCGGGTGAAAGTGGAATAAGGACAGGACTTACCGCAAATAGGAGATTGCAAAAGAATGTCAAATATTTGACACATGCCAAGCCGCCGGATGCCATTTTGCTACAGAAATTCGTACAACGTCTCTTGCGTTCGCTCTGGCTCTTCGTACTGCAAGAAAGGGAATGAATGAAGGGAGTGGATGTAAAAATATTAATCAATTGGCCCAGGACACACAGGACACACACACACGGCGCACAACGGTGGCACATCAATCAATAAAACGCTGGTCAACCGCAGACACACACACGCACACCCATGGCACACATGGAGCTCTAAAAAGGAAATCCGAGTGGCCAACCCCCAAATCAGAACATACACGCAACCACAGTGGACACACAGTGGGTGTCTCTTCTCTCTCCCTCTCACTCTCACTCCTTCACCTGTCCTGTCGTCTGTCTGTGGATTAACCCTACATATAGCTATAGCAGAACCCCACAACCCACACCGCAACCTTTCTGAGCACTTCACTTCCTTCCATAGAGCGAAAGTTGTCAAGTGCAGAATGCACGATGGATGCCAGCAAAGAACAAGGCCCACAAGGCCTTTTCGCATTGAAGTGCATTTTCTGCCATTTTCATTTCATTTTCATTCCCATTTTCGTTTCATTGTATTCGTTTTGGCCCAGTTTTAGGCGCATTATTATTTGTTATTACATATTACACCCCCGTATGTATTTGTTGTGGGTTTTGCTGCTTTTGAGTTGAGGGGTTGCGGGTGTGGGCGGAGGCGGAGGCGAAAGTGCTCTATGTATTTGTTACAAGGACGACCTGCTTTTGCAGTGCAATGAGTGCAACCACCCTACGGAATCGATTTGGGTACGAATAGTAGATAACCAATGTTTTGAGATCTAATGGGTTTGAAGCTATAGCAACTACGGGTATAAACACCATGAAACAATTGCACTTATAAAAAGGGAAAAACTTTTCGCAATTCCATGATAAAGAAATTTCTAGACAGTATGGCGACATACTATATAGATAGTATGTACTCTTTCACAATCAAAAGTAAGCCAGAAACTGTAACAAGTAAACAAAAGACCGTCTTCGAGGCGTAGCCGTATTCTGTTGGATAAATCAAGTGATATTTATAGCCCATAATAATATAAGGAATGGCCCAAGCTTCGTTAAAACATTACAAATCTATATAAAAGTGAATTTTCACCTCTTTTGAATATAATGTTCTCTAAATTTCACCATTAATGCATAATATAAAACCTGATTTCCCACTGGTTCTCCCTCCAAATCTGTCCATACAAAGAAAAAGCCCCAACAAATATCACGCCATTTCACCATATTACACATGGCATATATTGATCTTATCTTTTCTATATATGTAGTACCATTCCTCAAAGCTGTAGACCGACTTCATTGTGGAGCTTGTTTAAACTTCACGATAGAAAAATTAAATTTATACTGATGCTAAAATCGAAAGCAATCGAGCTTCCTAAATGAATGTAATTTGTAGTATCTTATCTTATCTTATCACAAAGTATTGTCTATCAAAGTAATACTTATAGTATACATTTTATTGTTTTACGCCTCATTAGTCATTCTGATTCAGATTGATTCATTCACAAATCGCAACCAATATAAAATATGTTAACCCATGTACCACCACACAATTCTCAAGTAGATTTCTCTAAGCAAATTATGTATATGTAATATGCCCCACCGATCAGATCAGTTTGAACTCTTCAATTAGCAGGGGTCACTGGTCCAATTAGTTGATTGACACACACACACGCAGAGCAGGGTGTGTGCTGAGGCCTCCTTCCATGGGCATAATATTCTACATATCTACCACCCTCCAAAGAGACCAGAATCGATCGTTTTGAAATTGTGTCAACGGTGGCAGAAAGTGTTTAATAGCCACTGGCCGTCGCGGCTGGGCTTCCATTAAATAAAGGCCTCCTCTCCCTCTCTCCCTCTTTCTCTCTATGAGAGAAGCCGAGTGAAAAGTTTCACCTGTCGCACACGGACGGACTCGAAAGTGGAGGAGTAATCAAATATACATTTCATTCGCCCACGCGTAAACAGGACGATAAAAACGCCGCCACTGGCTGTCAATAAACCTTTTGTTGAAGGTGGCGGACGTGTTGGCCAGAACAGTGGCCAAAATATAACTTAAATCATATAAAATATAAAGGTTCTTAGAGCACGCAAAAACAACTTTTTCTTGATTATTTTCGATTGATTCTTGGAAAAAGCTCAGATTTGTTCCTTCGATAGATGTGGCAGCTGCAGAATGATAACCTATGACCCTATAAAGCTAATCATTGTATGTATATATTCCCTATTCCCATTAAATCATATAAATGCTGTGGAATTTTCTTTCAGGTTTTCTTTATGAAGACCCACAAAATTATGTGATATGAAATGTTAAATACTAAATTAATGCAAAAAATATTATATTTCATAATTAAAGAAGACATTTTCACATTAAATATAATTGTTCCCTGATTGCGGTTTTTTTTACAATTTATTGTAACTCTTGCAAAAAGCAATCTTAAATTTCGCAACCTTGTGTTATCACTTGATAAGCCCTTGGGCTCCACTGTTGCTATTTTTTCTTCCACTTCGAGGGAGAGGTGGGAAGGGGAGTCCCCAACTTGGAATGGGACGATGATGGCGGTCATTGGGGCCTGTCCCGTGGAATACTGTACGAATGCATGTGTGCATAATGATACACCTTTTTTTAGGTTGCGTGCCATCGACTAATTCCGGAAATCTACCCAAAAGCATGACTACGGAGTGTACCCCTGTCCTGTCCTCTCCCCACAAAACTGACCCTTTGAGCTATTTTTATAGAACAGAACTTTCCACTAAAGCTACAACGCAAAAGAAGGAAAGTGTTGGGAGCCCAAGAATGGGAACAATCGAATCGAAACCAAGTCTCGGGAGGGAATCCGCGAGGGGTTAACAAACTGCAGCGAACTCAAGCGGCAAGCGCCACACAGAAAAAATGCAGCCACCGCTTGGTTGTTTTTCTCTTTTTTAAGGTTTAAATATTCAAGCACTTCGGCGGCTGGGCTGTTGGTTTCTATGTATAACTAGTTCTATCCATACTCCAAATTCCTAGATTTCCCTCACTTCGCAGGTAGTTTAGTAGATGCTGCCCCCCGACGAGAAAAAGAACAAAAGAGAGGAGGAACAAAAGGCCAGCAAAGTAGAACGGAAGGAGGTAGTGAACCTGAAACGAAGAAAAATAACTGCACATTCGTCTGGCCCTGTCGCACTGCTTTCCGTGCTCCTCTATCTCTGTCTGACGCACTTGGCAACTCCACACATACACACACACACACAGAATTCGCGCAAAATGCTCCGCGGAGCTGAGAGAGGTGTCTTTGATAATTGACATCTGTACTTTAAAGTTTCTCACTTTTGCACTTTAACAATACCAGCTTGTGTGTGTGTCTATACCTGATTCAAATCACTGCACTCTGTACTGCACTCTGTACTGCACTCTACACTCTCAACTTGTTTTACGTTTGATTTATCCGCGCCAGCAGGTAAACAAATATTAAATGGAGGTGGTGGAATATTGATAGACAATATATCGATAGGTAATATATATCGCTGGAAAAAATATTGTGTATTTTTCTCGGATATACACTCTATTTCTCTGATCACGGATAACTCTATTCCATTTGTGGTTTTATACACGTAGTCGGTTGACTTATCTATCCGCTACAGATTTATCGGTAGTTGTAAAATAATACCGATATTTGTATGCGATAACGAAAACATGTATTCATCGTAAAAATAACGTTTTACTGCACTAATATAATAGATGGCGTGTTTTCGGCGAGCTGCTTCGCGCGAATTTCTTGAAATTCATTTTGCAAATATAAAAAGATTCAGCGTTTGTGCGTGCTTTGGTGTTGTTAATAATGATTGCCGGTGCATTGCCGTTGTCTAAAAAGTAAAGGCACAAGCAAATTCCTACTGTGAGTCCAACAAATGTAAGTGAGAAGCAACCCAATCTTCAATATCTTTGCACTCAAAAAAATGATGTAATTCTTTGGAGTTTTAATGCAAGATTGTGAATAAACTGGTACTGATAGTGGACTTATTTCATCATGTGAACGTCTCAAGAGAAATACCATAATTTCAAACGAGCGCTTGCGGGGGCTAATGACCTTTGTGTTTTATTTTCTTTGCATTTGCATCGGGGTAAGTTTAACCGTTAAAAAAATGGCAATGGAAAATGGCCAAAAACAGAAGCAATCCACAAGCAAAAGCTGATAGCTGTGAAACTCATTGCTTTGATACGCTTTAGAATCTAAACTTTAGATTAATTTGTTGTGATTTTGATTAGATATTTTAAACGAAGATAAGGCAGAATGCATTTCCTGACCCCTATAATATTATATGTTCATAGATTCCTGATTGGGTAGGATAGGTAGAGCTTTTCTAACGGAGATAATATAAATACCATTGAAAAAGGCGCACATTTTGATATATTTATTTGTTTGCTTTATTCAATCAACTTTGCTTGGCATCTAAGTATACTAGTTAGTCGTATAGAATAGCATTCATTACATATTTTTACACTGTATTTGTTCAATAGGGATGTGCTATCCATATCGATCGTCCTTTAGTTGTACACACCAAATGCTCATCGTTTTTAGACCATTCTTAAATTGTATATACAATACGAGTAATATGCTGTTTTCTCTTAGTATTTTGCTACATAAATATTTGCTCATTGTAATTTATGAATTATTATATCATTATAATAGACTTGATTTTGTGTGTGCGTGTAAGTGTGGGGTGAAAAACATTTACAATACTTACTAAACATCTATATTGCAGTTTGTTTTTTTCCAAATATATATTTGTATTTCATTTGTGCAACAGAATTTGACTAGATCTGACACTCGTCCACAAACAAATCAACAAACACATGTTTGTGCCACATTTCGTTGTAGAAACCCCAACCCAACCCACCCCACCCCGCGCTCCTCCTTCTCCTAACCGAATACGAATTACATATTGCTCCATGGCCCATTCCCAATCCCAATCCCCTTCTAGAGTTTCTTCCGCCTAGCACTAGAACTAGATGTATGTGTGCGTATGCTTACCGACTAACCCAAAATACTAAATCCTCGACTAATCAAACATAATCAACAAGCTTAACTTTCACACCCACGAGAGAGCGAGTCGGGCGTCCCTCACCCCCTATCAACTACTATTTTTCACTTAATTATTGCTAAGACCCAAGCATCCATCCATCCCACATGCACACACCCTACACCCTCATCCACTCACACTCCACTCACTCTCTCTCTCTGTGTATCATGCCACCCATCGAGCACCGTTATTTTATTACTGTTTACCGTTGGGTACGACGGTACCGTCACCGTCACCACATTGCCATATAGGGTTGTCCCGCTCTGGCACACGTTCCACCCGTAAGTACAGCAGGGTCGGAATCGGAAGTGTGCCAATTTCAATGTGCCATTCAACGTTTCGGTGTGTTAATTGTTTTGTTACCCTGCTCCGGTCACCATTACATCCGTAGTACGTAGCACGATACGATAAATTTCAAGTGCATTAAAAAGATCATGGGTGGTAAATTAACTTATTGGCGCGTCACTCTGCCGTTGTCGTTGTCGTTGTCGTCGCCGCTGTCGTTGTCGTTGTCGTCTCAATCGTTCCGTAGTCGCGCCAGGGCTGCTAGTTAACGTTAATTGATGCTTTGTTTTTGTTGCTATTGCTGACAATTATATATATGTATGTATATAGCGAAACTCGTTGAGAGTTCCGACTTCCTTTCATCTATTCTTTGTGTCTGGTGTTTGTTTCCGTCCGTTTTTACCGCATTTCTATATATACATATTACAGTATTTCCAAATGATCTACTATCCTTAAGATCCTTATGTTATAACAACGTTCGATTAATTGCATAATTATATTGTGACTCTATTGTGACGCTATTTGTTTAGATTATCTTACAATCCAAGGCTTAGCTTTTGTTTTTTTTGGTATGTATAGGGTTTTAATATTCCATATATTCATCTTTATGCGTAATTTTTGCTTAATTTCTATATACGTATATTAATTCTTAAATCCTATATAATTAGCTGATATTTCAGGATGAGTTTTAGTTTATTTGCCATTTCGATTAAGTGGTTTTTCAAGAACTAATTTTTTTAAGTGCGGGAATGGTGAAATGAAACAGAGATGAAGTACAGTTAAATCCTGAACAGATGGAGGAATATATAAAAAAAGGGAATGGGAGGAGTGAAAGTACAGTTGTGCTTGAAATATTGGAATCCCAAAAATCGTAGCTTTATCATGAGTTTAAAGAGAAATGCTGGATAGATGGGAAGTTTCTGAATAGATGAGAAGTAGGGAATGATGGAATGAATCAAAGTAAAGTACAGTTGTGCTTGCCTAAATTTTTCTACTTTATTCAGAAATGAAGGGTACTGCCAGCATCTAAGTTTTGCTATTCCTATGGCAAAATATCGTTTACGTTCGAATAATTTAATTTCTTAAACTACATTCCTCTCAAGGAAAACAAATTCTTTGGGAGTTTTCCCGCTCTCTATATTCTATAAATTCTATTTTTATCATCCTTGTCATTTTCAGATCATCCTTCGAAAACACCTTAAAGAAACTCTCGAAATGGTTCATCGAAATTATCATTAACATCCGCAAAGCTACCGGCATTGTTGCCCACACCGACACCCACGCCGGATACCACACCAACGCCCACGCCGACATTAACTCCGACCCCCACACCGACACCGACTCCGACTCCAACTCCCACATTCACTGTCGTGGAGCCATTGATGATGAGTGTGGGCTGCTGTTGGGGTTGCTGCTGCTGCTGTTGCTGTTGGGTGAGCATCATTGTCGCTCCCATGTGGCCATGACCATGCATCGACTGCTGCTGTTGCTGCTGCTGCTGCTGTTGATGGTGATGCTGTTGCTGCTGCTGCTGCTGTGGATGATGGGATGTGGGCTCCAACTGCGTCTGCTGCATGTGCATCGCCTGGGGCTGGAGACTCTGCATCGCAGGATTGGCCGAAACGGCGGCTGCATTCAGCAGAGTGCCATCGGCGGCGGCCAAGAGAGCACAATCGTAGGCTCCACCATTGGCCAGAGCATCCTCGAAGCAGAGTGCAGCCGTGGCATTGGCCGATGCCCCATTCGTGCCGCCACTGGCATCCGCCGTGAGGCTGGAGAGAAGGACACCGCCAACGGCGCCGCCATTCAGCTCCATTGCAGCCGCCTCCTCGTTACGCTTCGAGAGTATAATGTGCGTCAGATTGATGATGTAGTTCTTGGCCAGCGTCAGGGTCTCGATCTTTGACAGCCGTCGCTCCATCTCCACGTGTGGAATGACCTCGCGCAGCGACTGAAACGCATCGTTCAGGCTGTGCATTCGCATGCGCTCCCTTTCGTTGGACTCCAAACGCCTGAGGTTCCGCTCCTTGGCATTCAGCGCTCCCTTGCGCCTCCGATTGGCATTCGAGTTCGAGGAACTGGAATTGGCACTGTTCGGAGTGAGGCTCGACGGACACCCGCCGTTGCTCTGCTGCCCTCGGCCCCGACTCGAGGGCCGTTGATTTCCCTGGGAATGGCCCTGCGGATTGTTGGTGCTGCTGCCACCTCCATTGCTGCTGCCGCCCCCACCGCTCGTATCATCGCTCTGCGAACTGGAATCTGTCATCTCCAGATCGTACGTATTATTGCTTAACTGCAGATCGAAAAAACAAACACACATATTGAAATCACTATGTCACCCTTTACAGATCTTCCGCTCGCTTGGCGCTTACCTGTGAGGTGCGTCTTGTGGCACGTCTGATGGGACGGGAACTCCTCTCCGCCGACTCTGGCGACAGGCCATTGTGTCCGTCTGTGTTGTAGTTGTTGTTGTTGTGATGCAGCTGCTGCTGGAGCTGCATAAAGTCATGGCTGCTCATCAGTTCCGTCAGCTGTGTGGCATCCATGGTGGTTGGGGGTGTCTTTAAAGAGGCTAAAAATGGCAGGTAATTTATGAAAATTAAGACAAGAGTGTGGTATCTTAAAAAGTATAAAATTAACTATTTTGGGAACTTTAAAGAAGGCTAAAAGAGAGCTAACACAGAAGATATGAAGATATTCTGAAGAAAGACTGAAAAATATCTTTAGAAATGAGTTTGATTGAATTTATATCCTGTTTAGGACCAAAGAGTTATCCAAATTGCATCCCAAAGAACGTTCACTGTTAATTTTTCCTTTCGAAGGCGTTCTATATCCCAAATATCTCTTTATGATCTCATTGTCCTTATTATCTGTCAGCTTTGTCTGTTCAGCTTTATAATACTCCCCATAATTGCAGGGCTTTTATCTTTCATTTCATTCGCTTTACCACATTTGAATCATTTGTGATATTCGTTATCTTCAATCGATATTTGCCATATCGAAGTTGGACCCATCACACGTGACTACGAGTCTTTGACACATAAATTAGGTTAGATGACACATTCATTCGAATTTCGAATGTCCAATATCCAATATATTTCTCTGGAAATCGAGACCACCGTGTAGCTATAATTATAATTATAAAGTTTGTGGAAGAATTATTGCAATATCAAAGATATTGATATTCTTTGTAGCAGGACATACGATATGATTTTGAAATGGAATATAGTCTTCAATCGACATTTTCTATGGAAATTATCTTATTTCTATTTTTCTGATAGAAATTTAATTAATTTATACCTAAAAACAATTTTAATAATTTTCTATTAGATCCGATAAAAATATCAAAACTTGTCTCCAAAAATCCCTAAGGTGTTTCTGAATAATAATTAAAGGCATTTGCTTCAAGGGCCATTAGAAGTAAAAGGAAACATTTTTCGCTTGATATCTGAATGGTGTTCTGATATTTCCTGTAATTCCTTTAGAAAACTCTGTCTTATTTAATTGTGAATAATCTTTTCTTTAATTATTTTTATGGGACATTGGAAATTGTTCAAAAGCATATAAACTTTCGCAATTTCTGATATATAAAACTCGTTCCTAAGATATCCGAGTCGATTTTCACCCTTTTACTCTTCAAAAAAGAAAATTCTTCAAAGCAATACCTATTTTTTTTTCCCACAAGGATATTGTGGCACACTTTCTCTAAGACGTTCGCTCGTTATTCCTTGGCAATTATTTTTAGAAGTCCCTAAGCCACACCGTTTCTCCGCTCCGCCCCCCCCCCCTCCCAATAATCCCCCAGCACAATCATGCAACGCTAATCAACGAGGCAGCAAATAGTAAGAAATTATAAGACGATTTCCCCCTCCTTTTGTTTTTTCCCACAACCCTGTTGCGCTTGGGGTCAAGGGTCAGTCGGCGTGAGCAGAGATTGCATTGTACTTGAAAAAGAAAAAAAAATACCGACAGAGAGAGAGGAAAAGCGCGAAGAGCAGAATATTGTGGGGTGGGGTGGGGAATGCTGTGCAGAAGAAATGCTTTCGCGCTTTCTGTCGTTGTTATGGTTATGCCCCTTGGCTTTCCAGCATTTGACCCGGAACCCCGTACTGTGGGACATTTAAAGCGTGGGTCAGACGTGGCAGGACATGCGGGGCACGGGGAATGGGGATACGCGGTACTGAGGAAAACACGGACTTTGTTGTAATAGAAAACTCACACTTTGCGGTGCATTTTTCTTCGCTTTTCCTCCACTGAGGCGCTGAGTGAAACAAAAGTGTCGCTATTATTTAACGACAACAGCTCCTTGGGCTCTCTCTCTATCGGACTATGGACCATGGACTGCGGACTCTTTGGCGGGTCTTTAAAAGAAATGTTAAGAGAAATGACTACAACACAATGCATATCACAGCGGTGGTCCTCACTTGCTGAAGGCAGCGCTAAGAGAGGAGCTGAATGCAAACGATATTTGAAAACGATAGTTCCTAAAAGTTTGAAAAGATTTTTCCATACATATTTGAGGGCTAATCCGAGAAATTCGTAAAAAGAAGAATCGTTAAAGAGAATCTTTTCGAATACAGTTAATTTTTATATATATTTTCTCTCCTATTTAATACAAGATATTCGTTAAAAAAAATCAGAAAATATTAAATATTCCATTAAAAGTCAGCATTGGATGTGAGGATCTCAAGGATAGTTTCGGGAAATTCTTCGTGAAATTCTTCATAAAATACGCCTCGAATATTTTTAATGATATAATCTACCACCCCATAATCGTATTGGTCCTCGCCCATCTCTAGCACCTTGGGAAGCAGCCCCAACCCCAAGCCGCCCATAAGGTTATAGGGTTACACTGATGTTATGTAATGGCTTTCGGTTATAAAAAGGCTCGGGGAAAGGGCAACAGTTTGTCCAATGAGTCGCCGATTTGTCGCCATCGAATGGGTGGAGGAAGACATGGCTTTAAATGCAGATGCCTGCAACATGTGTCTTGCCCCTGCTTGACACTGAAAATGCAGCTTCGCTTCCTTTGTCTGGCGGTACGGTTGACGGGGTTTGTGTTCGATGGTCTGCAGGTCTGCAAGTCTGAGGTCCTTAGCAATGCAACAGCAAAACAGCAACGGGAACAGCAGCAGGAGCAGGAGCAGCCAGCCAAGCCAGTCAGCCAGTCAGCCAGTCAAGCCAGCCAGTCAGCACCTGGTCTTGTATAATATTTATTATGCTTTCTAGTAAATAAAGCATACTTTTGCGCGTCTTTGTGCGTCGCTTCTTGTGCGACTTGGGTTGCGTAGCTGTGGGCCGGGAACGGGGCCATGGGGCCATGTGCCTGTTAGGTTGCACGTTACGTTTTGAACTGCATTTGACAGTGGTTATGTGTTATTGAATTCGATTTCGTTCGAGCCTAGAATGCCGGCAGATGGTTCGAGTGACATTTTGCCCTGTCTCAAATTTGGGCTAAGACGTTCGGCGAGTTTCAGTTTGATTGGCAGGTTTATTGGTGCATAATCAGAACGAAATTTGGGGGAAAAATGCCGGTAAGAATGCCGTCTTGGATTTCAGTTACGAGTACATTTTTATTTTTGTGGAGCATTTTCAATATATTTTTATAGCATTAATCTTTTGGAAATTATCAAAAATACGATATGGTTTGATCTTATAGTTTATTTTCAATCAGCAAAATTCGATTTAATGTCTTCCAAAAAGTATATATATATTGAATATTATTCTTTGAAAGTTTCCTTTAAAAATGCTTTTAAAAATCAGTCGATATCGGTATATATTTTTTAAATTTTATAATGAAAACTCACTAGAAGTGTTTTTGCGACTAAAACTACGATTCATATAATTTCCTAATTCTTTTTTTTTCCAATTTTGTAGGATTTATTGATTTTTAATTATTTTTTTTATGGTTTTTAAAATGTATTTCTTATAAGCCCATTAAGGTTCAATCGGTATTTAATGCATGAAAATTATGAGGCTAGAAGAATTTTAAAGCCGAACTGTTGGCAGATATCGCTATAACTATTTTTGTTAGTTAAAGAGAAAATTAAAGACAAATTGCATCAAAATCGTTCGAACCCGTGGTACGTAATGGGTTAATTTCAGGGTAATGATTTAATATATTGCTCGTTTCTTTTCTGGATGAAAAGTTTTTAGAATATTCCAACTACATATTTCTATTTAAATATTCCAATTTTAAACTTACATTCACTCAAAATTTAGAATTTGTTTTAAACCAGTTATAGATTTGGTGGATCCTCAACTTTTCCCACAGATCTTTCAAAAATATCTCTTTACACTTTTCACTTCAATAAGGGGCATTTTTTAAACCACCACATATTTCACACACACAGACACAAGTTTTATTCCGTTTTCTTCTTTTCTAAATTTTATTTTATTTTTAATTTATTATTTTTAAATTTCAGCAGTGAATATTCCGAGCGATGAACAAATTCCGCTGAACCATTGACCGAAACTGAGCGAAACGCACGTCGTGGAGCACCGGAAACGCGGAAGCGATGAGGATGACGGCCACTTGTGGAATGGCTGCACCAGTGAGGCGTCCTCTGGCTCTGCCTCTGTCTCTGCCTCGTCGACAGGCGACGGGCGAGCCGAGTGCCACGGCCAAAGGCGAATCACAAGCCTCGGCCGAGCATTCGTTCCCGAAGTCGCGCAACAAGTCTGTCGGTTCGGCAGGAGGGAGCCGGGGCTGGGGCTGCTCGAACGCCCGAAGCGATGCGAACTGGCGAATGGAGACCATTTCAAAAGGCTCAAAGAATGAGTCCACGATTCTGAGTGAGTTTTATTGCGACGCTTGTGCTTTGTTTCTATTTTTCTAAGCAATCGAGTCGGGGGCGAGACCCCCACACAAATGAGGCCTACCAATGGGTTGGGGTCGACACAGGGATACCTGGTAATTTGAACTAAGATAAAATACAAGGATGATGGCTGTTTCTTACTCTGAAATATGTGTCAAGTGTTTGAAAAATACCTTAAACCACAAGTTTTCGGTTGAGTAGTTTTTATTTTATGAAAATTCCTATTTATTGCCTACTTTCTAAAGATTACTCCTTTCCATAGAAATCAGCTACGTATTCTTGTGAATTTCGTTCCCTAAATTCACTAGACCGCACGTAATGCAGCAGTGTCCCTCGGTTGGTTAAAATTACGGCCTAGGATTAGCTTTAAATCCTCTAAATTTTTACAAATTTCTGGGCTAGTTCTTATTAAAAAGCGGCTTTCTCTCTTAGTCTGTAAAGGGGTTTTTTTAAGGCACTAGAAGTTTATAGAAAAATTCTCCCTCTTCTACATTTCATTAGATTATTTTTTAAGTTTATAATTTAATATTATTAATACTCGAACAATATATGAATCGGGAATGCTCCTTCGTAGCTATGGCATGTATAGGGTGTGGTGTTCTAGCGCTGCCCCTTATCACATTACACTTTATCCCAGAGTGAGAGCCGGAGACCAGAGCCCAGACCCAACCCTCATTCGCCCAACGGGGTGGCTTGTGTTTTGGAGTTTCTAGACATGTCGCACACCACGTGCTGTGGCCCACAACTCCAGACGCAGGGCAGGGGGTAGCGGCACAGATCTGTAGGGGAGTTTGGAGAGTGGGAGTAGAATAAGTAGTAGAATGTGGGTGCCTGATTAGTCCCGCTGACGCATGTTGCCTTGCCCCATAGCTCACTCACTGCATTCGACTTGGACTTGTCGCCCAGCCCAGCACAGTCCCAGCATAGCCCCATCTCCTTCCTTCCTTTGTTACCAACTCCGATTGAGCGCCCCCGAGTTGTATACTGTTATTATTATTATCGTCTGTTTGTCTACAGCCCTGTTGCTGTTGCTGTTATCACAGTGCTTACGTCCTTATCGGTTGGGTTTTATCTCATCTCATGATAAACTACGACTATTGTCGACAGATAATATAAAATGTTGCCGAAGCAAAGTTCTTTTTCCTTTGCTTTTTGGAAAGTTGCATGCGTGTGCTGCCTGCCTGTTGCCTGCCCTTTTTCTATAGAATTCTGTGTGGTTTTTCATATATGGAATATTCTCTTTCGTTTGTTTGATGTGGCTCAAAGGGTTTTTCTTTTTTTTGTAATGTGTAATTGCTGGAATATATAGTAGGGTAACAGGAAGCGGTATAGACGGGAAATTTATGGATAGTAAAAGGAGTGTGATAGATAGAAAAGTTATGGATAGTTAAAAGGAGAATGGAATGGTGGAATGGAAGTTATGGATAGATAAATGAGAAGAATGGAAGGGAATTTGGATGAGGGATGTGGGTAATTAATGAATACTAGGAGAGGTTTTATGGGTAAACAGATTTAATGGATAACTACCAAATAAATACCATTCAAATACTGAATAGTACTGAAATTTTAATAGCCAAAAAAGAAGATTTCATAGATAGGTAAATATATTTATGGATTGTCATCTTTGTTTTCAATGGATGGTGGCTTGTGGCCTGTGGGAATCGAGATTTCACATTTGTCAAAAAATCCCTCCGTTCCCCGTAAATGTTCTGCTGTACAGCAGCTTTAAAATATGTTAATTTGATCGATGTTTTGCTTAAATATATCGATAGCGCGATAGTGACTCAATCGATGAATTCAAGCGTGCTTCGAAGCAAAACACTTCATCCCGACGACGCGTGAATGCAAAGAAAAGGAAACCCCAGAAATCTGCACAATCATACATTTTACGTAGTACGTACTATATATATACCATACAAGCCTAGCACAAGGCTAACGAACAAATCGATCTGTGCGCATAAATTGCCAAAGAAATTGAAATAAAGTGAGTTCATTTCAGACACAGCAATCGAGCGACGAAAATGAGCGGTCAGGAAAATAAAAAGAAATCTTCGTCCCCAAACTCCACTAAGGAACACATCGAAGGCTTCGTCGCCGATATGGCCAGCCTCTGCATGAACCAGCCCTACTCGGACGTGGAGTTCTTGGTAGGGGATCAGCGGCTGCCGGCCCACCGTCTCATTCTGGCTACACGTTCTGAGTACTTCCGCGCCATGCTCTACAATGGTATGGCTGAGTCGAACCAACGGGAGATTCCGCTGGAGGTGCCGCTTCAAGCCTTCAAGGTAATCCTGAGCTTTCTTTACTCGGGCGAGCTGCCTGTCTCCACACTGGCCGTCGCCGCCGTTACCGAAGTGCTCGGTCTGGCCCATCTTTTCGGGTTGGTGGCAGCCGTCTCGACCACAGCCAAATATTTAGCCAATATTCTGGACGTTCCAAACTTTTTCATCATCCTGGAAGCAGCGCGCCGGTACAGTCTGGACGAGCTGACTAACGACTGCTACAACTTCATGAGCCACAATGTAGCCAAAATACTAAGTCATAGCTCTTTCCTCATTCTGTCTAAGGAATCACTTGAGAAATTTCTGCGTCTCCCCAACTTGTATGCCCCTGAAGTGGATAAATTTCGAGCTGTGTGCAAATGGAAGAACGAAAATCCGAGCGTCGACATCAAGACGGTGATCTCACTGATACGTTTCCCCCTCATGAGTATCGAGGATCTAGTACATGTGGTGCGGCCCTCTGGCGTCCTCTCACCGAATGAAATACTCGACGCAATCGATAAAATGATCACACCGAATAATCTGATCTACCGTAGCGTCTTACTGCCGGAGGTGGATGTGGCATCTGAAAAGTATCTTGCGCGCTGGACTAAGATCCACAAAACAAATGATATAGTCATCGAGCTGAGCAAGTTCTTCACAATCAACTTTATTGGTAACTTTCAGGGCACCTATAACCCGAATAATTTCCACGTGCATGTCTCTTGCGACAAGAAGCAATGGGATAGCGTGAGCACAAACCAAGTCATGGAGGATATGCACTTCCCAGATCGTTCCATTCGCTACATTCGGGTTAGGATTGGTCATCCTGACTTCGATTTAGTCTCAACTAAACTGCAGGCCAAGTACAAGATCAAGCCAAAAGTACCTTAAACAAGTTATAATACGAATATCATGAAATGAACTGAATTTTTCCTTTATATAATTTTATTGTTGGCAATATAAAATACATGTATGCATAAACCTTGGAAACATAATTAACTCTTAGCTTAACTCAAGTCCGGGACATATAACGATCTGTTCTTGATCCTTCTTGATCTGTTCGAAGATTTCGGAACCTCTTCCGCTTTATCGCTTAGTTTTGTGAATATATCCGAACTCTTAAACTCCCAAGCAAATGCTAATTCTAGAGGAAGTATTATTCCGTCTCCACCATGCCACTTTGGTGACATAAAAATAAGTCAACTTCAGCCTCAAGTGCAGAACTCCCAATGCAGCAGCAGTAGCAGTCCTATAGTCCTGCTATGTACCAGTCCTGCCCGCAAAAGCCTCTTCAGCCAAGTGTTGCCAAATACAAATTGACAGTTAATATTTTTAAACTGGCAAGTCGATGCAGCATCGACAGAAGCGACAGCAGCGTCGGACGGGGGGGAGGTAGGGGCAACGGAAAACTGTCGACAAGGACATTATGTAAATCACACGACGGCAAGGAGCGCGAGCGTTGGCGTACTCTATCCACCAGCACCAGCAGCAACACCCAACAGTAGAGATGGGGAAATAATAAACAGGAAAGAGGAAAAAACAAAAGGAAAGCCATGCCTTTCGAGGGTCGAGTCTGTAGATGCTCTTACGGATTATATCAGTGGTAGATATAAGAGAACAAATTGTTATGCGTGTATGTAAGATCATAAACGGAAATTTCTTACATTTTGTATGATTTTACCTACAATTATTACCATATTATGATATTTATGACAAAATTGAGCAGAAAAAGAGTATTTATGGAATATATTTTAAGAAGATCGACTAGTAATTCAGATCCAGAATAAATATACTTTTTAGAGGCATAAAAACTATCTTGTCTGCATTGCAAACCTCTTCCGAAAGGCATTCTACTCTTTCATTAAAGGTCATACAAAAATATAGAATATAGACAGAGTCTCGGAGCCGAAGCACCGAAGGCCGAGGCTGCTGCAGCAATTGCGTGGGCGTGGGCGGTAGCTGCTTACAGTCCTCCTCCTCTTCCTCCTCCTGCTCCTCCACTGGCAAAGAGCCTTTTGATTATTTCCCATCCAACAGAAGTTGGATGCAGGCTCTTGTTGTTTCTGGTTCCTCCGTCCCTGCCTGCCTTCTTGTGGCTGTGTCCTGTCCCAGAGTTCTGTCTGCTGTCCTGTCCCATCAACAGTTGGTTCAGGGTCTGCGTTCAGCGTTCAGGGTCTGCGTCCTGAGTTCTGCGTTCTGCTTCGGTGTTTCCATCCGTCCACCCTTAACATATTAAACCGATCATTGTACTCGACATTGGCACATCTTAACACACAAAAGCCCAAGCAAACAAAAATGCACTAATAAATATTGTATTGGCAGAGGCACGACAGGAAGGAGAAAGTTTAATATTTTAGTTGAAAATCTATAAGGAAAAGACTGGTACTGTTCAACAATATTCCATGTATTATAATTCAAGAGTATTTGGAATAACTTAATCAGTAAATATAAGAGTAAATACATTTTCTTAGCACTTGAAACTGTAACAGAGGCTTAGAGCCAAGAAAAACCGCTCCTTAATTCCCAGAAAACACCACCCCATAAATACCTATTAAAATAACATACTTACACATTTTCCATACACCAATTTATTTCATAATCTCTAATGCCCTGCCCCCGCCTCCCAATCATCTACCATCAATCCTGGCAACCGCAAATTTTGATTCAATCCCATCCTCCGGGCTAAGGGGGGAGGGGGCAACGCCTTTAATGCAATCAGAAAAGAGGTCCCTCTACCGAAACACACGACTGGCATATTTAAGCAGTCGGGCAGGGATCTCCAGGATCGACTTTAACACGTTTAAGACACAAATTTAATCACAAGTCCCCCGCACTCCCAAGTAGGTAGCGGGGGTTGGGGGAATCGCACCCGCGGTTATTTAAAAAATTCTAAAAACAACGAGAGAAAATATTATAAGGCAATAATAGAATAGAAAGGGGAGGAAATGCTGCTGGTGGGTTGTTAGACTTATACTCGTAGCTGTGCCTGCCCTCTGGGTCTGAGACCCACCCACGCGGCCTGTCAAATGTCAATAGCAAAAAAAGTCCTCGACAGCTGCTCCGAGCATCCAAGTCCTGATCACCGCAACACCCCCATACTCCTCCCTCTCCCTGCTTCGTGGGGTACTGGCCCGAAGGAGAGGTTGGTCATTCAGTTGGCATATTTACATTTATTATAGAGTCCCCAAGCCTGAAGATTGACGTGGTATCCCCCCTACAAATAAATAAGTATTTCCCAACATAATCGGCCGCTGTAATATTTACTCTTCAAGAAGGTCCTTTTGGGGGAACGAGGATGGTGTAAATGGGGATATGTTCTGCTGTATATTGGGGTCAAATTTGTGTGAGGAATGGGCATGAATTTCGATGATTTTTCGTTGGTTTCTAAAGTGATTTTCTGTTGAGTTGAAATATGGTTTGAGATTTGGAATATATTTTAATGGGAAAGCTATACAAAATAAATAAAAATAAAAAGTGAAAACTATTTTGAAGGATATTTTGAATATGAAGTATTTTAATGTTGATAGAAATCCACATTTTAATAATAGTTATTATTAAGTGAGGAAAAATAAATAGAATACTTAAGGTATCCTAAAATCCCTAATCTGCATATATAGTCCCACGCTTTCTTACATTTTTCCTTGACAACTTTCCACACTTTTAATAAATTTCCATAAATCTGCCAGAAGGGTTGAGAACCCTTTAAATCTCTGTCCAAAGTACATCTCAAAGGCGTATCTTTCGGAAGAACTTGTATTTAACCAAACAACTTGAATGGTTGTTAAGTCTCTCCGCCACTCCCTGGAAAACGAGTTGGGAAAAACAACATAAAAATGGTATAAATAATTATTATTTACACACAGCGTGGCTGTGGCTTTTCTGGCTCTGTGGCATGGGAAACGAGCGATTTTATGGCACGCATTTTGATTTAACGAGCCAGAAAGGCATCAGGCAACAGGCAGCAGCAGGACATGTGAAAGGAAGGCTTTTAGTGGGAAGTGGGCTTCTGCTGGCTTAGTCCCTCCTTTCTCTTTCTGTATGCCTCAGTGGCTCTCTGCAGTTGCTAATTGGTGTCATTAAAAAGTTGAAGGCGAGTCTTTTAAAAATATACACACAGCTAGACACATATATCCTCCCACAAGCACAAATGTTGCGCCACCGCCAGCGGTGGGAACTGGAAACTGCTTTACAATTTTAATGTAATCAAAGTTGAACTTCCGCCTGATTTGTGATTATGAAAATCACAAACTTTTGCTAAACAAAATACAGAAATTCACTGCAGGTGCACCTAGGCAAAAAATTGATGTAAAAAAGGTTACTTTACTTGGTAAAAAATTTGCATTTAAATTACGGGAGCAGGGTTCAATGAAGCGCTATTAATTGGAATGTTCTAGCCAGTAGGGAGTCGTCGATGACGTCTGGAGAGAGCCTGGCTTTGATGGCCGCGCGATTTGCACCTGGCAAAATGTGACACACCGGATAATTGTTATTGATGGCGCATTACGAGTCCTTGCGTCCCTGCCTCCCTGCGTCCCTGCTTTGGGGCCTGTTGCAGTCGATAAAAGTTTGTGTATGTTTCAGCCATGGAAATGAATGGCAAATGAGGCTGTTATGCGGCCCTGGACTGTCTGTCAGTGGCACACTGTCGACTGGCGAAGAGCGACACGACCTTAGGCCTGTTAATGAGCGACTGTCTGCCTTGGATTTATATAATCTGTCTTTTATTAGAATGGGAAATGCTTAAAAATATGTCTTGATTAAAACTTTTGGTTGCATTTGGGATCTAGGAAGGGCCTTAGCATTAACGCAAATTAACACAAATGTAGAACGTCTTGAAGGTTTTTAAGCGATTAAAGAAGTGCTGTGATCTACTTTTTAGTAGTCGTAACAGCTTTTAAATACCTTTTATATCCTTATTTAAATTTTTAACATAATTTCTGTTCTGTTACTTTCAGGATTATGGCTCTGGACTATTTTTAGAATATTATTTCAACAAATTTGAGAAGCTTTTAGCCAATGAGCTAGGATCGGAAACCCTGGATATGCTCTAATAATTTCTTAAAAGAGTATGAACAGGTAAGTAAAGGCTGCATTTTTTAGAATTTGTAGAAGCTCTAAAATATTTTTCCTATTTTTCATCAAATTTTCATAGATTTATGGTTCTGAATTATTGCTGAAATCTTGAAATATAACTTTTTCAACTTATTTGAGGACTTGGAAAAGCTGATTGATTGTTTGATAAATATTTTTTCCATGCATTTGAACTAATAATTTCTTAAGAGACCATTAAGAGGTAAGTAAAATATTCCCTTTTAAACTCTTGCAAAAAATTGTACAACTGTGTTTTGGTGAACATATTTATTCTTAAATATTCAAAAACATTAGAAACAAAGCAAATCATTGCCCTCAAAGCTAGCCTTTCATTTATGGTATTTTATGGTACACCAAAAACCATTACCATTCAATCGTAAAAGCTAAAAGATTTGACTTTTAATCCAGAAGAATAATATGGTATTATGATTTGTCTGCCAGAGATAAGATTCCATTATTCCTGGCTTACCTTTGCACACGCACACACACTCTGAAACAATGCGTCAAGGCCATCACGCATACATAAACACATTCCACACACACATAATACTTATATAATACACTAAAATCTCTGCAGAGAGGGAGAGGTTTGAGGCAGAAGCGAAGGGCATACAGCAATGTATATTTTAATTTTCGCACACGACAAGGATGACAATGGAGAGGAGGCTTGAGAGCAGAGAAAGGGGAAAATGGAGAGAGAGAAAGCGTGTTGTGTTAAGAGAGAGAGTGGGATGTGGGAGAGGCAAGAGAAGTCAAGAGAGAGGCAGGGATTCAGTTTGCTTGGTGGGGCGGTCGTCTGACTGGCGCCACTTTGACCAGGCCGCAAATGAGCGACGCCCCTGGCATCACCCCCTCCGGCCAGACGCCCTTTAATCACCCAATCGACACATACACACACACACACACATACACAAACGAAAAGAGAGACAGACACACACATATGCACACACAAATGGAGAACAATCTATTTACATTTACACCAAATGTACAAATTTATTTATCGGTGAGGAAAGGGAATGGTGTGGAGTGAAAAAAAGAGGACAAGAACGAAGAGTGTGGCAGCAGGGGAGGTGTGAGGATATAGAGAGGGGTGTGTAGCGAGTGAGAGAGGGGTGTGGCGATAAGCTTGAGGGGGAGGGCGGAGCTAAAAGAGGGAAAACGTCAAACGACGCGACGTCACGCAAAAACTTGTTTGCGTTGGCGACCCAAGCGCGCAAAAGTAGGCAACGTTATCTGCTCTTTTGCGGTGTGTGTGCAGCAGCACGTGTGTGTGGGTGTAATGTCGGGAAATGCACTATGGGGAATTTTGCCACTTTTTCTGGCCAAAACCCATTTTCAAAACGTCGTTAAAATGAAATATTTTTAACCGCTATGTACCAGAATAACATTAGTCTTCAATGTTATGTAGTCGAAATTTTAACAGAGCGAACCACTGTTAAGTTAACAGCTGTCAAAAACAGCTGTTTGCTAGCGATGTGCAAGTTTTCATACAACGAGTAATTTTTCTCTAAGTTGAAGGAGCTAAAAAGTTAGTAACTGACCAATTTAAGTGCGATTTTTACAATGGATTCGAATCGAAGACGTTTGTAATATGTATTTTTGTTTTTGAACTGTACAAATACTCCTTATATTTCTTGTAATTGTCTATCGTTTACGGGTATCATTTTGTGACAAATATTAGTCTTTCAAGACGCGTACAAAATGAGTCCAACCTATTCCAACCATAAGATTTAATACATATTGTAGAGAATTCAATTCTCTTTTAAATGCATATCATTTTAATGTGCACTTTTGCGCACTTTCTCTGAAATTTGATATTTATGGCCCTAACCTAAGTTTTTCAAATTCAGAGTTGTTTCCCATGCGGCCATGATTATGATCCGATCTGATCCAGATTCAAGGTTCTGATAGATATGGTTATTCTTAATGATTCCGCGTTATTAGTTTTATCGAATATTTAAATTTTTGTATGCCACAGATTTTCGTCCTTTGTGTGGGCGGAAGAGGGCGGGGTGAAATTTTGAAATACACTTGTAATAATGGGATATGGCAGAATATTGGATAACAAGTTTGGTTGATCTAGCGTTTATAGTCTCGCAGATCGAGGCGCTCAAAGAGAGGGAACGTTGCCTCTCTAAATGGTTTTCTTCATTGTGGCTATATTAATTATCCGATCTGATCCAGATTCAACACTTGGATAGATATAATCATTCTCTATGATTCTGCGTTTTTAGTTTTCTCGTAGCTTTAAAATTGTGCATGCCACCGATTTTCGTTTTTTGAGTGGGCGGAAGGGGGTGGGGCGAAATTTTGAAATAGACTTGAAACAGTGTGATAGGACAGGAGTCTGGATACAAAATTGTGTTGCTCTAGCTTTTATAGTCTTTGAGATCTAGGCGCTCATGAAGTCGGTACTCCCGAGTACCGGGTATAAAAAGGGCTGCCACGCCCATTTTTTCAAAATTACTTTCTATTGCTATTACAAACTCATATCAAAAAACCAAATCAAAAAATATTGTTTCGTTTGGAAGTTATTAATTAATGCCACAAAAAGTGGCAAAATTCCCCATAGTGAAATGGAACATGTTTACACACACTCACACACGAGGGTACCATGTATGTGTGTGTGTGTGTGTGAGCGTGTGTGGCATGCTGATGAGTTCTGTTTTGTTGTTTTTCTTGAGCAAACTTTAATTGTTTTTGATTTTTCTAAGGATTCAAGTGACGCGAGTTTTATTTCCTTTTCCATACCCTTGCGGGGAGCGAGGATAATATGATTTTGAGGAGATGTTTGCTAAGCAAAGAAGAAAGGATCTACGAACCCATAAAGCATACATATGTATGTATATTGTCTGTATTTGTGATAATCAAAGCTCCTATGCAAAGAAGTCGTTCAGTTTTCAGGATCTATGCCTAAAATACACACCATTCCCTTTCACAAACCATTATTTGGCACCACCGGACATTAAAGAATTAATATTAAAATATTAAACAAATCGGAAGACTTTTTATATAGATTTCATAGGAAAAATTGGTCGTAAAATTTGGTTTTGTGTAAGAAATTATTTTCTTAGAAATAATCGAACATAAAGAATTGCAGTGTTAAAACAAATCTTCCTTCAGTTTTTAAATAACTCAATAAAATCGCAACAAATTCGGACCACTATCATATTGTTCCCATAGAAACAATAGCGTATCAAAAACATCGCCTTCAAATTCTAGCTTGCCTTTTATTTTCCTTCTTGATTGCTTAACCAACAAGAAGATGATGCAAGGATACCAAACATCCTATATATAGGGGGATTGCATGTCCTTTTTTTTCGTTGAAGCCTTTCCAAATGTTGTGCCAGTTGACAAACAAATCATGTCATAGAAAATCAGATGAAGAAGGGAGTGAGTGAGAGATGAAATGCTTCTTGCTCTTGCTCTTGGCTAATTAAATGTACATTTGTTGAGCTTCCCCCGAGGGAAAGGGAGTGGCGAGGAGGAGGGGGAGTACAAAGAACGAGGAATGTCAAGAGTAGACCCGAACTCTTTCAATTGCAATGAGAAGATTCTTTTGTACAGTACGCAATGCACTGAGAGAAAAGTTGCTTTGGGGGCCGTAGATTTCGGGGAAGTACAAGAAAAGCTATTTGTTTTTCATTTTTTTACGAATTTTTCCCCATTTCTAGGAATCTACAAATTTGTTTGCTGTCCACAATTTGGTCGATATATTATTATTTCTTTTCTCTTATTTGTTTTCGTTATATACAATGATAATTTCTAAATATCTACCAAAAATCATCCTAATAGGATACATTTTGTAGTCAGAAATACGACAACGAATTTGCATTGAGATGATTTTTAACTGTTGAAGTGTTTTTGGATAATTCATAACCAATTGAAAAATTGAATTGTGTTTCCTTATCGTTCCTTTAACTTTAATTTCTGCCCAAATTCAATGAGTTCTCTCAGTGTACACCCAACCAGGTATCCGTACACGGCAATGCACCACTTTCCAGCGATTACCACTTGAAAATGTCCAAACAGCCAATTGCCCAAATGTCACGTACGCGGAGACCCAGGCAGAGGTACAGGATATTCGTGTAAATGTCAATGATGTGCCCAGCCAGCCAGCCATCCAGCCAGCAAGGGGCACCGCTAATTGTTGCACATGTTGCATACTTCAGGGCGTTCTCCCGTTCCCCCGCCATCTAGCTATCCATCTATCTACTGCTATGTGCTGTATGACTGCTGTATGCAGTTGGCTTAAAGCCTCTGCTGGTAGTACAATGCATTTGGTGCATGCCACGGTTCCGACTGCGACTCCAACTCCGATCTCCAGCTCTCTCCTCTTTGTTTTGTGGCTCATCTGCGTGGCAAATTGAAAATTGTGCTCATTTATTTCATTATTGGGAAAAAGCAGTGGAGAAACGGTTTTGTTTCCCATTCAAATAGCCGTGAAATTGCATTTGATTTTGTCTGTGACCAAAAGGGGCGGTGCGAACGAGCGGTAAACAGACGATAAGGAAAGTGTTGGAAAAGTATTGCAATTTTCCCATTGAAACGTTGGTTAAAGCTGATTGGCATTTAAATCATTGATTGATTGGGAATTCTAGGTTTTTTTTATGATAGAAAGAAGCCTTAAAAGTAGAGAAAGGAGATATTTTAATGGGCTTAGAGACAGATTTTATAGAATTTATAGTAACCAGTATAGAAGGTAGACTATTTATCTTTTAATCTGCAGACTATTTGTTAGATATTCTATCGATTAATGATTTAAAGGCATCATCTTTGAAGTAATAATAAAGCGTGAGGAAATAAAAAGATATATATCTTTGTTTTAAGGCATCAGATCTATCGTCTCATTAACAATGATTAACCTGATCGCATACATGGCTTTTTAGAGCATGTGATAGATATGTATACTATTATGACTATACAAAAAGTATTTCCTACCTTTTTGCTCCCTTTACCCCCTTTTACCCCCTTTTATCATTTACCAAAATGTGAGCCACAGTCTCTGTTACCTTTCCTCAATTCTGATTTCTATAAATATCCAATAAACACAAGAAATAATGTTTATTACCACTTGTTTGAATAGTTTCCTCCCCCCCGCCAGTGAAGAACCCACCCCTGCCATTTAAGTGCAACCCCATATCAAGAATTCCATTTGCCGGGGTGGGGGAAGGGCATAAACATTCCAATTGAATTGGAATTGGCCCGCATTCGCAGCCCGCTTGACTCTCTACATTGTTTACATATTATTGAAGTTTATTTTTACGGGCCACTAGGAACACCACGCGAAAGGTGTGTAAATGGAAAAACGGAAAAACGGAAAATGTGTGAAAATTAGGTGGCGTGCGGGTGGGCAGATAAGCGGCTAAAATAACATTTTCGCACTCTATGCGATTAGATAAGCGCAAAAATGGGGATAAAAAACGAAAATCAAACAATTGCTGGGCTCTCGTAAAATTCGCTTGTAATGGAAAGTAGAAATTTGCTAGAAAAAGAAGCGGAAAATACAAATGGAAAACCAAATGAAATTGCTTCAAATTGAATCTGGGATGGAAGTTCTTCCTGCAGCAGTGGCTTGACTGCCCCGCCCCCCGAGTACTCCTCCGAGTACTCTGTAATTATGAACATCTAAGGGGAAGCTTCTGTCCCACGCTGAGAGATAAACCAATTTGGGTTTTTGTTTGTTTTTGTGTGTGTGATAATTACATAAGTATAGCCACATCCCACTACATCCTACATTCCACTCTGCAAGTGGATTTCTCGCAGAGTATATGTTTTATACCCTAGCGGAGGGTACTATGATGGCTTGCAATGCTGAAAGGAAAACTTTAAATATTAATAATAGTCTACATTAGCGAGGAAAATATTATTTTATTTTTGATGTATTTTTTATAGGTATATTTATATTTATAGGCATTTTTTAGTTCGATTTCTATAATTTCTATTCTTTTCTTTGGTTTAAACTTGTTGTGGGTCATGCAGAAGCGCTCATCGGTCGTCTATGGGGAGGTATGACAGATACAGATACCAGTAATAGGCAGATATCATAGATGAAATGTTCCGAAAAGTGTAACCACTTCTTCGGCCTTTCGAAACAAGCAATTTCTCTGTTATTTCTCCTTAGTTTGGTGCTCAGTTCTATAATGGAATTTATACGAGTACTAATGGATGCCTAATACGGTTAGCTCATGACCCATGACTCACTCAAGCAATTACATAAGCCGCAGCGGCAGTCACTGCCACCGAATCCTCCTACTCCTGCTCCTGCTGCCCCTACTCCTCTTTCTCACATGCATGAGATTATCTTTTAGAATCAACCGAAAAATAAAAAAGCGTAAATTTATTCCTCACATCATCTCATTAACATGCGCCAAGGGTTAAACTTGCAATCACCCCCCAAAGGACCCCAAAGGACACCAGGCCACACACAATTCCCGCTCTATGGCACACACAATTCCCGTTCTATGCCTCATTATAATTTTGTTAAATGTTATGTAAAGGAGAGTGTCATGTTCCACCTCTCTGTCACACACTTTCTCTCTTGGCGCCTCATTGGCGGACTCTCTCCAGGGTCCTTGGAGGATTGCCCACTGGCTTCCATTTACAACCCACACCCAAGCCCAAGCCCAAGCCCAGGCCCAGGCCAAACCAAGGCACTGACGTTTTGACTTTTAATTGTGTTTTAAAGTGTTGAGGACACCCACCCACCCAACCCAACCCCCTCCTGCTCTAGGGTGGGTCACGGATTGGGCGCGTGGATGGGTGATGGGTGACGGGTGACGATGGCTCTTGCACTTGGGTCACTTTCAGGCCATTTGCTTTTTGATTTAGTTCTCTTGGGCCGTTTGGTCATTTGATGCCTAATTAAATTTAACGATGACGTTGATTTCTCTCTCTCTCTCTCTTCGCTCGCTCTCTCTTGCTATTCCTCTGGCAGCGACTTCTCTGGGGGGACATCGGCTTTGGAATGCCAGTGGTTTAATATTACAATTCCTCTCGAAACTGATTTGGTTGCCAAATGAATGTGCCTGTGCCTGAGCCTGTGGCTCTGCGCGCGTGTGTGTGTGTGTGTGAAATTGATATGTAAACCGCAAAAGGGATTGCTGGTGAAGCCAGGACACTCAATAAGGGAAATTGATGGCACGAATATGTATACTTAGATTGAATATTTTCAAGAGAATTTCAATTCTATCGCGGGATCAATCGGGATCGTGCCTTGCCATCAGCAGCAATATTTTGCATCATGGAGAGTAGGCACTCCCGGAAGCTGACAATCAAGGGTCCTATACCCTGGGTGGAGCGTGGCGGCATCCTGTGATAAGCGCCGACCCACTCTAAACCTCTACTTTAGCTCTAATTTTCTTTCCGTTGCTCATCCCAAAGATGGCTTCAGTTCGTTTTTCCGTGTCCCGCCGCAGTTTAGGGATGCCATGTGCTCGATGACGATGAACACGTTATCCATGGTTAGCTTCTTCTTCAGATTTTTGGTTCCTGGAAGTAGCTCCTACATCTATATGCATTCCAAATATTCTTTCTGCAATTTCCGAAACCGCTAAGAACATTTCTAGCCAACACTTTAATAAGAATACCAATTTGTCCGCAAATAAATATCCAAATAAGAAGAACTTTCACCCAGAATAAAGAAAGAAAGAAAGTCCAAACATAACCCTTAACCGCCCACAACCGACCAACCGTACTTGTATCTCTGTTTGAGCAGGGGTGGAACGGGTTGAAGGACCTGAAACATTCATCAAAAAAATCTCAGTACCGCCGCCAAACGCGACTCCCAGTCCTGCCCCCAGTCCTGTGCAAGAGTGTGTATGTGTGGGGGGAATAGAAAGGATTCCTGGGAGCAGAACGGAGAGCTAATAACAGGATTAACACAATGGAGGAAAATTGAATTTTATGCCAATATACTTTAGCCGAAGGAGCGCGCTTAAAGAGTCACCATCATATCATCCATGGGCATGGGCTCTACGGAAGACGATGGCGACGGCGCGCCGAGCAAACACAAAGTCCCAAACGTAATTTTCACGAATTCATTGAACTGCGTGGAGTGTGAAAAATAACAATTTAGATAAATATTGCGACGGCGACCTCCATGGGCGTCGTCATCGTCTTCGTCGTCGTCGTCGTTCTTGTCGCTGCCACCGCACCGCACCGCACCGTACACGACGGGGGAGTCGCCACCGATGCGACAACGATGGGGAGAAGAGCAGCTCTAGACGGCAGCGACGGCAAGCGCATCGACCGTTGACACAGAAATCATATTAATATAAATTAACGATGTGGAAAATTTAGTTTAGTAGTGAAAATGGCAGAAGAGAAGCCCAAAGAAGCTGCCGAGCTGTGTGTTGTGTGTGGCTCTCACGTCGTCGACTCATCAGTCAAAATGTCCAGGGCGTTGCAAACCCCAGAGAGAGAAACGAAATACCCCCCATACGAATTCCAATTCCAATCTCAATGCCAGGCATTGAGAAATCGTTTTGTTTTGATTCGATTCTGCCTTGTCCGGTGTACAACATTTTCGCGTGCATCAATCTCCATCTTCAGGCATTTTTCACGTTAATTGGCATTCTCCTGATTTAATTTCAATGCATTTTGCCCCCTTCCTAAACTCGATTTGAAGCTAATAACTCCCCCATAGACTTCGACATCGATATAATCATAATCCGATTATGCCCACGTCATCAACGGCATCCACATGTGGGAGTACGAGTGGCACGCTCGAGTGTGTTGGGTTGGGTTGGGCTGGGGCCGCCTCTCTGCAAAACTTGTTGATTGCAAATTGATTAAGCAAAGTTCTTTCGATAGCAGAGTTAATGCGCCCTAAAGCCGGCTACAGCTGGAGGGTTTTTCAAGTTGAAAAGAGAGTGCAGGAAATTCAGTCTCTAGCTCAAAAGTCAAGAGTCTATTATGCTTAAGAACAACAAAAAGTGGTTGTATTTGGTATTAGTTTTTGGTGTTTTTCTATGTGAAGCCAGGCCACTTTAAATTCTGTGCAAAGTATTGTAATTTTCCAGCTGTGATTGTTGGGGAACACAAGGATAAACAGCTTACGCTCTCATTCTCTTCCTTCGATTTCGTTCCGTATAAATATATCTTCAAAATAAGCCTTTAAATCAATAAACAGAGACACCTCTAAGAAGTTAATTTCTGGAATTAAAATAAAGTTTTTCCTAATATTTCACGCTTTCGAATGCCTTAAAAAATACTCCCCAAAATATTTATCGTTTTGGTTTTTTTTTCTTTTGAAAACCCTTTTGATTTATTGCTGATATATATGTATATTGTATAATATTCTGCAAATAGTTATTTAATTGTTAAAAAAAAATTAATAATTAATCTGTTACATTTGTCAAGAAAATGCCCAAGAAAAACGAAAGAAAAACTAATCAAACGAGTACATGGACAGCAGCCACAGCACAGGGGGATGGCATATATTTATATTTTCTTAGGAGACTACACAAAAAGGTTTTCATTTGGGGTGCAATTTATTTGTTTTCGGTGCAAATTCTTGGTGCCACTGGAAGGCGACACATTGGCCTGTGCTGCTGGGAGGGATCTTGTTGTGTCATTGGCGGCCACACCGGCAGGAGGTGGAGTCGGAGTCCACGGGGACTCGTCATGAGTGCCAAAAAGTGAGGGCCTAGACAGACTGCTGGTACTCCTACTATTCCTGGGGGGGGACATTGGATGATTGCTGGTTGTACATAGAAAGTGTGGTTTGCTTTGTGGTGGGGAATGGGGATGCTTGGTTTTGTGTAACTTTATATAACGATAACTTTGCAAAGGACATTTCAAACTTAGATGAGAGAGATGCCGCCGATGCCTAAGGCTTGCGCTTCTGGTAGAATTCGCGTATCAACTGCCGCAGGTAGCGCATCTCGCTACGACGCTCCCTCAGGGTGCGACGGAGCCCCTCGTTCTCTTGGGTCAGCTCCTGCTCTTCGCCCAGCACGCTCTCCATTTCGATTTTCTTCTTCTGGCGATAGCGTGTGGCCGCATTCTTGTTCTGCTCTTTCTTCCTGATCTTGCGATCCTCCACGCCGCGTCCATAGGTGCGAGTGCGCTTCTTGGGGGCAGCCATCGTGCTGCTCTCCATGGAAGTGTGAGCAGGGGATGAGCTGCTGCTGCTGGTCTGCTCTGGCAGCCAGTCCTCATCCACATCGGCAATGCTGCCGCTCACTCTGCTACTGCTGCTGCTGCTGCTGCTACTGCTGCACCCCATCGACGACGAGGCCTGCGACTCGCAGTCGTCGTTCAGCTGCTGCCAGTTGGGGGGCAGCTCCAGCTCCTGGGCCCTCATGTTGACAATGTCATCGATCAACTGGTTCTCCCGGGCAATCTCGCTGCCCGCCACCCAGGGTCCAGCGTTGAAGCTGAACGGCGTGGCCGGTGCAGCGGCCGGAATAGCATCAGTGGCATAGCATTGCTAAATAGGACAAATGGTACTTTAGTGAGTCTTTCTTTAGGTGTTGATCTGTTCTCTAACTTACCTTCTGCTCGACCTTGACGAGTGCCGGCGCTGGCGACAGTTCTGGCTGTTGTTTGTAGCCATCGAACTGGGGCGGCGACTGCGGTGGCGTCAACTGCAGGATCGATGAGGGATCCACGGGCTGGTACTCCTCAGATGGAGCTATAGCAGCAGCAAAGTGTGCTTTGGTTATGGGTATTATCGGCTGTCCGACTGCATCGATTGCATTTGGGGTATAGGCGTTTGTCTCATAATCAATGCAGTTCAGATGGGCCTTTTGGTCCAGGAGGCATTCTATAAGAAAAAATAGAAAACAGAAAACAATTATAATGATTTCTATTAGAACAGGCCTTCGAAATGTGGTATAGTTATATTTCTATGATATTTCCTACTAATTTATGATGTAAAAAATATACATTTGCTGTACTTATGGTTGTAAAATTTAGATTTAATTGAAACCGGGTTTCCCTTTGGAATTCTAATGCTTTTGAAGTCTTAATTTAGTATAATCTCCTGTAAATTGGCTTAGTTTGTAATTTGTCTTGCTTTAAGATGTTTTACACTTTATTATTCATATCAATATTCATCAGGTGTCAGTAACAACTTAATTTGTTCTTATTGTACAGAAGAGTCTTAGGGATAATAGTTGCTTTGAGCTATTCTACACATTCTTCAGATCTGGTTTAGCTTTTTTTTGACTTTTTTAAGGATCTATAATCGGTATTGAGCGTTATGCAGTGACACTCGGTTGGGTTGGGATCAGGGCCATTTTTTGGTGCAGTCAATGATACATATCCCTCTATCTCTGCAAGGGAAAACGAAGCGAGTGAGCAAGGGTACGCACACGAGAAAAAGAGAGTGCGCGAAGGACTTTACCACGAGTATAAGACAATAAAATATATTCTAAGACTACTGAAACTTAAGGAACACTCTTCTTTTGCTCTAGTTAAATCGTAATGAATCTTCCATTCAATCAAGAAACTTCCTTTCCATCTTCATATCTCCTCCCTGTGCTGCCCTGCCCTGCCCTGCCCTGCAACAACAACTACGTCGTACGTTTCCTCTATAAAGAATTGTTGTTTTTCTATAAAATATTTTTCCATACCCAATTGATGAAACTTATTTCCATTGAAGTGAAGGACGCCACATGCGTTCGCGTTCTCGTTCTCGTTCGTTCATGCTTTTGTCGTTCGGAACGAACTCTAGTAAACATTTACATATTGATTGTGGCACATTTTCCTTCTCTATGCGTTTGATTGTTTTTATTGATTCCAACTTGAGATGAAGGAAACAAACGACAGAGAGACGAGAGACGTCAAATATTGAACCTAGTTCGACGACATCGTTTTCCAGTGCTTGATGACGGGGGAAATTCCAAATGAGAGTAAGAGTTTTTCCAGCGAATAGAGAGATAGCGAGATAGACCTTCGAGAAACTTCAGGGCAACACCTGTTTTGACAAATTGACCGACAGACAGACAGACAGCGACCGAGCGACCGAGAGACCGACACCTTGGGACGCCATTCACCTCTCCCTAGAAAAGGCATTAGCATAACACGTTTCCGCCCCTCACCCCATCATCGATCCACCACCGATCTATCTATCAATCTATCCACCTATAGAGCTCTATCTCCCCGTGGAACGAACAGCTGCGCTTGAATACGTAGAAACCAGAGCAAAAACTGTAACTGCATTAAGAATGCATTTACATAAAAATCTCGTTTTAATTTACAATGCCAGAGCCAGCGCCAGAGATAGAGACACTCGGACCCTCAGAGTGTGTGGCCACGCCCTGACTTATTTGAATTTTCATTTGTTTTGAACATTTTCCAATATGGAAAACATGGGAGATACAATAACACCCATTGTTGGACGGAGACACGTGGATTCAAGTGCTTCCATCCAGATGCTTAATGGTTCAAATATCCATAAATAGTTATTTATTGGAGAAGGGGGGGTAAACAGTATCATAATTGCCTGTCGGCTTATAACGCCTTGCTTTCTCAATTAATTAATAAGATTTTCAAATGTTCAAGACACGATCTAAGACCTTGACAGGCCATAACTCGGTGCGGTATGGTAAAAAAAGTGGATTAAAAGCAATAAATTTACTAGATAAGTGATTAGTTTTGTGGCTATTATTTATGAGATCTTTGCGGATAAGAAAAACTATGAAAAAGAGTTTCTAGAACTTGGAAGTTCTTAGAAATATGCTACCGAAAAGTATGCTACAGAAACGCATCTAAGGAGGAAATAAGAACCAAAGCATTACTCTGTTACAAGACGAGTAGATACATAATTCCCAGATAAAACAGAGTCCAAGAATAGTTTCTACATATTTTCCAACTAAATGATTTGCCATTGTTCCGATTGCTACGCCGTTTGTTCGCAGCTCGTACTTAATAGATAGCTTTTAGAACTTACTTATAGAGCGATTAGGTCGCGTCTACAATGTTGCCATTTGCGGAATATCAACTAGAACAACGACAGAGTGAGACAGCGAGACAACTACAATGCCAGTTCCAGCCGACAATCGTTACGAAAAAATACACATAATAAATGAAATACAAATAAATATTAATATTTAATGGGAACGTGATTAGCAAACGTACAACCTTGACGCACTAAAATGCCTTTTTTATAGACAAATAACAAATAAGAACTGTGCAGCTTCTGGGGGAAAACAATATTGGGCGGAAAAATATAGCAAAATTCCCAGAGAAAAGCCCCTGCTACTTGGCATTCCCAAAGCGTGAAAATGGAATACCTTTAAGTGTGAAATCGCTTCCGTGATGGTTTTCACACTTTCCTAAATCCCAAATTCGCTTAGTAGGTCAAGGTTACGCGCAGGTTCATCAAAGTTCTGATTGGGGTTATCTCGCTACGAAAATAAAAGCAGGATTTGTCTAGTTTCGGTTGTGATTTTGGAATGTTTGTGGAAGTTTGCAAATACACGAGTACGCGCCCCAAAAAATCAAACAAAAAGCCCAAGTGTGCACCAGCCCCAATCCCCAATGCCCAATCTCCAAGTCCAGTCATAATATGCAAATGGATTTTATAAATATTAAACTGAAAGCGATCGCCGCAGAGGGAGAGAGAGAGAATAAAACAATGAAATGAAGTGCAAAGCGAAGCAAGTTGTTGGCGTTAAACCCGCCTGACCGGAAAATCATCTCAAAGAGCAGCAGCCACAGCAGCAGCAGCCTGGAGCTGTCTCCAGACTTTGGAGTTGACACAAGAGACAAAGGGGGTTGCGAGTCGCCTGTAAGTCCATCATCGACAAGGAATATGTGAAAACACTCTCCACAGCTCGTCATCATCTCGTAGTCGTATCTCTTCGATGTGTCTCCGTCTTTCCCTCTCTCCTGAAGAGAGATAGTGGGGCGGAACGTGGGGTGACAATAATTGTTGATAAGAGCAAGTGCAGCAGTGGGTCAGCCTTACTTTCGATGAGACCTGAGGCTGAATATATGCAAAAATGCCGTCGGCAAGTGAAAGATCTCTCACGAATGTGCTTTAGAGCAGGAACTAGGAATGTGAAAATGGTAGATCTTTCTTAGGGGAATTTAAACTGGAATTGAATATCCTTTGGGGATGAAAGTTAACTGCTAAAAGATGTTCCTTATGTCCATTATAAAATTTACTATGAATACTTAAAGAATTGTTTGGAATAAGATCCGGTTTCCCGACCACAGGATCTATTAATATCTATAGCTTATGGTTCAAATATTTCTATAGGGCAGACAGCTCCCTTCCAAAATTCTTCTAATTTTAGCTCATTTTATAAATCTCATTTGTATACTTTTCCTTTAGCGGAAAACATATATGGATAGTGGAATGGCAAGTGTTTTCTTGTGCCAGTTCTTCCCTGTAATTGCTTATAGATAATATTAAAGTAATAATAAACAAAAAGGCGGATTCTTTGAGGCATATATAAGTAGATCATGTCATATCATATCAGGGACATACTAACCATAGGCTTGCATAAATATATATGTACTCATCTTTGCGGCAGCAGTGAATCGTTGAGGAAATGGGGGCGTGTGTGGTGGGTGTTTTTGTGGCGTGTCTCAAGTTTCAGTGCAGTACAAAAGTTTCAGGCAGTAAAAGAGTAGATACAAGATACAAGCGCAAGAAACGCCTACAAATGTGGAATGTCTTAGAAGCTAAACTAAACTCAAAATTAATCGATGAAAAACCTAAACTAAAATATCAAACAAATTAGAAAAGGAAAACTAAATTCTAATATTATCGAGAGATGCTAGATTTGTATCAGAATGATATTCCGTAACTGTCTATAAATATTTGCAACAGAAAAAGGGGGGTAGAAAAAATCACAGTGTCAATTTTGAATGTTCAAATCCAAAGTGTTGTCGCAGCACTTAGGCCAGAGTAAATATTATAACGAAAACGGAAAAAAATATAAAACAAATTTACAAAAAGATCAAGAACTAAAAAACACAAATACACGTGGCAAAAAATAAAAAATAAACGGTATCTCGAGTGGAGAGTGAGTGCTCTTTTTCCTATAAGGAATGTCTATAGTGTGTCTATCTGTCGTGTCGTGTCGTGTCGTCTGGTCTTTAGGTCTCGATTTCCCTTGGGATCCAACTGCTGCCGCAAGATGTGTTTGTGGGCGTGGCTGGAGAGTATCCTCGTGGGCGCGAATGCTCGTTGTTTAGCGTCGCTTCACCAACTTTTGCGAATTGATCACAATTTCACGGTTCCACATGTAGCGGTATCCACAGTGTGGTATCATGCTCACAAAGTCCTTGATTCTCACACTCGAATGGTCACAGGTGCGGGTCACTCTTCGGGCTCGGGTTCTATACAGTCCTGGAGATCAGGGCTACATATAGTTGGCCCTGATCGAAGGTCTCCTCAAGCGTACACGTTTCGTTTTGTTTGGCGCCGCCGTCGTTGCGGTATCCAATCGATTCACTGTGTTCTCCGATATTTGCTCTGATTTATTCCCGAAATGGAATTCAATTTAAATCAATTTTTCAGATTGTTTTTTGTCTGTCTTTTGCGCGTTTTCGAAACGCCAAGACGTGTGCTTTTTGTGTTGTTATTTTTATGCTTATTCGCTGCTGTTGTTATTGTTATTGTTAATGTTATTGTCTTTAGGCAGTTTCTTTGTGTATTGTATCTCTGTTGTGGTTTTAGGTGGCAGGGGGTGGGTGGGGGCGTGGCTGAATCTGAATCCAAAGCCAAAATGCCGAGAGTTTCGTGTTCGGAACGCACGCCGTCTGAGTAACGATTTTCTACTGAACGGCGTTTGCAAAGTGTGCAAGGTTTTTGCTTTGGCCAAAGTCGAGACTTCACAGCGAGAGAGGGAGAGAACGATCGAGAAAGAGAGACTGTACAGACAGAGAGCGCGTGAGAGCGAAATCAGACACAGAGCAGAGCCCTGCAATGAGATCAATCTCTGGCTTGTTATTTTGAGCACGAGATGCTATCAGCAGCAGCAGCAGCCGCAGCCGCAGCACCAGCGGGGCAACCGCTCGCCCGCCCGCTCGTTCCCAGCACGAGGCCCAGAGTTGAAGTCTCAGTGGAAGCCGAGGCGATACGATGATGATACGAGGCAAGCCAATGGACTGTGGGACACAGTGGTGCGAGAGTGCACAGAAATTGCTGGCAGGTTGTAGGCCCAAAAGTCAAGAGAAAGTTGAAGGAAATCTCAAATGAGTCGATATGGCTGTAAGAATGGCTCAAATGTGATGATTTTGGTTCGAATGGTAGATAATGTTATTAAACACGACTGTACCAATTTTCAAAATTAGAGTACTACAACTTAGAGTAAATTCGTTATTCTGGCTGTAAGAAGAGTTAGAACGAGATGATATTTGGTAGACTGATAGATAAAAGCTGTTTAGTTGGCTTAACATAATTTCAGCATTATATATTTAGATATGTGAGAGACACAACTATTAAAGATTCCAAAAAACTCCAATCTGGTCGATAAATAGATAAGGATCATTTGTATAGGTTCTAGACCCCTTCGTTCTATCTGTTACGCAAGGATGGAGCATTTCTTGCATAGGATATTTCTCATAGCTTGGAATTAGCCTGTTTACAGAAGTCTACACATCAGATCTAATATCAAAAACCCTTAAAGTGTTAAAGATTCAATTTACATTTGACCTCTACGAATACCTCTGGATAGTAATTAACGTAACTTTTCTAGGTCGAGTCGATAAACCAGTTTTCCAGACACTTAATTAAAATGGGTGTGTTTCCATTAATAAAATGACTACAATGTAGATGTACTTATATCATTCAAATTACTCGGACACTAGAGACAAAGTAGCTCTATAAAATAATTAAATCAATTGGTATTTGATCTTAAAAACGGTCGATCTTTGTTCTCTCAAAGTACTATCAAAATGTTAATACGAAATTCCTTTGGGGAATTAAAAGAGCAGCTTAAATGATATCTATGGAAAGCTTGAAGATTATAAAAGATTCGAATAGGTCTCTGAACTGAAATATAGATTTAATGTTCCCATTAATTCCACTTTCTACCACTGTCCATCGACTGTTGGCTCTCCAAAGTAATGCAAATTAGATTACATTACATTATATATATATGTGTATGTATGTATGTATGTACCATCTTATTTTGCACATCATTATCAATAATTTACGAGTATAATATAATATACGAGAGAGTCAGTCACCCCTCCTCCGCCCAGTCGGCCCCGTTGTACCGCTTAACAGCCGCTGTATAAGGCATAAGAAATCAAATCTATTTGTTTGCCCTACAATTTGAGACCTCTCCTCAGGTGGTGGTTGGGTGACGTGCATTGAACTCTGTTTAACCCCCAAGTGCAATGAAAGCAGATAGAGGTGCGCCGCCAGTGCCTGTTGCCAATGGCGAAAAGTGTTTTATAATATGTTTGAACTTGGAGGAGATAGATTCATACGAGCATTATATTTTGTGTAGCATAAGGAAGGAGTTTTGCTTCCACGATCTAAATGATATATGTCCAAAGTTCAATGACGTTCAGACGACTCTTTAAAACATGATGTCTCTCCCGTTTCTTTAGGGTGTTATTTATAGGAACTCCGACCAGGCCAAGCCTCAAATAAAGAACACACTACCTGAAATGGGGGGCACGTCCTGCAGTTAAATGTAAATTTTGATTAAAACAAAGAAGTTTCCTGCTTAAAAGTATCAAAATCATAAAGAAACAAACTCTCAAAATTTCCATAAGCAAATGTTACAAACAAAAATATATATGTAGGTATATACGTCAATTGGTTCATTGATCGGAGAGGCTGATAAATCCTTGAACCTCTCGATAAGTTGTGTTTCTGGTTTGCCACAAGAATGCTTCAACCTTCAATCCAACACATTTTTGGAATGGTTTGAAGTTGTTTGAGCGAGAGAGGGCCAACAGAATGGTATTCTACTAGGAAATAGATTCAAAATATATGTAGATTCCTTCCAAACTACATTTTAAGAGCAAAAAAAGATCGGATCGGAAGAGAGCGAAAAGTGATTGGCGTAAAGAGAGAGCGCGCTCCGCTGATCACTCGCTCAATGCGTGATCGAGCAACACAAAAGCTGATTCCCTCTCTCGCATTGCAATTGTGGCCATTACAGAGCCCTGGCCCGGGCTTGTGGGCCACGTTTATAAACAATAATTACGAGCATGGTGAAAACAACAACAAAAACGAGACATATGTATACTTATAAGCGTTAATGCTGACAGAGGCGAAAACCCGATCCGGTTCCACAACTTCACTTGGAACGGAAAAATATCACCGCAGAAATATTTGAAATTTTAATGTCGTTCGGCAGGGAGATTGGGATTGGCGGGCGGGCCCCCGTTTATGTGTGTGCGTCGCCAATGGCAGCCAAGAGGTGAATTAGAATTATATAATATTATATTAAAACCTAAATTAAATATTCCAAATTGTTGCCTGTTGGGGGCCTTGTGTCTACCATTTCAGCAGACAGACGTTCAAAGTTCAACTGCATTTATAATTTGTTTGGGTTTTTTTTCTGTTTCTGTTTTTGATTTCTTTTTTGCTATTTTAATACGTATTTCATGGATGTTTGTTTTCGTTCGACTACGATTATTTAGCTCATGGCTTGATAAGACGAGGAAGCCACTAAGAAAATTTCACTGGGTTCCAGCTTTCATTTAATGGCATGAGCCGAGCCATGCATGGGAAAATCACAACCAGTCGAGTTATAGGTAAAAGATACATAGGGAATGTCTATTATATATCGATACTAAAAGTATTTGTGGGATTTTTCAACTTATAATTTTCGTTGATAAGAGGCTTTCTTTTGATAAGCTCGAATTTCTTTGATTTGAGAGTCTAAATAATTAAATATAAGAAAATATGGGAGAAGTTTCGTAACCCGAGACGATCTTTCTTTCGTGAATCGACTGAATCGAAGAAAGACATTCCAGGGTTATTCTAAACTGGTACAAGATATAGGTAAAATAATCAAACAGTTTCCAATTTAAGAATGATCTTGTTTTGGTCTAAATAGGCTTATATTGTCTCTTCCATTCAAGATACGGAAATCGGACGTGGCTTTTTGGAATACATTAAATTTCATTCAATAACGATATTCTTTCATGTATTTACGTCAAAAGTCTAAAGGATTGGGTATCTTACATATTCAATGAATATTACAAGAATCTACATTCCATGAACTAGCAATTTCATTAAAAATCATACGATTCTACGATTCTAAATTTAAACCTTATGGAATTCCTTCAACTTGAATTTCGAAGAACTAACAATATAATTAAAAATCATATGAATTCTTTTCTATAAATAAGCACAGTTGAACTTCTTTAACTAAAACTTCTATAAAACCAAGAAATGTCAGAGATGTTACACAAAATATTCTACAAATAGGTTTCCAATAGTTAAAATGTGTTGCAACTCGATTCTAACAATTTTTTTGACAATTTTGAGTTTTTTTACCGAATACAATTAGAAATATTTTACATAACATTCGAAAGAGATTACAGCTATTTATCTAGGATTATAATATTAGAAACACATACAAGAGCTCTATGGGTGTTCAATTATAATCTTTTGCGGTGACTAAACCTTCACAGGAAGTACTTAAAATACTAAGAAATATTCGAAATTCGTTAACAATCATCCCTGATAAGACATTACGTGCCTAATCAATCCTCTGATATTCTAATCGATTGCCTTGCAATCTTTTTGCATTTTAAAGACTTGCCTTCATCCTGCAGGTCCAAAAACTCCACAATCAACTCTTCGTTGCCCAACAGATCCAATGAGGCTTCATCATCCAGAGCCAGAGCCTCCTCCTCATCTCCCATCAGTGAAATGCCTAAAGATGCATAAACGGCCTTAGAGAAGTGATATTATTGCTGGGTATAGATGCGGACAGACCGTTTGCAAAGTTATCATCATAGAGCCACACTCCATCTGGGCACTCAGTGAGCGCAAACAGATCGGAGGCTGCCGCAGCCGATGTTGGTGACTGGGGCTCCATTTTCAGATCCCAGTACAGCTCTCGCGGCAGATCCAAACTCTCCATTGTCAGGTGAAATGATGATGTGTCCATATTCAGTGTCAAAATCAGATGTCAAACTCGATATAGATATAGATGTTGAATGTATGAAATCCGGTCCGTAAAATGCGAATGGTTGTTGTATCTGTGATTCTTGTTGTTGTGAGGATGCCATGGTGGCGCTGCAATAATATATATTCAATAGTTAGCAATTATATTTCATGATGTGGCACTAAATGTATGCCCTGCACTGTACAGTGCACGCGAAATTGATTGAACACCCTATTAGGTCGCTCTAATCCCTGATGTGGCACTAAATGTATGACCTGCACTGTACCAGTGATAAGACCCCCGACGCTGTAGCACCTCAGAACCCTTTCAAACGAAAAAATAAATAGTTTTCCAAACAGACGCTGACGTCTGAGTGCGTAGTCATGCTGATAAGCAGGCGACGACCCCCTCTTGAGGTCCGCGGTCCCCCCATTCTGCGCAATTTCCATGAAATAATGTGAAAATCGAACATGAACTTAAACTTCAGGTTGCACATAACAATCATATCTTATCTTGTTGTTGAGGGGGCCATGTGGAGGGTGAGTAGGTGGGCGGGAACGGGGAACCTGCCCCAAACAGCTGTCTAGAGGGATTGCTACTGAAAGCATTCTTGGACAGTTCATGCAACAGTGAAAACAGGTTTAGAGGGAAAGCTCCTTGAAGAGTAATGACAGTGGAAAATAGGTGCAATTACGGATCACAGATTCCTTCAATCGAGAGAAATTGCAACAGAGAAAACTTGCTCACAGCGAAAGCTCATCAAACAGATGGTAAATGTAAACAAAAAAGGAAAAGAAGAAATGCGGAAATAACAAAACTTCCTTATCTTTGAAGCCTCATCTCGTATAGCCAGTCTCCACTGTAGTTGTGAATCATATGTTTGGGGGCTGGTTTACCCCTCGCCTCAAACGCACGTGTTGCAGCAGCATGCAACGCGCGGGGGTGACGGTGACTCAATTCCAGCCAGCGATTGCGTCAGCCAATCTTTTGGCCACTCCATGTGTGTGTGTGTGTGTGTGTGTGTTGCATGCCCCAATGCAATTGCATTGGGGGTTTTGCCACGTCTCTGGCGAAAACAAGAAACCATATAAGCCACACACACAGCTGCAGTAGCAACAATATAAATGTGCAACACCTGTGCGGCAGTGTGTGTGCAGGTTTCAGGAAATTGCGAAATGATTGGATGGATAGCATGGGACTTTTCTTTTTTGGACGGACTTACGCTTGCTTTTTATACGTTTCCATTTTGCTGTTGTGTTAGGGCACCTAGGTGCTTGTTGTTGTTGCTCGCGCAAAAACTATAAAGCCATTTTTACGTCAATATAAATGCTGAGAACTTTTGGAGGAAAATTTGTATCTTTTTGCGTTTCATTGGGAACGATAACTGACGGATTAGAGGTGGAAGCACATCGATATTGGCATATCGATGTTCTCAATGGGTATCGAACACCAGTGCACCTGAACAGCGCCAACATAAATTCCGCGCATATTCACTAACCATACATTATATATGTAGCTTTAGCAGTTCATACAGTTATTTTAATAGGCTAGTTATAGCTTCTTTACACTGATATGAGCTAACAAATCTACCGATTGATAACTCACCCCTAGTGTAAACATATTAATAGCACACGATTATTCGCGACCATCTCTAGCTCACAACTGCGTTTTTCTCATGACTAGGTATTTCTTAGCACCTTATTGCGCTGTTTATAGGCGAAATTCCAACACTTTACAACACTAGTGGGAGGGCGAGGAGCGAGCCCTCGCATTTTAATTAAATATGTGTTAAATTGCAGTTAAACTACGTAATACGTAAAGAGCTTCATTGAGAAACGTGTGCGCCGCGTCATTGCGCGTTTTCGTCGTGTGTGTGCGTAGTACGGCTGAGCCCCCAAAATGTTGGCTGAACGGTAGTGCCCGCCCCCAAAACGCTGTGTGCGCGCCTGAGTGTGTTGTGTGTGCTTGCGTGTGTGCGTGAATAGGAAAAACGGAGGCAGAGACAGAGGTCAAAAGTGCACGTTGGCCAAACAAAAAGCTCCTTGTCCCAAAAAAAATAACGCAATGCACCATTTGTGGGGCAAGGTCATATCGAATGGATCAAATCGATCTGAAAATTAAAGTCTGTCAATCGATTTGTTACAGAGTGCAGAGGGAAGGGGACAACATTTCTGTTATGACATTTGTATTGGTGCTGCCCGCTGTCGACGCTGGCGCCCACAAATATGCTGCCAGCCTGCTCTCTCTCTGGCAGCACATTCCTATGCTGATAAGACGCGCGTGTGGGAACGAGAGGGAAGCGCGTCAGCTGTTCAATGTTTTGATTGTGTGCAATCGCACAGGTTCCAGAGGCAGCTTCAAACGGTTCTTTCGGGCTGCTCTGCCGCTGCCGATGCCGCTGCCGCGATCAGTTCTGTTCGTTGTTCGTGAAATGGAAAAGCCCCCATTGCTCCAGCAAGAGCAGCATACGCGATTCATTTGTTAAAATTCGTTGGGCGCGTGCTGACGGGAGAGTTATTCCGCGGAGAGCCACAAGCCGCAAGCAGCAGCAGCAGATAGAGAAAGAAGCAGAAGCAATTGAGAATTTTCATTATCGGCAATTGCCGCGCTACTGACGTTCGTGCAACCCCCTCCACCTCGAAAGCTTTATAGTGAGTGTGTGCGTGTGTGTGTTTGTGTGTGTATGATTATTGCTATTATTATTGTGCTTTGTGACGCATATAACGGCAAAAAGCGGGGCGTGTTTACCATTAGAACGTGTGTAACAGAGATAGAGACAGAGGAAAGCAGTGTTAGGTGTGAAAGCGAGCAAGATGACAAGCAGTTCAAGGAAGAAAGATGCTTAAGCAGTGTAGAAAGGGGAGTTAACAAGTGTGTATGATACAAGCAGAACGTAGCAACGTAGAAAGAAAGCAGTGATAGGAGTTTAGAAGAAACTAGAAGAGTAAGCAGTGTGAAAGAGAGTAAATAAACAGTGTTAAATATCCTATCCCATCTATTAAAAATACGTGCAAAAGTGTCAATCAAATACACGCTTAAAAATAGCAAGCAAATCAAAGACTTAAAACAGAAATTGTTTATAAACCAAAAAGAGCGTTAATTAGCCCTAAAAACAAGAATTAAGCAATATAAATAAAAGTGCTAATAAACAAATGAAAATGCGCAGAAAACATGAATAGTATAAACCCGAATAAATCACCATCTAATGCCATCTCTAACCATCTCTTAAACCATTTATAGAGCTATGGAAAATACCCAAAACTACGAGCGACAACCGTTAATTGCTATGAGAAACATTAAAAAACGATTAAGTGTGCCCAAACACAACCAATAGAGTCCCAGACACACACGCTCCACATTAGCCAAAAGAGTGACCAGGACACAGGTTCCACAATAGCGAAATTGTGCCCAGGACACAGGTTCCATAGTAGCGAAGAGTCAACAGTGTTCCACAACATCCAAAACCTATTAAAACTCTAAAAGAGAAAGGCTATAGCATACCCTCCTCCTGGACTTTTTGCTGAAGATGATGCTGAATAAATACGAGAGCTATCAACGCACAAGCCAAATGTTTCCGCATCAGCAGCAGCAGCAGCAGCAGCATCAGCTGCAGCAACAGCTGCAGCAGCAACAACAGCAGCAGCAGCAGCAACAGTTGCAAATGCAACAGCAACAACAACAACAACAATCGCTATTTCCGCACCTTCAATATGGAGCAGGACCCACAGGATGCTCCCCAACCTCAGCGGATCTCACGGCGGCCGCCATCCTGAAAGCCGAACGGGAATCGATCCACTCCGGCCAGTTTATGGTCTCGCACTTTGAGGCCGAGGAGGCGCAAGATGATCTCGAAGACGATGGCGAGGTGAAGATGCTGGATCCAGAGGATCCCAGCTTGGATAAGCCCGGCTCCCCGGCCAACACCTGTCGCGACGTTCAGCTCTACGTGCCCCAGACGGTGGGCCACCACTTCAACAGCATGGACCAGGAGTGCGATGAGAACAGCATGAGCATGATCACCTCACATCTGGAGATCGAAACTTCACTCACCAAGCTCTTCAAGTGCATGAATCTGGCCTACAGGTGAGTGGTCTCTCCAGTCTAGTCCATTTCCCCCCTACCCCCACCGACACAGACACGTGCCACGGGCATAAAAACAAAAATCAACCAAATATAGTTTCCCGCTCTGCTTCGTTTCACGCGTTGGCCGCGTGATAACAAAATTGGCAACAACAAAAAAACCACAAAAAAAAGCTTGGACAGCTCTCCGGTCGCATAATCGCGGGACGGGACAGCCACGGCTACCGGTGAATGCTCGGGTTACTTTTGGACCCAACTTCGCCCTAATCGCACTTGTCCGTCCATCCGTCGATCCGTCGTCTTCCCAGGTTCGAGGTACTCCCATTTCTGCCAACGTCAACGCAATAATTGCTAAAATACGAGTAATATCACAATAATACGATATCAAAAGTGATACGTCGCACAACAAAGTAATATAGGAAAAGAAACAGAAGCAGAAATTATTCGAGTCGCTGTCAATGTACTCTTGCCACATAACCACCACGAACTCTGCTGGCGGGGCATGTGAAAATCCAATAAATCCAATGAATGAAGGAAATTATGAACAGCACAGCAGAACGATGGATAGATCATCCATTATAATGGATAACTCCTCCAGAAGAATATTTGGAACTATCATTGTGTACAACTTACTCTAAAGAAAGTCTCAGAAATGGAAATCCTTAGGAAAAGGTTCCTTGAGGGGTTTTCTTGTTTTATTAGATTCTCTTCTGCTTAGAGACAAAAATGAGAGAAGACTGTTCTATAAATATCTCCAACAATTCTAAAATTAAATGGTTACTTGTACGCAATGGTACTTTGATAGCCTTTGATTCTATCTAAGGACATTCTTTCAGGAGGAATTATTACAATTCCATACCCCCTTTAAAATACACAGAAATCTTTGCAAATTGAATTAGTTCTCATTAGGTTTTTCTGTCGCATAGTGTATTCGATCCGAATGGGTATAGAATTTCTATGTCTGGCGATACATAATCCCCAATCATTGTTGAAATTCCAACGCTTGGCTACACCGTAGAATATTAGTGGTTCATTCAGGCCTCGTTTAGTCATCATCAAACATCGTACGTTCCATCGTCTGTTGGATCTATTTTTAACCCCATTTCCCGCCACTTTGCCATATTTCGGGGTTCTTTAGCATTTTGTTTGTTGTTTTGTCTGCCATTTGGCATACGAGTGCTTTATGGGGCCCTACGTCTCTTATCAGTCAGATAGAACGAGAATTGTGCTATAGAGGGGGCCTTATCAGCAGCGTCCCAGCATTTGTACAGGACTTTTATTCAGGCTTACTTTTTGTTTTATTTCGAAACAAACTGCGCTGTGGGGTAATACATTAGATAATGCGCAAAAGAGAAATAAAACCCATACGCGGGTTGAAAGTATAGTTATTCGAGGAAAAAAGCATCGGGAACGGAACAGGCCTCCCCAATGCGATAGATTAGCAAACTATAATTCGCTGGAATCACGGAATCAATGGCTTAAAGTGCAGCAGATTGGAGGGGAAGCGTCGAAAGACTTAATTAATTTTATAGTGGCCCAAAGCATTCCGTATCATAGCCGCTAAATGCTTCAATTAAATCTACGCTTTCAACAGGTTTATTTCCACTAAATGGGGAAGCACGCCAAGTGGCACCTACTGGTGACTCCACTCCGGGAGTAACTCCAAATATATATCTAACTATAATAGTGGTTCTACGCGCAAATTTTTTAGTATCACAAAAACGAGTTCAGAAGAGATTTCTTAACAATTTCAAATGGGAATAAGGGATGCTCTTTCTCTTTATCATAGTAGTAGAATATTCCATTGAGTTCTTTAAAAAATAATTAAATAATTAAATTAAATATTATCTTTATCTTTATCACAATTTCAAACACTTTAAAGTCTGCTCAATTTTGTGTAGAGCAACCAGAGATCTTAGCAGCTTAGGAGCATCTTTCGTTCACTCTGTTTTTTTTTTGTGTCTTTTGCAAACTCGTTTTGTTTTCGATCCAGACACAACAAAATTTACAAATTTATTAACCCAAAATTAAGTACCAAGCATCACCCAAAATAAAACAAGTTCAAAGATTTATGTTTTAAAGAGCAGCAGACTGAACAAGAGGGAACCATTCAGGTTGATGACGCAGCATAGACATTGGAATGGAATTTCCCTCATCACAAAAACTGGATGTGTGCCAATGTTCTATGGTTATATCATGTGTGCTCGTACGATACAGGAAGCAACGTCATTAGATAGTGCCGATAGGTACAGATACAGATAGTCGTATCGGAGAGTGGTGTACCCCTCAATGGGTGGTCGGAATGCAGGTTAACAATTGCCGGGGGGGTAGAGAACCACTGCAGCTGATGTTTGCTTAATAATTCCTACTGAATGGATGATTCAGCAGCAGCAGCAATAATAATAGTAATAATAAACAACCATTGGCCTATGTCGTATTGATTGGAGGTTGTTTATTACATCAATTGATATCGATATGTATCCATTAATTGTTTTTCCTCTAGCCAAAACCGAGGGTTGGGGGATTATAGTAGTCGATTTATGATACTCTTTGCGGGAATACATACTATATGCTGAATTATATAGATTACAGGGGTTAGGGGGTGCATCTATTTATACATTGCAATCTTGTCATTTCTATAATAATTTATAAACAAATCGATTTGTTTATTGTGAACTGATTATTCAGACAGATATTGGGGGCAGAAAGGAAGTATTAATTTGTTTCAGATGCAACCACATGGCGTATGAGTAATTTAGCCCACTTTTTCATGGGGTTTAACCCTTATTTTCGAGTGCCTCTATCTATTTTGATTAGTGTCAACGATTCTTGTTTGCTTTTCTCGAGAGTTGTACTAATTATTTTCCTGTCTTTTCAGTCAAAAACTCACTTCACCCAAATGGAATCATTTCAAGGGTGTGCGACTCCGTTGGAAGGACAAGATTCGTCTGAACAACGTCATCTGGCGCTGCTGGCATATGCAATGTGAGTATTTTATATTTAGATTTACATATTCTCAAGCTAAGGAATATATATTCTGAATGTGGAACGAATTCGTGTGGGCTTTGGCGAAAGATAACCCATAAATTAATAAACAATTTGAATGAGGGGAAATGTGTATGATAAATGTGCGAAATTAACAAAAAGGAAATTCATTTATGGTTTGAAAATTAAGGGAACAGTTTGTTAGTTCTGCATACCCTCTCAATAACATTCAAAATATGCAAATTAACTTGTTTTACACGACTATTCTAACATATTCAGTAATCCATCTATTATCATATCAGGAAATGTAAAAACATTTGTAGCCATTGTCTCAATTGCTCCCATCCCATCCCTTAATACCTTATCTACTGCTCTTGTGATAGTGACATTGGTAAAAGTTTCCAAAATAAATTCGAAGCCATTTAAATGTTTGTTTCCTTGAGCAGCACGACACGTGCCAAAAGTTACAACAGCAACACACAGAAACAAAGCAGTGGAGAGCGAATCGAAGCAGAGCAAAGCTAATCAGAGAGGGAGAACGAGAGCATGAGAGAGTGAAGCTTTCAAAGCACACAGCGATCGCTTTTAATATTGCTCTCCCTCTCCACCCCACACAATGGAGAGGGAGGGCAATGTCAGACAGGGACAGGGCAGATGAATTGCTTTATTTTGTTTGGTTTTGTTTCGTCTGCTGTCTGGAGAGTAGAGTTTTCAACTGGTTTAGGGCAGAATCCCATCCCACTCCCCAGACCAGTCCAGACCAGACTAGACATCATCATTTATTGTCCAAGTGCAAGTACAGAGAGTAGAGTAGCGTTGCCAGGCGGCGACCGACCGACCGCCATTGCGTTATCAGGGCCTTGGTCCCGTTATCAAAGCAAAGTCTGTTCTCTCTTTGCCCGTCTTGTTTTTGTTGTCGTTTCATTTAAATTCTAAACTCTAGTCGTATTTGGCCACTGCTTGATTTGGATCAGCAAAAAACATATGATTGCCGCTGATGTCTGGTCTGGTCTGGTTTGGCAATACTTTCAACCTTTTTCCCGCTTTAGTCAGTCTGAAGTGTGGCGCAGACTACGGCGCTGCCAACGCTGCCGCCCCGTGCCCCAAGCTCTCAAGTGTCTCGTTGATTAGCACTTTCCAACAAACCAAGAAACCAAACCAACATTCATAGCAAATATTCAGTATATTCAGTATCAAAAGTTAACGAGTTCTCAAAAACAGAGCATCAGTCATTTTTGATTTGATTTTCGAAAATTTTCCGTTACATCATTGGAAGTGCGAGCGAGTGGGAGGTGGGCAGCGCTGCTTTACAACCCACAATTGAGAAGAGGGCGACCGATTATCTCTATCGTCGAACCCCAGATGTCGACGACAACGGAACGACAGCAACAGCGACAGAAACAGCGACAAAGGCAAATGGAAAATTTTATGTTTATTTATAAGAAACAACAAACCCAGCAATCCAACAATCCCAGCAACAGATATCATTTAGTACTTGATTCTATATAATTGTCAGCCTATAATCTTTATGCTTTATAGCACTAGAAATACCCTAATTGGGTAACAAAATATTCAGAGTTTATGAACAGGAAGTTTTATATTTTGAAATAATTTATTTACAAAAATTCCCCATTTTTTAACTAAATATCATCTTTAAAAAATTATTTGTCTTCTGAGAAGTCCATCAATAGACAAATCCATATATTTTTTGTTCAGTTTTATAGCCAACATCCAAAATAACCAACATTTCATTCCTAATCGTGACTATACCTTTTAGGAATATCTTTTAAATGACTTGACACGATTCCACACACCAGATCTTCGGTTAATTTGCAACCCTCTGAAAAGATTTTGATAAAAAAATAATCATTTACCCGTAATTTTTGAGTGGCTTTCATAGCTGACAAGCCCCACTCTTGGATATTGTTTTTGTTGCCTTCATATCTAATGAATCTGGCACTCAAATACGTCAAAGAACTCTAGACATAACATTTAGGAAATTCCTTTAGCGGTTGTGGAAAAATTTCTGCTTTTTATAGGGTATCTCTGAGGTTCCCTGAGATCTAAAAATAAATATATGTATCTAGCATCATAAAGTATTATCACAATGTTTGTTTGGGGAATAAAAATAAAGACGTGATGTGTACTACAACTACTGATTATAATTATGTATGAACATTATCTTAGACAGGAGTATTTTTTGGCGTTTATTATATATAATTATATAAAAGTATCTCGAGACCTAGAGCATTCGACGGTCGCTCTTTGTATCTTTTCCACTACAAATGGCTCTGTAAATCTGTCTCTGACTGTATCTTATGGACTTAACTTAGTGAATGATATAGATTTAATTGCTGTTTGCTCCGTTGTGAAATGCTTAGATACGTCACATCTCTCCCTCCCCCAAAAATACAGAAAACACCCTATCAAGAAGCACCGGAGAGAAGATACTCGGACACACGTTTTGGCGACAGCTTTCTGTCATCATCTCCGGGGGGAATATTCGCTATCTCTCCGTAGAATCTTATCAACTTTTTTGTTACATTTGTATTGTATTTGCTCCTTTTTTTCGCTTTTTTTTTTGAGTCTATCTCCCGTACTAAACTGTGTTTTTGTGTGTTTTTTTGCAGTCATACAAAAGCGCAGAACACCGGTGTGTCAATTCGCATCGCCGCTGGACGTTGACATACATAGTAATCCTCAAGTAAGTAATAGTCATAGTGACATCTGCGAACAGGTGGAGAGTGGATGTCAGTGTCCACAAAATAGGTTGGGGAATGTGTGCAGAATATCAGCTAATCGATAAGGTAAACGAGAGCGGGAAAACTATAGTGATTACACAGAGAGAGAGAGAGAGAGAAAGATGATTATAGAATTACGTAGTTTGGAGTGTGAAATGTGTGATATTTTATGGATATACAAACTGATTTTTAAGCCCTGAAATATCGTGGAAATGCAAAATCTATGCTTTAGTAGCACGTGTGCCTCGCGACTGGTTTGAGTCCTACTGCCATGCAATGTTATAGAAGATTTTAAGGAATGTTATTATCCTTGAGAAAAAGAATTATATTAGGATTTATATTAACGTGCAATAACTCCATCTTCAAGTGTCCCAATCGACCGAAGCGCGCTGCCGCATGACGCGTAGCTATCCGTAGGTTCTTTGGAGGTTTTCCGGATTTAACAGTGCTCTACATAATGCACTCCTGAGTCCTTTCCTTATCACAATCATCCTTAAAACTCTTACTATGGATTAGGGCACAATATATTTCTGTACCGACGGGCACTGCCGCATGACGCGTTGAACCACTGTTCTCTTCCTCTATATATAGATTTTAGAGGTGTTTTCTGATCCTCCAGTGCTCAATTTCTGCCCCTCTCCCTATAATAATATCCCTAAACACTCTTGTGGCTTAGTTTGCAACCTAGCATTTCGGATTACTCATTATTTGTTAGCATCTACTGATTATTTGCCTGATTGCCGATCAAAGCGACGCCGTTTCCTTCGGGTACACAATATTTATAGAAGTAGAAGTAAAAGTCCGACGAGCAAGGTCGCACATACGCATCGTATACACGCAAAAAAAAGTAAAAAAAACCAAAAAATCGGGCAACAAATAACGAATTTTGTGTTGAGTCCAGCGAAAGTAGGCAGCTAAATTTGATAAAGATTGTACATTCGGGGGGTACTCGAAATGAATCTCAGCCTATAAATAAAAGTGCCTGCCCCGCCGATAGGTTAACGATAGCTAAAAATACATCCCCACTCTTATCACGTGCTGCTGTAGAGCGGGTAAAGAGGGGGATGGATGGTGGCAGGATGGCAGACTGCGGCTGACATTGGGGTCCCGGGCCCCAGCCATATCTCTGGCCATATCTCTCTCCCAGTCAATGGCGCACGACAATCGCACGACGATCACGCATCAGTCGAGTGATGTTCTCCCATCCCCACCGTCGCTGGGGGTGGTGGGTGGTCACTGGACTGCTTCGCGATAACTAAATGAGGAGATCCCAAAAAGCAGAAATCACCATCCGAAGACGTGTGGTCATGATTGGCTCTTGAGTTCTAGGAATTATCAATTTATGATGGTTATAGCTTTTTCGGAGAAGCGATCTATTGCGATTTAATATTTGAGGGATATAGGAAGTATGGGATTTTTGTGACATGGAATATTCTAAAGATCTAATCGGATATCAGGCAGAAAACGATCGATAAGCGCTGCTGCATGACGCGGGATACGCGAAAAAGCTGAGAATATCGGAAATCTAAGGAGAGCAATCTACTGCTCTCTGTAGCATCTGTATAAGCATCTTAGCATTAGCCCTAAACATCCTGCAGATATACTACCGTGCAAACTAAAAGCTTGAATCGAATTCCGTGTTGATCGAAAATTAACTTCCTCATAGATGAATAAAACAAGCACTGCCCGAGTATCAGTATGCGTCCATCTATTTCTTTGGATTGTGTCCCTCCATTTGTATAATTAGCAGAGATATTGCAACAGCAACCCACACACCAGCCCCTTACAACTGTATGGTATATAGTATACTGTAGTATCTGCTAATTAGCTTATCAACACAAGCGTTTCTCTGTTCCATAGTCGGTTTCGAGTGGGTTACTGTTACTGCACTCGAAAGCACTGTACCCTGTTGTTGTTGGTTTCCTAGAGAGAGAGAGGGGGGGCAAAGCCTCGCCGAACACACCCATTTTATACAATAATAATAATAATAATTCACATTGCTGTGATTTCTGGCTGTGTCGTTGTGTACTTAATACTTGATACTGGATGATGTTGAACAACGTGCAACCGCCTCCAGTGCGGTATGGGGTCGGTACTTCCTATCGTACAGCTCTCTCTCCGGGCTCGACTTTACCCTGTACCCCCAGTAAAAGATTTATCTTATCTTTCGTTTACAAGCTGTTTTCATTTGGCCAAGTTAGCGAAGAGTTAATAAAGAAGGCTCTCTAGTTGGGCATTTTTGTGACTTTTGCTTTATGCTGGGGGCTTACTCCCTGTTTGTTTTCTGCCAAACAAATCAGTTTGCTAAAGTACACCCATCTGGGAAGTAGTCAAAATCAGAATCAGAATTGGAACAGGAATCGCAATCATTGGGGAAATGTGCAAGGTATGTGGGGATCTCTCTCTCTCTCTGTCTCTGCGGTTATCTCTGAGACACACTGGCAGATTAGCTTTAATCGTAATTAAGTTTAGTACATATACCATACAGTATAATATTTACTTTTGATTAGAAAATTAACAAAACATTCTGTCTATCTGTTCTATCTGTACCCCACCCCACTACCCACAGACCGTTGTGCTTGAAGGCAAATACTGGAAACGTCATTCGGCCGTAATCAAAGCTGAATACAGAAAATGGCGCAAAAACTATAGATCAAAAGCAACGGGATGCTTAACCTATGATTCGGTAAGTTATCAGATATTGTTGCTGTTGATGTTGATGGACTTGGTTGAGTTCTCCATTTCCTTGAACTGAACGAGTATCACCATGTACGTGAAGATGGCCGTAAAGAGCTGTAATCAATGGAGGAAATTGTGCATATAAATCTCTGGAATAATACTTTTACGATCAATGTACCTTGAACAAAGTGCTCTTATCTAGAGCAAAGAATCCATAGGCCGTTAGAATGGGCTGCTGTCGCAGGTTTTTGAGTAGGAACTTTTCAATCTATGGATGGATAAAAGCCACAGAGTTTAAGGAAGAGAGTGAGAGAATTAAAAGAGAATGTTCCTACCATTCTGTCCAGTCCTGTCCCAGTTCTGGGCACCTTTGCCAATATCTTTGCCGTTTTGTTTGCCTGAAAGAAAACGAATGGAAAATGCATTACATTTCATGGATACATTCTATGTTCCATAAGAAATCCTTTAGTTTTAAGTCTCACTTCCACGGCTATGCCATTTGTGCGCAACATTAGGAATAAAATTATCATCCAGGGCACGTCCCAAAAGATGGATGTCAAGGCCATTAGTAGATACTGCTTTGGGCCATATTTGCCCTCCAGTACAGTGCTTATCAGAAAGAAGGGACCCGCGGGAGAGATGAGCAGCACCAGAGCCACAATGGGGAGCAGGAGCAAGCCGAAGCATTCGTTGAGCTCCCCCTCGCACAGAGCCAGGATCTGCTGTCTGCCACGAAGAGCAGGAATCTGCTGTCTTCCTCCGAGAAAGGAGGATATCAACTCCTTGTTGTAGTGCGTCAATCCTGCTGCCATGATCTGCTTCAGACACACGAAAAACACGAGCAGCAGACAGAGCACCAGGAAGGCGTACGTATAGAGCACCACATTGAATACGACGGCAACGGAATCCAGCCCCGCATGGCTATAGCCATTGAGGTGATTTCCGAAGATGAGAGCCGACAGAGCTCCGTAGAGTCTAAAGTTGTTGAGGAACTGCCGATCCGCACTGCCCACCAAGCACTTCCGATTGATTGTAAGGAGAGACTGCACCAGCTCCATATGCCGATGACGCCTCAGATAGAGGCAGACGTAGAGCAGGCACACGACCAGGCAGGAGCTGCCAAAGATGACCGTCTCGTAGAAGTTTCCCGTGCGATTGTAGATCTTCATGTGAAAGCGTTGGGGCTGCAGATGCGCATAGGTCAAGGCGCCAATTGTTCCCGAGAGGATCACTACGGTATAGACCAGAGCATAGCGTTCGCATTCGGGAGTGGCTTGGAGCAGACATCGTTCCGTCTCGAACTGCCAGCACATCATGCCGAGGAAATTGAGGACCCGGAGATACAGGCGCAGGTCCCGGCACACAGACATGTCGCAGCCAACTAAAGTCGTCAAGGAATACCATCAAGAATAAACCATTTAAATGCTGCTTTTCCCTCCAACAAATGTCAATACTATTTGTATTAATTACTTAGCTAGATATAAGTGCTCACTCGGGATGATGGGTGGTGGAAGGGGCCTTCTACTCACCTCCCGTTGGACATTTGTAATGCCCATCGTGAGCACCAGCAGCACCACCCAAGGCACACTCCAGAATGAAGAGGTCAACAACATGAGGGCAAAGCGCCATGGCCTGCGAAAGCGGCCCTCGAAGAGCGTCGAAATCAGATAGAAAGGACCCGATGGTGTTGTCACCAGCACGTATCCCGTTATGGGGAGCAAGAGAAGACCAAAGCAGTCATTGATGTCCTCATGACAGAGCCATATAATCTGATTATAGTCCCTGAAATCCCCATAGAACTCACGGCACTCGCGGGTCAGCTGACGACTCTCCAACAGCTTTCGATTGTAGAAACTCAAACTGGAGAGCAGTATCCTTTGAAGGCAGACATAGAGGACCACCAGCTGTCCAATGAGCATGTAGGAGAATCCATACTGGAAAAGATAGATGGGAATGGACGTGGGTCGGACCTGTGCCCGCCAGTAGCCATGGCCATAGTTGATCATGCAGAGCACGAAGAGTGTCAGATGAATGCCGTACAACAGGCCAAACTGCGAGGACGAGTGAGGATCCCTGGAGATCCGATTGAGGCGCAACATTGTCTCCAAAAGACGAGCATAACGAGAGCGTCTCACGTAGAGCAGGGTGTAGATGAGAATGGTGGTCACATTGCACGTTCGGATGTTGATCAAAGCATAGCAATTGCCCGTGGCATTGTAGTTGAGCATGAAGAAGTGCGCTGGCCTGTAGATGCAGTATGTTTGGATGCTCAAGAGGATCCACAAGAGTCCCCATAGGTAGTAGCGTGCCACACGCTCCTCCGAAGGCGTCGAGGAAACAACACACTTGTCGTAGTCGATGTGGAATCTCAAGACTCCCAGGAACCGGAGGGTTCGCAGGTGAATCCGCAGCTCCCCGAACGAGTGCCTCATCATGGAAGTGTGGCAATCAACTGATGAACAGAGTTATGGAAGAACTCTCCCGTTTTCATTGGATAAGTGACCCCAGGGATTGAATGAATAATGAATGTTTGTGGAGTGATGGATTGGAGTGCACTCACTCGACCTCGAAAATGGAAGGCAAACCGCTTGGGGAAATGTTTGCTTATTCGATTCGTTGGATGTTGATATTATTAAGTAGTTATGTTAAGTATTCACCTCTTTGCCCACCAAATCAGTGCGTAATGTCATCAGGACGGCCACCAGAATGGGTAGATTCCACAGGAGTGTGACTGCCAGAGGATACAAGACATGATCCATCCCCTCTTGGCTCGCATCCACCTCAAAGACGATCGTAATCAGGAAGAACGGTGCGGCTGGAGCGGAGAACAGCAGGAATGCCATAATTATCACCAGGACAAGGCCAAAGTCAGAGTTCAGACGATAATGGCAGACCCACAGGAGGCGATTCCTCTGCAGCAAGCGGAGCCGACACAGCGTGGTGGATATCGAAGCACACGGATGTACGGCAGTGGTCAGGTCTCGATTGTAGAGGAGCACAAGGCTGGCCAGGATCTGCACCAGGCAATTGTAGAGCACAATAACCAATCCGATCAGCAGGTAGCTGTAGGTCAGGAAAAAGAACAGCAGAAACGAGTGCCATGGCTCGATGTCAGAGCGAATCATTGCCATCATCTGCAGCAGGCCCGAAAGCAGGACCTGGCTCCCATATAGGGTGTACAATCGCAGGAACTGTCGCGAATGGCAGTTCTCCAAGTCCACTCGATTATGGTGGAGCAACAGGGAGACCAGCGACAGGAAGCTTCGACGTCTGAGGTAGAAATAGAGGTAGACCAGGGACACCATCAGGCAGGCGAATCCATAGTTGACCATATAATAGATGTTCCCCACAGTACCGTAGATTGGGAGCTCGTGCAGACGGGGCTTGACAATGACATGGCCCAGGGCCATCAGAGCAATGCATTGCGAGGTTACGAGTCCTGCCAATGCCAGGGTTTCGTCAGTCCTCGAGGCATGTGTTCTGTATTCCCCACTGTCGTCGGGTTCATGGGTCATGCACAGAAGACCGAGGCACTTGAGACTGGATAAATACACGCGCAACTCGACACCGAAGGACATGACGGTACATCACGAACTGGCAACCCAGGAAGTGGAAGTCCTCCTATGACTGAGCACCGCACATAATAATCAATAAATAGATAGATCTAGATTAAATCTGGGCTTTAGATAGGGCTGTCATTTGTGAGCTTTGTGAACATTCATGGTCGGCGGTAAAATGTTTACTCAGTGAATAATTAAGGAATATAAGAGAGAGGTTCCCTAGAAAGCCTCTTTGGCCGGGCAGAATCGCAAACCAACCGAGGAGTGCACCTGCACGTCCATTCTATCACGATAAGAATACAAGGGAATCCACAAACAAAATACATGTCGTGTGCATGATATTTGTTTCCACCAAGAAAAAAAACATACCTGTAAAGCCACGCGATTGCTCATGAAGCTGGCGCCACAGGTCATCAACGTGGGCGTCAGCCACACCAGATAGCCCACGATCTGTACCAAGGGATGTCTGAGGGATGGCATCACCATGGCCAGATATATCACGCCAGTCACGTCGAGAGAGGCAAACATCCAGGACAGCCAGGCGATGAAGCCGTACACCAGACTGATCTCCACGTTGCACAGCAGCACCAAGCGATCGTGCCTGTCCAGGCAGCCGCGGAGTCGCGGGAGATTCGCAGAGCTGAGCTTAGGGTCCTTCATCTGTGAGATTATGAGCGAAATCTGCGACTGATTCGAGAGCAGGAGATGCCGAATCAGGTGGACCAGGCAGCAGTAGGTGCCCATCGTGAAACTGGTGACCAAATGACGGATGGGGAATCCCAGGGCAGTGATCACAAAGAGACGCGTGGCGTCCGACAGCCACTCGAAGATGCAGACCTTGACAAAGTTGTACAGATAGAGCATATTGGAGATGACGATTATCCAGAGGAGGCGTTTGGGCAGCTTCAAGCGGAGATGCTGCAAGTGTTTCCTGCGATACAGCTCCAGCTGGCGAACGATGCGGAGATGGGGAGCCTGCAGCCAAATGAGCCAGGCATTCTGCACCAGAAGCATCCCCAGGGCTAAGAGCATCACCAGACGATCAAAGTGGTTCCCGGTTTGCGTCATTTCTGCCCTGAAGGCGTGATGCCAGTAGAGCACCATTATGGCGATGCAACCGATGAGGTACGCCTGCACGGCAAAGTGCACCACATAGCAGACGAGGCTGCGACGCAGGCGAAATCTCTGCTTCGAGAAGTTGTAGTCGATGCAGAAGATGCCCAAATAGCGACAGATGCGGTAATACACGCAAAGTTCCCCAGGCGGAGGCTCCTCCATGACTGACTAAAGACTGAATGTGGTCGAAGGTGCAGGCATATGGATAGCCCACGACTAGCATTACCCAAATTGTGTTTTCTTTGACTGTTTTGAGCCACTTATAGACTGTCGTTGAAGCGTAACCTCCTCCCCAAGGACTCACCTGATTGGACACATCGTTAATCATCAGTGGAAGGATGAGGTAGACGAGCATTGGCGATATCCAACAGACAATCCTGGTCAGCTCCTCCATCGATCGAAAGCCCTCCAAGGTGCTCACATAGAATATCAGAACGCATTCCATGACTTGATACAAAAAGAGGAACAGCAACACGCCGCCGTACACCTGCACGAACTGCCCCTGGGTCAGCATCAGGATCTCATCGTGGAGCCGCAAACTGCGAGCCAGTGCTGCCCGAGAGATGGTGGATGGATCCACCAGGAGCAGCACCTGCAGAAGGTCCGCCTGAACGGAGAGGAGTCTCTGCAGGACACACACCAGGCTGCTGTACAAAGTGAATTGGAAATTGGCGCACAACAAACGCAGCCCAAATGCCAGTAGAGTTAGGACATGGGAGAGCTTCATGCCGGAGAGCCAGATGTAGGAACCAAATGTCCCGATCATGAAGGAATACCAGAGGCAAAGCGCCAGCCACAGGCGGTACAGCCATCGAGGCTGCCACAAGGCCCCAAGGGAATTCACTTTTAGTTTCCGCGACAGCTTCGACAGTCGCCGGAGGAGAGTCACCTGGGTGGGCTGGTGCGCACGGAACCACAGATTGGCCAGGAGTTGGGTAACCGAAACAGTCAGTATCACCGCGTGGTCATAGATATTTCCCGTCAACGATCCCGTTTGCATGTAGTTCAAGGATTCGGCCAAGGCTGCCACAAAGGCAGACACGAAAATGCCTGCCGCAAAGAACTGCAACGCATAGGACAGGCAGCAGCCCCGAAGAGTATATCTCTGCTGTTGCTGGGAGTAGTCCAGGTCGGAGAGACCCAAATAGCGTTGATAGTGGAGGAACTTTAGGAGTTTCATTGTGTTTAAAGCTTAAGTTGAACCGCAAGACTGCAAGTCCTGCAACTGAAAATTCTGCACGAAGAGTGGAAATTCCGCCTCCGAACTAAACAGAAAAGTGCTGTATCGCACATCAGTCCGGCAATTAGTTAATACACCAGGGGTGTCTGTTTGTATTTCCAATTAATTAAAGAGTTTCTGTTGTGTCTCTCATATGGAAGCGTGGTATGGGGAGGACTCACCTGATTGCTCACATCGTTGACCATCAGTGGCAGGATGAGATACAGTAGCATGGGCGAGAGCCAGCCGGACATCGTTAATACCAACCTAAGGTTCAAGGAGCCCTCCAAAGTGCTGACATAAAATATCAAAACACATTGCATCACTTGATACAAGAAGAGGAACAGCAGCACTCCGCCGTAGACCTGCACAAACTCCCTTTGACCGAGCATCAGGATCTCATCGTGAATACGCAAACTGCGAGCAAGTGCCCCCAAAGAGATGGGCGATGTGGCCACCACCATCTGCAGCTCTTCCGCCTGGGCACGGAGCAGCCTCTGCAGGACACACACCATGCCGCTGTAGCAGGTATATTGGAAATTGGCAGACATGACGCGCAGGCCGACAAAGCTGCCACCAGAGCGGAGAAAAGCGTGCCTGCCACCAAGAACTGTGTGGCATAGGAATACCAAGTGGCATGCAGCCAATAGCCGCGCCCCGAGTCGCAGTAGTCGAGGTCCGTGAGCCCCAAGTAGCGTTGATAGTGCAGGAAAGTCAGCAGAAGCTTCTGCCCCATTTCGACGCGTGTTTTAGGCCGTAATTCAAGCGGAGTACTGAACCAACGCATTCCCGACAGCACAGGCCATTATTGATATCACAATATTGATTCCAATTAAATAAAAACCAAGAGATTTCCATCAGCTACGCCTTTGGGGCCTGGGCTAATGAGATTTTCTTGGCTTTTTATCAGAATATGGAGGGGCATATCGACTGAAACTGAGTTCCAGTCGGATATCTATGCGAATTACTCAGTGTTTTGTTTGATAAATGAGTTACTGATTAGAAGTCTATCGGCACTAGGGAATTTCAAAGTTATTATAACTCTTATCGCCAGGGCTTTGAATGGTGCAAACATTTGGTAAATCTTTCGACAAACATGTCCGTCTATCAGTTGAGGAAAGTATAAATCCATAGAGTACTCACCTCTTCGTTTAGTTGGTTATACCACATGGGCATAGATGCATAAAACACAGTAAACAATAAGCAATTCACATAGATCGCAGAGGTTGAGCCACGAATTTCATATGTCCAGAGGCGGTACAACAGGAGAGTGCCCTCCAAAGTGTCGTACATGGCGTACAGACAGAAGGGCACCCCGTAAACGACACTCAGATCGAGCTCACACAGCAACAAGATGTCGTCCTGGACCTTTATGTGTTGGGAGATGGTTCGCCTGAGGCTCTCGGTGTTCTGTTTGAGGAGTTCCTTGACTAACTCCCGACGATTGAACCTCAAAATACGAATCATCCGATAAACGAGTGCCAAATAGAAGGTCTTCACAAAGTTACAGATCACTTTGTAGGTGAAATACGTGGCCATCTGGAGAATGGTGATCGGATCCACCACGGCAACCCACAGAAATTGCAGATAGAGGCTGGGCACTATGCAGAAAACACAGACTATTAGCCAGGAGATGGGCAGCCAAGAGGGTATGACTGGGGAGCAGGTGCCCCTGGAGAGCCGTTGCACCTCCATTAGGTGTCGCATTTGAGTGTCCTGCATCGCCGTCATCCAGAGGAACTGCAGCAACAGAGTGCCAGCCTCTGCCAGCTCCATGAAGCTCATGAAATACTTGTCTGTCAGGCTATAGATCACTACATTTTGACTCTGCCAATTGGCAAACAAAATGGAGATGTTCAAAATGAGCAATCCCTGGAGCAGACAGCGAACCACACGAAAGGTCCTGCTGGGAGTGGCTCTAAAGTGTCCCAACTGCTTATCCCAGCGGAGATTTGTGAGCCCCATGAAGCGCAGGATGGCCACGAGGTCCTGCAGCGTTGTCTGCATTGCAAAGTACGCGACAATCGACTGTCTATCGTTTGGACAGCAATAGCAATTTGCACTGAGAGGTTTCGACAGATAGCGGATCTTCTTTGTGTTGGGGATTGAGCGACAATTTTGCAGATAAACCCCTGAATTTGAAATTAATTTATGAGAATGGGCATTGTGCACTCACCTCCACCTGCAATCGAATGCTCCATGCGGGCATTGCAGCGTAAAACATGGTGGGAAATATGAAGAACATAAATGCACCGATAATCCACAGCTTGAACAACTCCAGGGAGAATATGTAACCCATGGAGGCCATGCTCAGCACGGTGTAGAGCATTTGCAGGGCCAGGGATCCGCCAAAGATGTAGTTGATGTCCATTTCGCAGAGCACATGGATCTCATCGATCGCGCAGAGGCTGCGAGCGAGCTCCCTTTGATTGGTAGAACTTAAGGATCGCTCTATGCGATGACGGTGGGCCATTAGAATCTGTTCCATTGCAAAGATGATGGCCGTAAAGAAGGTGATCAGATAGTTGAAGTACAAGTGCCGCAGGATGAAGGTGCCCAGAGGCATCAGACTGCTCCAATCGAAGCCCGTAATTGTGGCGGCATACAACAAACACGACAAGACGATGCCCAGGCTTAAGATCAACCAGAAACGGAGCAGCAAGCGTGGGATGGTCACCGCTTGGTGGCACACTCTGGCCATTTTCTGGAGTCGATTCAGAAGCCGCACCAGGCGACCCTCGTGCAGTCGCATCCACACGAGCAGCCACGCTATGGACAGGGGCTCCAGGACCTCTGTTACATGAGCAAAGTGGTTGGCCATTCCCGTGTGTGTCACCTCGAAGTTGTAGTCCCAAAAGATGATGAACACACTGAAGGTGGACACTTGGATGCCCTGCAGCAGCCAAAACCGGAGGAAAGTGCTCCAGCTGGGCCTCAGCTTGCAGCAATTTCCATTCCGGTCATCGGTGTCGATGGCTGTAATGCCCAGGCGACGCTGGTACTTCAGCAAGTCGTGCAACGCGTCTCGCATGTGTGTGCGGCAAGGTGTCGCACATCGGACTGACGGAACGTCGACAGCAATTAATAGTAAAATTAATGTACCCTCGCATATCTCCCGATATCTCTGTTGAAACATCATCTAATGAGTCGGGGTCTCCTTCCTCTTTTTTTTTGTATTTTATAGAAGAGCGAATTGGACTTTCTGGAATGGTCACCGCTGAACGATAGGAACTTGATGCCAGACGACTGGACAACGGACACATTGTTCTCGGCCATAAATGTACCATTTCCCTTTCCAGATTCGAGAGAAATTGGTAAGATATAAGCCCGGATATTAAGGAATAAACTATAGCGAAAAGCTAATGTGTGTATCCTTTTTTTCCAGCACGTGGGGCAGGCATCGCGGACTTTATCCAACCCAGTTTGGGGCCATTGCAACCGAATTTAGATGACATCGACATTACGTTCTCAGGTGAGTCGCTGGCTACTTCCATAAGGAGTATATTTCATGGGTAAACCTTCTTTCACGTAGATCTGCTACCCACCACGCGCTTGCCACCCGTTCCGGAGGAGGGAACCGATGCGGAGATGCTCAAGAACGATGACTACTGCCTGCCAGCGATTGTGGGTGCACCGCACACCCTCTACACCAACGACAGCCTGATGGATGGCGGTGGTGGCGGCGGAGGAGGCGGAGGCAATGTGGATGCCAATATGCTGGAGCTGAATACCCCCATCAATACGATGTCCTACAATGAGCTGGAGCAGCGGTTCACGGTGGCACGACAGGCGCAACAGCAGTCGTCCAACGACTCGCAGTTGATGGGAGACACTTCGGGCTCCGTGTCGGGTCGGATGGTGCATGGCGGCAAGCACTTTGGGGTCGTCAACAGCAACAACGACGGCAGCAATCGGTGCGTGATCAACGGACGCGTGGCCAAGAGCACACAGCGTCCGTTCCGCAGGGAGCCGCACAACTATGACAAGGCACAGCCGACGCTCCATCAGACCACAATCTACCAGCAAATGCTGGCCGAGCAGCAGAAGAACCAGCAGCATCTTGGTGCAGGCGTTGTGTTGCAGTCGACCACATTTCAGGCAGTGCAACAGCAACAGCAGCAACAACAACAACAACAACAACAGCAGCAGCAGCAACAGCAACAACATTTTCCCACGCAACAGCCAAACGCTTTCAACAATCAGAGTTTCCTGAGCAGCTACACGGACAATTACCAGCAGCAGGCGCATCAGCAGCAGCTCAGCGTCAAGGTGGAACCTCTGCAGGCGGATGTGCTGTCGCTGCTGAACGAAGGCGTTGGCGGCGTCGGTGGCTACAACTCCATCGGCTACAAGCCTTATCCGCAGTTCAAGAAGTCCGCCTCGACAGGGACATTTCTCAATGTGCCACGACTGCCACAACAACAACAGCAGCAACAGCAACAGGGATATCTGCAGCAGGACCTTCAGCAGCAAATGCATCAGCAGCAGTCGCTTCCTTTGGGTCTGCAGCTTCTGCAATTGACGCGCCAACAGCAGGTGAACAACAACCAACAGCAGCAGCAGCAACAGCAGCAACAGCAGCAATCCACTGTGGCAAGTTTGTTGCAACAACAGCACCAACAGCAGCAGCCGCCGCAACCTCCTGCTGTCAGCACCGCCACATGGGTGACTCCCAACACCGTGTTGCCCAAGGAGATCCATCGCTCCAATAGCCTGCCATTGAATGTATCGCTGAACAAGCTCCACGATGCCCGTGGCCAGCAGCACGCGGTCCACGAACAGCCCTTTGCCGTGCCCAAATATCATGCCAAGGGAAAGTCTCGTGTGCGCAGTAATTCGATGCACCAGCAGTCGGTGGTGGCCGCTGCCGGAGCAGGTAGCTCGCCGGCCAGCGCTCACAGTTGCAGCAATCTGCTCGTTACACAGCAAATGCAACAAGCCACCAGCGATCCCATGCTCAACAGTACTCTGGCACAGCTCCTGACATCGAGTAAGTGGCCCCCACGCCCAACGTAGATCCGACCAATGCTAATGTGCCAATATGTTTATTTAATTTTGTCTTTAGATACACGCCTGCAGTCGGCGGTAGCAAACAGCTCGCAACAGTCAAGTTCTTCTTCCGGCAGTGCCATAGCCACGACCAGCAACAACAGCAGCATCAACGTGTCGCCGGCTCTTTATGCTGCCGTCTCAACGCCATTGTCAGTGCCCGTGTCCGTGTCCGTGCCAGCGCAGCAACACTCACCAAAGAAGTCCGCCTCATTGCCCATGGTGATAACAGCGCATCCTGCCCAGCACAGTCCTCCGGGCGGCCTCGGTAAAATGCACAGCTTTGGCGGATCTAGCAACCTGAGTCTGTCGCCGGACTCGCCGTTTCACGAGTCGCAGGGCTCCCCGCTCTCGCCATCGGCAAAGTATCAGCCAAGGGACACACAGCGGCGTGCCGGTCACATCCATGCGGAGCAGAAGCGACGCTATAACATCAAGAATGGCTTTGACACGCTGCATGCGCTCATCCCACAGCTGCAGCAGAACCCCAATGCCAAGCTGAGTAAAGCGGCCATGCTGCAGAAGGGAGCGGACCACATAAAGCAGCTGCGACAGGAGCGCAATGTCCTCAAGGACAAGATCGAGGCTCTGCGAATGGAGAGAGATGAGCTGAACAACTCCCTAACGTAAGAAACATCTTGTTTTTACTTGTAATTTTACTAACAATTGCGTTTGTATATCCTACAGGCACCTCCACTCGATTCTGCCCGCAAATGGGGCGCCTGTGACCAGGCAGGGCACAGAGCACGTCCGCCAGCTCTATGAGATCTATGTGCGATACAATACGATGAACGATTGGAAGTTCTGGATCGTAAGTAGATGGTATACCTATGCCTGTGAATGCCTATTGAAATATACGCTTTCCTTTTAAGTTGGGTCTCATTCTGGAGCCGCTGCTTGCCTCATACACCTCAACCGTCTCGAGTGCCAGTCTGGATGAGCTGCGTCGTACCGCCTTCCTCTGGGTGGATCAGCACTGCTCACTTATTGATCTGCGACCCGGTAAGCACATCACATCCGTCCCATCTCTGGCCAACGAAATAACCGATAAATTTATTCCTCTGTTAGCTGTTACGAACAAATTGAAGTACCTCTCCATGCACACGGATATTGTGTCAGAGCCGCCCAGCACGTTGCAGGAGGAGGTGGCAAAAGCCCTGCAGAACTCAAGTGGCCAGCATCCCAATCTGCATGGCTCCTAGCCGCTCCTGTTGCTGCCCGTGATATGAATTTATTGAATTCGGTCTTTTATTTTAAACGAAGAACTTTAACAAATTGTTTGGCTTATTTGCTAGCCAATTGCTAGTGCAGCATGCATGAATTGTACAAAATGCGAATTAGGCAGATTTTTATACGAGAGTTTGGCAGCCAGCGGCAGTTGACGCAGTGCAGCAAATAGTGCCTACAATCTATGACTTAAGCGTAAAATAAATAAACGATTTTACAATTTTTTGACCTAAACTGTGTTATTATTCACATTTATATCCTTGATCCTTGATAAGGACCCCAAGGTTATTTCCCCGATCCCAGATAGGCTCACAGATAGCGGAGAGAATTAAATACGTTTCACTGAGGAAGGATATTGATCCTTGACAAGGACTCCATCAAGTCGAGGACGTTTTTCCGATCACAGGAAACCGTCACACGACCAGATCGGCCCGCAAACAACGGAGAAATCAAGCCTGGAGAAAATATCCTTGATCCTTGGTCCTTTATAAGGACTCTATCAGATAAAGGATGTCATTCCGATTACAGGAAGCCGTCGCACGCCCAGATCGGCCCACGTTACAACAACAACAACAACATTTCTTGACAACAACAACTTTCAAGCTGCGACCGAAAGTTGGCCAAAACCAAGAATTTCAGATCTGGAATACCAGGCGAACAGAAATCAGCAGCAAGCAACTCACGAAAAAAATAAAAAAAAATAAAAAATTGCAGCATAATTTTGGGGGCAAAAAATGGAAAAATTGCAGCATACTTTTGGGGGCAAAAAAACCAGCGACCTTCTGCTGATTCTGTTCGCCTGGTATCCCAGCTCTGAAAATGCCAACATTGCGCCACTCGAATCAGAATTTTTCATTTGGCTATATCTCGACTATTTATGGGCCGATCGGGGCGTGGCATACCTTTTCGTGATCGGGAGAGTCCTGCCAACCGATTGCCACCAAAAAAAAGGACATCCGAGCCGTGACGATTTTCGGCAATTTCAGTGATGGTACCATCACGACTTTTGGCGAAAAACGCGATGGCTGGGATGTCCTTTTTCTTGGTGCCAATCGACAGTCTCGATCCTTGCGATCCTGGAAAAGGTATGCCACGCCCCGATCGGCCCATAAATAGCCGAGATATAGCCAAATGAAAATACCAGGATTTATTTCAAAGCACTATATCTCGGCCAAACAGGGTCAGATCGGCGCAGGACCTACTTTTTCAGGATCGCAAGGATCGAGACTGTCGATTGGCACCAAGAAAAAGGACATCCCAGCCATCGCGTTTTTCGCCAAAAGTCGTGATGGTACCATCACTGAAATTGCCGAAAATCGTCACGGCTCGGATGTCCTTTTTTCTGGTGGCAAACGCTTGACAGGACTCTCCCGGTCACAAAAAGACATGCCACGCCCCGATCGGCCCATTAATAGCCGAGATATAGCCAAATGAAAATACCAGGATTTATTTCAAAGCACTATATCTCGGCCAAACAGGGTCAGATCGGCGCAGGACCTACTTTTTCAGGATCGCAAGGATCGAGACTGTCGATTGGCACCAAGAAAAAGGACATCCCAGCCATCGCGTTTTTCGCCAAAAGTCGTGATGGTACCATCACTGAAATTGCCGAAAATCGTCACGGCTCGGATGTCCTTTTTTCTGGTGGCAAACGCTTGACAGGACTCTCCCGGTCACAAAAAGACATGCCACGCCCCGATCGGCCTATTAATAGCCGAGATATAGCCAAATGAAAATACCAGGATTTATTTCAAAGCACTATATCTCGGCCAAACAGGGTCAGATCGGCGCAGGACCTACTTTTTCAGGATCGCAAGGATCGAGACTGTCGATTGGCACCAAGAAAAAGGACATCCCAGCCATCGCGTTTTTCGCCAAAAGTCGTGATGGTACCATCACTGAAATTGCCGAAAATCGTCACGGCTCGGATGTCCTTTTTTCTGGTGGCAAACGCTTGACAGGACTCTCCCGGTCACAAAAAGACATGCCACGCCCCGATCGGCCCATTAATAGCCGAGATATAGCCAAATGAAAATACCAGGATTTATTTCAAAGCACTATATCTCGGCCAAACAGGGTCAGATCGGCGCAGGACCTACTTTTTCAGGATCGCAAGGATCGAGACTGTCGATTGGCACCAAGAAAAAGGACATCCCAGCCATCGCGTTTTTCGCCAAAAGTCGTGATGGTACCATCACTGAAATTGCCGAAAATCGTCACGGCTCGGATGTCCTTTTTTCTGGTGGCAAACGCTTGACAGGACTCTCCCGGTCACAAAAAGACATGCCACGCCCCGATCGGCCCATTAATAGCCGAGATATAGCCAAATGAAAATACCAGGATTTATTTCAAAGCACTATATCTCGGCCAAACAGGGTCAGATCGGCGCAGGACCTACTTTTTCAGGATCGCAAGGATCGAGACTGTCGATTGGCACCAAGAAAAAGGACATCCCAGCCATCGCGTTTTTCGCCAAAAGTCGTGATGGTACCATCACTGAAATTGCCGAAAATCGTCACGGCTCGGATGTCCTTTTTTTTGGTGGCAATCGGTTGGCAGGACTCTCCCGATCACGAAAAGGTATGCCACGCCCCGATCGGCCCATAAATAGTCGAGATATAGCCAAATGAAAAATTCTGATTCGAGTGGCGCAATGTTGGCATTTTCAGAGCTGGGATACCAGGCGAACAGAATCAGCAGAAGGTCGCTGGTTTTTTTGCCCCCAAAAGTATGCTGCAATTTTTCCATTTTTTGCCCCCAAAATTATGCTGCAATTTTTTATTTTTTTTATTTTTTTCGTGAGTTGCTTGCTGCTGATTTCTGTTCGCCTGGTATTCCAGATCTGAAATTCTTGGTTTTGGCCAACTTTCGGTCGCAGCTTGAAAGTTGTTGTTGTCAAGAAATGTTGTTGTTGTTGTTGTTGTAACGAAATTGACAACAACAACAACGCATATTTGTTTTGTTGTTTTCTCCGTTATTTGTGGGTCGATCTGGGCGTGCGACGGCTTCCCGTGATCGAGAGAGCATCCTTGATCTGATAGAGTTCTTATCAAGGACCAAGGATCAAGGACATTTTTTCCAGACCTGTTTTCTCCGTTATTTGTGGGCCGATCTGGGCGTGCGACGGCTTCCTGTAATCGGAATGACATCCTTGATCTGATAGAGTCCTTATCAAGGACCAAGGATCAAGGACATTTTTTCCAGACCTGTTTTCTCAGTTATTTGTGGGCCGATCTGGGCGTGCGACGGCTTCCTGTAATCGGAATGACATCCTTGATATGATAGAGTCCTTTTCAAGGACCAAGGATCAAGGATATTTTCTCCAGGCTTGTTTTCTCCGTTGTTTGCGGGCCGATCTGGGCGTGCGATAGCTTTTCGTGATCGGGAGAGTCCTGCCAACCGATTGTTGTCAGATTGTACTTACTTATGAATTAAGCTCCTTTTTATGCCACCTAGTACCATAATTTGGGAGAATTTCCATTACAATTAATAAAAAGTACATTATATTTTATTTATTTATTTTATATTTATTTATTTCTTGCTTATATTTATTTATTTATATTATATGTAGCTAAAACTGCCTTGGGTTGTTCGATAGTGGTGGACTATCAATGCAGCTGGAATTATCAATTGCACTTTAGCAGGCAAAAGCACAATCGCATTTCTGTTCACGTAATACTCGTAATCGTAATCGGCTGTTGCTGCTATCAAATGAACTGCAATAAAGCTCTGTTCAATTTAGCAGACTACAGTTCTGTTCGGACTCTCCTCACTTCATCATGATACTCGTGATCGGTGTATTGTTCATTGCAGCGGCTGTTGCTGCTATTGGATTACTATTTTTTGTGGTTTTTCCATGGGTGCTTGCGGCTGGCCTGCTTATCTTCGGGATCATTTGGCTTTGGCAGCGGCATCACTTCTGCCACTGGCTGCGTCTTGGTGTTCCTTACATTCGAGCCACACCCTTTGTGGGGAATGTGTGGAAATTATTGCGTGGCAGCTGCTGCTTCGGCGACCAGTTTCGCCTGCTGTATGAGAGTAAGGAAGCATCTGGCCATGCCTACGTGGGCATACACGTTCTGCACAACCATGCTTTGCTGCTGCGCGACCCGGCTCTGATCAAACGAATTCTGGTTGAGGATTTTTCCCAGTTCTCGAGCCGTTTCGAGACCACAGATCCTATAGGGGACACGATGGGGGCCCAAAATCTGTTCTTTTCCAAGCACGAGACTTGGCGGGAGACGCACAAGATCTTTGCGCCCTTCTTTGCGGTGAGTAAGGTGCGTCAGATGTACGGTCTGCTGGAGCATATTGGCCAACAACTGGAGGAACACATGGATGTGCAGCTGAAGGGGAAATCTGAAATGGAACTAGAAGTCAAGCAGCTATGTGCTCTTTTCACCACGGACATCATAGCCTCGCTGGCCTTTGGTCTAGAGGCGCACAGTCTGCAAAAGCCCGACGCAGAGTTTCGTCGTATGTGCGTCGAGGTCAACGATCCGCGGCCCAAGCGCCTGCTCCATCTCTTCACAATGTTCTTCTTTCCGCGACTATCGCGTCTGGTACGCACACATCTCTACTCTGCTGAGTACGAGCGTTTCATGCGCCAGTCAATGGACTTTGTACTGGCCCAGCGCGAGAAGAGTGGGGAAAAACGTCACGATCTGATCGACATATTTATGCAGTTGAAGCGTACCGAACCCCCGTCGAGCATAATTCATCGCCCCGACTTCTTTGTCGCCCAGGCTTCGTTTCTGCTTCTGGCTGGCTTCGATACCTCCTCATCGACGATAACCTTTGCTCTGTACGAGCTGGCCAAGGCACCAGCGATTCAGCAACGACTGAGGGAGGAGCTCAGTGATGCCCTTAGGAGCAACCGGCATCAGCCTCTGAACTTCGATTCGGTGAATGGTTTGTACTACCTTCGGCAGGTGGTAGATGAAGTTCTGCGTCTGTATCCTCCCACTGCATTCTTGGATCGTTGCTGCAATGACGAAAAGGGTTATGATCTGTCTGCTTGGAACTGTGGTAGAGCTTTAAGATTACCTGCAGGCGCACCTGTTTACATCTCAGTGCTGGGCCTCCATCGGGATCCAGTGGTACGCTAACTATTAAACGATCATTTGTTTCTATATTATTAACATAATGCGTTTCCAGCACTGGCGAAATCCGAACCAATTTGATCCGGAACACTTCTCGGCGGAGCAACGCCGGCAGCACCATCCAATGACGTATTTGCCCTTTGGTGCCGGTCCTAGGGGCTGCATTGGCACCCTTCTGGGCCAGCTGGAGATCAAAGTAGGACTCCTGCACATCCTCAAGAACTTTCGGGTGGAGCTGTGCGAGAGAACACTGCCGGAGATGGTGTTTGATCCAAAGGCTTTCGTCCTAACTGCAAAGGGGGGAACCTATCTGCGCTTTGTGAAGGATACTCTTTGAATTGAAGTGAATATAGTATATACGGATTTAGTACATTCTTCACTATATTGATTTTTATTATTGGTAATTGAATTTTTTCACATGTTTTTCTGTTGTTGTTGGTATTTGAAACTTTTCGCAAGTTCAGCTCAAAAATGTTCACAAAAATTTGTCAGTTAAGTTGGCCAATTGCTGTTGAGTAAAAGGTACTTGCCACGAGTGGTATAAACGTTTCAGTAATCTTTAATAACTGCAGTATAAAAGATAACGATACCTCTTGAAATAATGATTTTTCATATCAGTTGGGGCGATAGTAAAAATGAGAGTTTAACATTTCCGGGGGCTACTTAAAGAAGACTTTTTTTTGGAGGTTCAACAACAACAATTGGCCAACTCCAAATATTCGACAATCATCAACCATGGATTTTGTATTTATTTTTCTGTTTTTTGTACAATTTAAAAAACTAACTCTCGAGCGTTTCGATATCTCGCTTCCCTTTTTACAAATTATCAAAAATAACTAAAGCAATTTTACACAGACATTATTTTGTATCAACATAAACTACAGGCTAACAACTAATTGCATTTTTTTTTCTTTCCAACCTTTCGGAACCTTTTCTTTGCTCACTATCATACAAAATATTAAACGAAAAAGATTCTCTGATCGAAACACGCGGATACTTATACGGATTCAGTGATGCAATTTGCTTGGTTTAAAATGCTAACTACACGCTAAGAATACCAGTTAGCAAATGTACAACAATTACATATTTGGGGGGTGTGAAAGTAAGGTAAAACTTTGTGAATTATAGTAAAAAAAAAAATACATACATACGTACATATGTTTGTGTGTGTGTGTGTGTGTGTGTGTGAATATTGTCAAAGCAAAATGCAAATTACATTGGTGAAACATTTCACATGAAAACTATTACCATTTTGATTGATTCGATGATTATTACAATTTGGGATTACACTTTGAAGGTATTTCGATATTATGTAGATGTGTGTATGGCATGTATGATTTTTAGCATTACGATTTGCATTATGTATTTGTTTGTATTTGAATATACTCTTATACTGAGACTGGATGTCTCTTATGGAAGCAATAAATCAAAAGTTGAATTCATAAATTAGCAAATGAATAAGTTGGATTTTAGATCTCTTCTCTACGTGAATAATTCTGCATGCATATATGTACTATATATGTAAAGTGCAAGCAGTTGTTGTATTCCATTTGGTTTTTGGTTTTCCTAATTCTGCCACAACTTTTCGAAACGTATCGTATCGTATCGTATCGTATATATATATGTAGGCATGCACATACATACATATACACTACATATAGTAGCTATAGATAATTACATTCAATAGTAGTGTAGTGTTTTGACATGACATACATCCATCATATACCCATATATAGCGTATATATTGTATATATATTATTCTCACTTTTAGGTTGCAAGTAAACGTATTTTGCACACATCTTAAACTAGTACATTTAGTTATGCTTTACTTTACTTTCTGCTTGCTTGCTCAGTTAGTCTTCTAATACATTTTACAAAACAGGGACGCTACTATCTTCTATCCTGCATGACCACCTGCTTGAGGGCACCCGCCCGGACACTGGATTTCACCTCGTGTCCGCCCAGTGAGGCGGTGCCATCCCGCGCAATATACAGCTGAAGGCCAGAAGCTACAGAGGCAATAATTTCAAAAACAGATTAAGAGATCCGCCCATAGTCTTTATGTTTCAGTTACTCACTCTCTGCCGACTCTTCCAGCTGATCCAGTTTCGTATCCTTTAGAATCTCATCGATTAATGAGTCGGGATTAACGCGCGTCTCCTCCACACGATCCGAAACGCGGGGCCCATCATCCAGGGCCCCCTTCTTTCGCTTCTCGCCGCTACTTTTCGAGCGATCTAGAGATCCTGTTTCACTTATAACTAACGAACCGGAACTGGGATTCCTGTTGGAACAGAGCAAAAGGTGGCAGAGGTTAATTTGGGCATTTTGGGTATAAAACAAAATAATCTTAATCGTAAATAACTATAATTCAGTGCTCTATTTGGCTATTTGCGGGGAGTAAACAGAACAACAGGCAGAACAGTACAAAATATGGACACTTTTCGGGCCGTCATACATATATCATGCTTGAAAATATAGTATATATCTTTTCTATTGCTGAATATCATGATATGACAGTGCCAACAATTAAAAAAACTCAAAAATAACTCGGTATATAAATGGATATTATACTGAACGAATAATGATTGAGCAAGCCTCAAGAATGTGGATAAAATGTGGGTAGTGGGGGAGAAGACATTTCTTGGAAACGTGAGGAAATCATAGGAATGAATAAATCATAAATCAAAATGATGAATATTATTGCAGTTAAGGATTGTGCAAAAACATCTAGTTGAACATTTTACAATATATTTAGAGTAGTTCCTAAATTAAAAATAACTTTTTAAATGAAAATTCCATCTAAAATGCACACAAATATCAGGGATCTATATAATAATCGTAGTAAAACTTAAACAATTAGCACAGACATATTAAAAGTGAATAATCGGATACCAACCAGTACATTTCCCACACACAGAACACACACACATCATATCCTTAATATAAAGACATCATACATGATAAATCTAGTGTGGAAAATGCACTGTTCTTAGGTGAAGAGTGCAACAACTCAGGAATAGGAGTGGGATTTACATCAACTTAAAAGCTAACATTATGCAAAGGGCATAGAATAGAAGCCAAAGATCGAATGTGAACCCACATCATGGTGATGCTGGGGCGGCGTATGATCTGTGTGGTGGCCAGCGGCGATAGCGTTGCTCCCGACATGGACATCGTGGTGGCCGAAGACATGGCAGACGCCTCGGCAGCCGCCGCAGAGGTGGACAGCAGCAGGGAGGCCGCTGACGGATTGGAGCGTATGCTGCACGCATCTGTGGGACTGGCGGCCAACGAACTGAGGGCATCCCCTGACATGACGTTGCCCAGTCGGAGACTGCTGCCATGGCCATTGGGGGATCCCACGCTCATATGTTGCTGTTGCTGCTGCTGCTGCTGTTGGGGGGAGTAGGATGCAGGGCCGTCCACAGTGTCCTGGCCGCAGCTGGAGTTGCACTGGAAGGTGATGACTGCCCCGCTGCTGCTGCTGTTGCTGTTGCTTCCATTCGACGAGGAGGCCGAGTGATTCGAGTGTATGCTCGCGAGGGTTCCACACGGAGAACAACTGGATCCCAAGACATAGCAAGAGGTGGTATTGGCTCCTCCTCCTCCTCCAGCCTGCTGCTGCTGCTGCCTGTTGCTGCCACTTCCGGACACGGTGGCAATGTTGCTGCTGTTCTGGCAATTGTTGCCGCTGCTGCTGTTGCTGTTGTTGCCATCGAAGAGGCGACGAGGAACTCCACTGAAGCTTCTGCATTCGTTCGAATATTTTTTTTAGACACTCATTTAACGAATAAATTATCTTTGCAAAATAAAAACATATATTTTCTTTGCGAAAAACTTAAACAAACTTAAAAAAGCAACCAAATTATTGGTCGATTTATATATGTATATATTTTCTATATATTTAAGAAGCTTTTGGTTTTGATTTATGCGTTTTATAAATGATAAGAGCATATTTTTGGCGGGGTATTCGATATAAGTGTGTATAGTAGGTGTATCGGGTATATTTGTGGCAGTGTATGTGTGTTGGATTCATATTTATTGGAAATTAAATAGAAAAGAAAATTCAAATAAATTCTCTTAAACAGAAATAATTGTGAAATTTGAATTTCAGTAAAGAAAACCCTCCAGGAAATCTCTTAAATCAAGTTTAATGTTCTAGAAACTAATATAAGTCCATGTTTTCCTTACAATTAAGGCAATTCGACATTTATTAACCTTCAATTTCTTTCTTTATTTCAACCATTACGACATGAAACCCAAGCGGACACGCGCCAGCCAGTAGCATGCCACACACATCTATCTCTCATTGACATAACCCTGACCTGTCGCCCCTGAATGCTGGTGTCCCCTCAAAAAGACGGAGAGCAAACTGTCGGACCCGGACCCAGCATTTAATGCCCAGCCTTGACAATTTATGAGCACTATCCCACATCCCTGCCTGCTCTACGCTTCGCGCTCCGCTTTGAGCTCTGGAGCTGATTCTCTATGCAAATTTATCTGAGATTCGCCTCAAATTGAATTTTAAATTGGGAGAAATCTGAGAGCAGAGCAAGAGGGTCGCACAAAATTCATAAAAATTTCAAACAAATAGCCATCCAGCCACCATAGCACAGAGGGGGCGTCTCTCTACGTTCAGGTGGCCCTGCACTTGGGCCACATCCTTGTCCCAGATTACATTTCACTCTGGCTCTGCTGGTGGTGACCTCAAGGGCTTGTCCATGTACTTGTGGGTGGTGGCTTGAACGGAGAGGACTGGGGGTAGAAGGCCATTTTGCAGGTAGGGCTAACTAGTTTACACACCATTTAATTGCTTAATGGCAAAGGCAGCAAATGCTTTCTGTTTGAATGGTCTTTTGAGTGCCTTTTAGTGCAATTTCTTTATACAATCATAGTTATTAGGTTGAGTCCGTTGTATTTTAGATAAAATCTGTTAGGGTCTTATGTTTTTTGTGTTGATTAGATCATTAATTTCACCAGGGGAGAGGGTAAGTAAGGGGGAGTGCGCTTAGAAACCAATTCTCCATAATAACATAATATACTGTACAGGGTTTAAGGAATCTGCAGTGTCCCAAAATTGCTTATAAACATGTTATGATCGTTATACTATATCTAACTTATGTCTACCTTAAAAAGTACTTAAGACCCGTAGAATTACTCTCCAATGATTAGTATAAACGATTGAACGAAACAAACAGAACAGAACAGAACGAGAAAAAAAACGAAGAAAAAAGAGTAACGAGTAAAGAAATAAAAACTTAACGAGTAACGAGAAAATATGTGAATAGTCGCATGTTAAATGGAAACGAGAAAAACGTCTGTGTGTGGGGGGTGGTAGGTGGACCAATACCAAGTACCAGGGACGAGGGACAATGACTCTAGAGAAGCGTTCTTCTGAGCATTTTTCTAAATTTGTGTGGACAAGAACACAGTCTGAAAGACTAACGAGTAACGAATAACGGTTAGCTTTCAACGAGTAACGAGTAACCCATTTTTCTTGCTAGTTTTATGATCTTTTTTGATTGTTGATATGAAAATAAAAGCGCGACGAACCTCATTAGCTCGTAGGCAGCATTCGTGGAATGTGGCCGAACGATGTAGGTCTCCTGTGTGGCCAATGGGGTCGAGGAAGTGCCCTGCAGGATGTTACGCCGATAGGCCCGCTCGAAGGGTGTGCGCGACATAAAGGACACGGAGTTGGCCAACAGTTCCGCTGGGGAGTCCACCACGTCGTAGTTGAGCAGGCGATTCACGTAGCTCGAGCCCAGGGCTGGCTTCTCAGCCGACTGTATCAAGCGCGGGAAAGTCGGTTTTCTTTCGGTGGTGGGCGTGAGGAAGGGATCCGCTTCGATGCGCTCGCTCACAACGTCCGGAATGGTGCCCATTGATCGCATCTTCTGTATGGGATAATGCGGGCTCTGTGGACTATCATTGCCATCTTGTCCGATAAACTTGGCGTTGCCCACTTTTATGTGATGACTCTGGTGGATCTGATGCTTCACATACAGCTTGCCCGAGGATCCATTCGAGGTGGTAGAGTTCTTGCGCAGCCCCGCACCGAAATGGTGGTGCTGCTGGAAGCGTAGTCGCTCCTCCATCGACTGATCATGAATACGCTGGAACTCCTCGCGCACATCCTGCTCAGAGTAGTCGTCGAAGCAGAGATTATTCAGCGACTTCATCTTGGGTATCTTGGCGTGCTCGGCTAGCTGCTTGAGCCGTCGCGGGGAGTTCCGATCCAACTCCATGGAGGCCTTGTGGAACTCCATTTCCAGTATCGACAGATTCTCCATGGACTTGATTTTGGCAACCCGCGGTGTGTGGTAGTTCTCCTCCAGCCCCGAATCATTGTCCCCTGAATCCTCATTCATGTACTCATCCGTGTCGCTGGCCTCTCCGCTATCGTAATACTGTGTGGTATGTGTGGTGGGTCCTACCGGTTGGAACTGTGGCTCTGCAGGGATCTCTGCCATCGGTGTGTGAAAGTCCTCAAAGTGCAGGGTATTCCCTGTGTTCATGGTGGCATTTGGCGTCGAATACAGTTGCTCCTCGCTCACATACTCAATGGTGGTGGTGAGGCTTAGGTGTGTCGTCTGATGGTGGTGGCTGGCTGGGGGAACAAGGCCCACCACTGGTGGCTGTTGCTCCTTCTGCTGCTTCTCCTTCTCGTGACCTTTCCGACCATGTGGTATATTCAATTTCATGGCATTTATTGCCCTCTGATTGAGTCTATTGAGTAGAGAAACGGATTTTCTAAAACGACTATAGTTTGTTGTTGATTTTTGCATTTGATTTTGGACGATGATTCGTTGATTCGATTTTTTAAGATTTGTTTTACAAAAATGTTATTTTTTAAGGTATTTATTGCGTTTGGTTAGTTTTTTTCCATTTACCCCATATTTGTGGTTATATACATAATATATATAGTATTTTTTGGTTAAGAAAAAGAAAGAAAAACAAAAATTGGTGTTAAAACAATTTAGCCAACAAATTATTTAAAAATTAAATTAAATTAGTTCCACTAAAATAAATAAATTATAAAGCTACCATAAAACCAGATTAGAGGAAAAAAAACCATCAAAAACTCCATGAGATTATATGTATGACCTTAACCATTATTGCTGAATGAATTTAGGTTAAACTTCTTAGAATTAAGTTAGGGATTTCCTATGTAAATTACAGAATTAACCACAGCCCTAAAGGTGCTAATGGAATGGGATGAACGACCATTAAAAGTAGGTTAAATAAAGTAGGGTTTTGACTTATTTAACTTTAGTTTCCACAACATTTCACGCAAAAGAATCTCCAGATCTCCCAAATTTTTCAAAAACTTTTCTCCTGCTTTTCTTCACTCAAGGCTGGGTGGCACACAACTTTTCTACAAAAGGCCAAAAGCCACTAATCTCAGGGGCAAGCGACCTTTGTTTGCCCCACACAGTTGATGAAGTCATCAGAGCTTCATATTTTAGCGAAAAATGTTTCTTTGGCTCAACAATTTTCATATTGTATGTACCCACAGTTCCCCCCAACCGAACCCTGCCCAACCCAACCCTAACGCTAATCACAGACAACATGCAGCATTTTTGAAATGCAGCCAACATGCATTCTCTCTGCCACACGAGCCACAGTGGCAGTGGCAGGGCAGGGCAGTCTGGGCAGCAACCAGCAGCCAACCAGTCTGGTCACGGAAGCACAAAGGATATTAGAACGCTCTTGCCATACACGAGTTTGCATGCACTTGGCGTCGTTTGACCTTAAACTTTTGCCATGGGAAATTTGTTGCATGTTGTTTTTTTTTTGTGCAGCTGTAGAAGCAGCAGCATCAGCATCCCGCATCCCCAGCACAATTGCTGGTGGCGGCACATTTACTAACTAGAAATTTGCATAACATAATTGAAGGAAATATCTTCGGACGGAAGCTCCCTGCTGCAGAGTGTGGAGTGCAGATAACCTCCAGTTTATAATGGAACTGTCAGTTAGGATCGCTTTTTTGAAGGTGAACCCTCAGTAGAGGGACGTTTTTTCAAGGATTTTCGAATGAATTGGGCTAAGCTAAGGGGATATAGTCATGGGAGGATAGATTTTAATACTTCTACATTTTTGTAGGGGAAAAAAACCTGTTGACAATTTAGCTATATTTCTATTTGCGTAATTAAAGAAAGTCACTATTTAGAGGAAAATACTCTGATGAGTTAATTAAGAGTTTAGAAGCGAAAACGACGTACATATAAACAAAGGGGGTATGTTTTTTAAAGAATTTGGATTTTAACCTATTAGAAATGCCTTAATATACTTGCAGGAAAAGATATTTTGATTTTGTGAGTCGTCTCTATGCCACTTCCTTATATTGTGCATCACATTTTCCATATCAGACAACAGTTTAAGGTATTCAAAGAACTTCGTTACATTACTGACAGCATGAACCCTACCCTTGTTAGACTAAAGTATTCGGAAAACAAAATCAAACCAGTCAAAACGATTTTGTTCGAGGCTTGATAATAAATTCTGCATAAATTTTGAAGGCATACGACTAATGCTCAAAGTATAACCTTTAATTATAATCTATTATATAAATATGAGAATAATAATTTGTAGCACTTTTTAAGTAATTTCAGAGCAGTCCTAAAACTAACTTAGTGTTAAAAGATTCTAATAACTATTCAATATTTAAGGAAATGATGAAAACTGTTATAATTACTAAAACTAAACTAAAAACTAAAGAATAAGCTAGTTTAAATTTGGAAAGATTCAACTAAAATAATATAGTGTATGTGTGTGTGTATGTTTTGGTGTGTGTGTGTGTGTGTGTGTTAAAGTTGGAATTTGTTGTTCCAATATGTTCAAGTTTTTAGTACACATTGAACGTGCAATTTGGTTAGAGACTCAAAATTCAAGTCCACAGACTTGTCGCTTGGGTTAAATAGGGTTTGGTTTTTAGACACAGTTTTGTACAGAGAGAGAGAGAGAGAATTAGCTTTAGGCTTTAGCATTTATATAGCGCATAGTATATAGTATACAGATTAGAGAGCAGATTGGTAGAAAGAGTACACGAATCGTAGGCAAAAAAAAGAGGTCAAAATTAAGAAAAAAAAAGTGTACAAAGAAAACAATTCGTAGGCCTTTATACACTTGATAGCAGAACGGTAAAGGAATGGTTCAGAGTAGATAAACTTACCTAGCATGCCCCGAATCGCCCTCGGAACTTTGCCTCGAATGTTGACTGTGCGAAAAACTACTATAACCCGAACCCTTTGACATCTAGATTGGAGGAGAGGCCAAAGTGGATTAGTTAATGGTGCCATTGGGTACAATATGTCCTATATGCCATGCCACTCACTTGACTAGTATTACTGGAATTCCTCGAATGACCCATTTCCATAAGGGCAGCGGTGTTGACCGCATTGCCGCCGACGCCACTGCCGCAGCCTACTCCCGAGACTCCTGTGGTGCCATAATTATTGCTACCAATGATCCCCAGTCCGCTGAGGGCATGGGGCAACGGTGTGATGGCATTTGAGGCAGCGGCGGCGGCATGCTGCTGCAGATTATCCGTGGTAAGCGTCACCGCCGACTCCGAGGACTCCGACAGGCCAGAGTCCGTCACAATGGCCGCTATCAGGGCTTGAGGGTCGAGCTCTGCAAAAGAGTAATCCCAATATTAGTCTTCGATCTGTCATCGTTAGAGGCAGGTCTTACCCTCCTCCTTTGTGGACGACACGGGTCGCGTTCCAGGCAGCGACTGGTTGCTGGAGACGCCTCCCAGTGTGGCACCACTGCCGCCCAGGGGAATGGCATTGCCTCCACTCCCACTCCCGATGCTGGGCAAAGCCGTAGCCGTTGGCGTCTGCAGACCCACTCCGGTGGCGGCATTCGTCAGATCGTCCATGGAGGGCTTCGTCTGTTTGCTCTTCAGACTCGGGGTTGGTCTGTATATATAAGAAAATACAATCAGAAACGGAGATCCAGGGTATTCCAGGGTATTGTGATGCACTTACGCCTTGAAGAGTATATCACCGCTTAGCATATGCATTTTGATGCTTACTCTCAACATGGAATTGTCGAGACGATGACGCGAATCATAGCCCTCGAGGAGAAAGCGACGCGATGTGAGGCCGGCGCCGGCAAATTCGGCAAGATTGAGGTCGATAAAACCTAACTTATAGTAACTGCGACCGCCCCTTATTTCCTTTCGAATGGAGATGCGCATTAAGCAGGGATCCAGTACGCCCGTCGAGGCATTTGCGCTCATTTTGCAGGGGAACTCAAAGCTGCGATTCCATTCCACGCGATGGTTTATCACCTCCTCTCTGATGAAGGAATTAAAATTAGTTTAAAGTACATTCCAGATTGAGAGGGTGTATAGATCCGACTGCTTACCGACTGCTGTACTCCTGAAACGAACCGCCATCCAGTAGACGTATCTTGGCAAAGAGCACCTCATTGACGAGGGCAACCTCAACTAAATCCTGCAGCTGCACTTCCACATTGAACTTGTACTTCTTCTTTTTCATCATAAAGGCCATGCCAGGGGCGCTAGGCCCGAGTAGTGTCATTCAATTCCCTTCCAATAATCCGTGGCCTTTCACTGCTGCGCCTCCGAATGGATGAAGATGGCTAACCTTTCAGGCGGTTGCCAGGCACCGCCTCTGGTCTTGGCACTCGGGTTTTTGCTCTGAGGATGCTTTTCCCTCTTGTTTTTTTCCTCAGAAACTTTTTTCTATTACTCTGTGTTCTTTGGTGAGTTTTTTTTTAGGTTGCTTTGCTTTTAGTGTACTTTTTTTATCTTTCCTTTTTTTTGTAAATTTTTTTTTTTCTTATCAGTGTTTTTCCCTACTTTTCCGGCTGTTTACATGCCTGCCATTTTTAGGATTGACGGTGGGTGGTGGTGTGGTGGCGGGTCTGCTGCTGGGCTCCCGACTGCAGGCGAAAAAAGAAGGAAAATGGGGAAGTCAGTAAATTGTTCGATATTTAAACGTACTGATGTGTGTGTCTGTGTGTTTTGTATAATAAATTTTGATTATAAACTCTGGCAACATAGCTTATTTTTTCAATATTTCTCTAGTGCAAGTGATTTTGGTGACCGCAGAAAAGAGTAAAATATCAATTATTTAAAGAGTATAATATTAATACCTAAGGACGTTTTACTGTTAGTGGTTTTTCAGATGTTTTCTGCGTGGACTGGTAATCCAAAATGCTCAATTTTAAGCTAAAGTTATTTTGGTGACCCCGACCGAACTTTAAACTAGAGTCAAATATCATTTATTTTAAGAGTATAAGCGTATCTTTCTCTTACTGACTCTTAAATATAATTAGACTTGATCTTTATGCAAATATTTGTCCAAAGCTCAATACGATATGTAAATACCGCTGCTCTTTGCCATCCCTCGTTTGAGTGCCACTTTGATAATTTAACGAATTGACTGAAATCGTTTAAAGAATGAACCCAACCTGATTGCATATATTTAATTGAGAAGTGTGAATATATTGAGAGACAATCTGAGTTCCCAGAATCACGCAGAAACAGCAGATTAGTCATCAATCTAAAAGCGAAAGAAATTTGCAAACTTGAGATGAAACAGAATGCAAACAGCAAAAAGCAGAAAGATGGTGTGCTATCTAGAAATAATCCCACAGACAAAAAGACAAAGAAAAGCCCATGGCTGAGTAATGCGTCACCGATTCGCGTGTATAAATCAAGAGAAACGCTTCTTAAAATCCATTCTGAATTCTATAGTAAATTATACAGTAAATATTTGCATCAAGTGCCAAGAAATGGAATGGGAATGGAAATGGAAGTCCTGTCATGCGATTCCCACCCATTGCGTGCGTTGGTCTTTTTAATTATTTAAGTGTTGTCGCGGCTCAATTATACTATATATTCCAGATATTTACATGTATATTGCGATAAAATGATTGACTGATATTATGGCCTTGTGATTAAGCGGCCTGAAAACTGTTCAAATGCCGTCATGCGGCATATTTTTAGGCGCCTGCCACAGCAGGAGGAAAATGGATAAAAAATTGAATGTTCGAAAAGTGATTTATGGCTTTCGATGACTGCCATGATACGAGTATAAGCGGGTGGGGGAACCGTCATGAGCGTCAGAATTCAATGAACCGTTTTAGGAGGCCTTTTGTGCTGTGATGGGGTTCTGAGACTCAAGGAAAACTCAGTTTGCTGGATGTTTCGATGAGGGAAATACCTTTAAGGGCTAGGTAGGGTTCCAGTAAATCCCTTTTCATGAACAGTCCTTCCTATCTTCCTCCCATCTTAAATATCTATAATCCCCTTCCCTTAATCTCACCCCAACACTCCCTTCTTTCCTTCATTTAGTGCCAAATTTCCTAAGTGATTTGTCATAACCACACTTGCCATAATGCACACACACAGAGACACACTGAAATCCCCGTCACGCCAATTATGTCCATTACCCACATTAGCCGCACCAATGGCCAACACAAATATGGCCAAAACCAATCAGAAAACACACAGAAAACCATTAACCCACTTATGCCCTCGGGGGGATTATGCCACTGGACACTGGATATCGGACGAAAAGTAGCAGAAAAATCACTGGAAATGTTATTTTAGTAGATTTTCGCCCACTTTTGTGGAGGGTTGGTTGGTTTGCCGCCCCCAAAAACCGCACCCAAAGTAATCCTCAGTTTAAACTGAAACTAACAGCTGGAGCAAGGGGTGGACATGCGGTTGAACGAAGGGTGGACTTGGGGAACGTTTCCGCGTGCAAGCAAAAAGCTAAAAGGGATTGCTCGCTGACACGTAAAGCCACTGACTACTGACTGACCCACTAACTGACTAACAGACTTACAGACTTACAGCAGTCCCACTTCTCCTTACAATCCTTGCCAAAATGGAATCACGAGAGAAGTAGATTTGAAGTTACTTTTCGCCCAGCCCAGAGGGCACTCCCTTGGAAAACTGCGCGTAAGACTTGCAACATTGTTAAGGGTCTCCTCTTAATATCCTTTTCATTAAAGCCAAGTGCATGGGGTAGGGACAGGGATGGGGATGCCTTTTTAATGAGTTCTCTCTGTGCTTTCGCTCTTGATTTTCCCCAAGAGACTCTTTTGCTCTGACGAAGAGAAAAGTTTCAACTACGTTAATTGTCAAATTGTTGGCCAATCAAATTTGATTAAACCTTTGTCCAAACGTCAATTAGCCAGCGCACAGAAATATGTACATACTCGTAGGTGTGTATGTGTGTGTGTGTGGGGGGGAAACACAATATGTAAATTAATATAAAAAAGTAAACAATTTTGATTATGTCACATTGACCTTTACCTTGCCACAACGCAGCACACCAGACTTTAGGGGACAAGGTGGCAGCAGCTGTAGTTGTATTTTATTTATTAACAATGACGCAGCACCAAAACTACTTAATAATAATTTATAAAGAAAGGAAAAGAGCGATAGAGAGGAATAGGGAGAGAGGGAGAAACTAACAAATATTTTCTTGCAAAATATGCAACAAATGCAAATACGAAAAACATCTTGGGTGCGACTCTTGGCATCGCATTGCAAAAGTTGGCAAAAGAACAAATAACAACAACAAAAACAACAAACAGCTGGCGCCAGTCGATGACAAGGGGACTATAAACAAAACGTACACATCTATATATCTGGGGGTGGAATGCTCCGATGAAAACATTTCAGTTTCCCTATCACACTACAAGGCAAAATTGATTGCAATTAGGTAAACGAAGTGTTGAGTAAGTTGTGGAAATCGTGAGGGAAAAAGTTATTTAATTAGCGTAGAAACAAATTCCAAGAAATTCCACTTTAATAAAAGTTCCTTAACCTGAAAAATTCTATATATTATTTACAAGTTAGTTCAATTAATGTATGCCTATGTATTCCTCAGAAATGCTTTAAATTTCTTTGAATTTAAGAAAACTCTTTCGAAAGGTAGTATTGTACATTTTTTTGCACATTTCTTGCTACTTTCGAGTCATTAGAAAACCTTCGCATTTCTTTATAATTCCTTTGTCATAATGACTCTTAAATAAATTCCAAGAAAAATGCAAAATCTATTAGTAGTAACAGCCAACCTAATAACCGTAAATGTCAATCGTGAATATAAATACTGTTACTGCCACTAATTAGACCTTTCCCATCATGATTTTCCCCTGGCCCAATGACTCGACATAGTGCAGTGTGTTCAGTGTAGTGTCTAGTGTAATGCTTTCCCGTAGCAAGATCCCTTAATTGCCGACTATCTTTGGCACTTGCTATTACAGCATATGTATCTATGTATCTACACACGAACGAGTGCACACACACACACACTGTGGTGTGGTGTGTGGTGTATCTTTGGCATTTGCCTGCCTGCTAATTACATTGCATTGCAGTGCGCTTTTCCTCTATTTGCTTTTCCCCCACTAAGTTCCCCCTGCCTTTCCGTCTAAACAGCTAATACACAGAGTGGGTCGTCCCACGCGTGCCACATTCAGTGGCGTGTGTGTGTGTGTGTGTGGGCGTAACCGTTGCCTGGAGACGTCTGCTTGGAGGCCAAGTCCACGAGCGGCAGCACAGAACACACTACATACAATTCTCACAATTAATTCCATCAGATGCATAATGAGATGTGGGGCTGCGCTTTAAATCATGAGCTCCAGACAATGATAGTGTCTGTGGCACTAATCAGTCCGCCCTACCCCTTATCCCCCGTCCCCGTCCCCACCCCCAACCGTTAGATGCGACAATTTGATAAGCAGACATCTGACATCTGAAATTGTCAAGCGGCCGGCGACACAGTCCCCGTATGCTATCGTCTGAGGGGTTCAGCGAGGGCTGACAGTGGAATTTACTTAGTTATCTTTTCGTTTAAATTTTTAAAAGTCTAAAATCATCAATAACATTTCTTAAATTTAGTCGTAATAAAATTTGACAAGTTAAAGGCTTCTTATCGGGGTGTGTATATCGATCAAGTTAATTTTTTGTACTTGCAGAGTTCAAGGTTTCCCTGAATTAAGTATTTTCCAATTTGTACTAGTCATACAAATTCTGTGGAGTCTACAATTTTGAAGCTATGTGGCTCATATTCAGTAGAGTTATAAGTAGAGATAATATCTACCTATTTACCAAAATTCATCAGAATCGGATAACTTTTATAGACAATAATAATAATAATTTCTATTTCTATCATTCCTGTCTTTAAAACATTCCCATCCATCACTCCATTCCCCAAAATAATCTTGCGTTTCAGAGTTTCACACTTGTTCCCATCTTCATCTCTTGGCACTTCCATACCCCATCCATTCCCACCATACTGCTCATCCCACCCTCGCCCACAAGTGCTAACATGGCGTATGAGTAGTGTTTCCGTTACCCGATTCTTGATGCTCGAATCACGTATTGCTGCAGCTGTTGCACACATGTCGCAATGCTTTTGCATTGCCTATCGCTGGCTCTCTCTTTTTTATGGGTGATCTCCCAAACGGAGCCTCACCACGCTTCCCCCTCCCATCGCCCTCAAAAATATTTAAGCTCTAATGATGTGTAAAAATCCAAACAAATAACGGGGTTTCTGTACACTTCGGCTCTGATCGGAACGGAGAGAGAGAGAGAGTCGGGGTAGGGGGGAGAGCGCGTAACATATGGCACAGCATATGCCAAAAGCCACGAGGTCACGCTCCCACTCTCTCCCACTGTTGATGCCCGACCAAAGTGTCGGTTGAGTGAGTGAATGAGTGGAGGACTGGACTGAGTGACTGCGTCCATAAAGATAAGCGCTGTAGGGGGGCGAATACAGAACACAGAACGGCACAGCCGATATGTACAGTACTCTGCATAGAATACAACAGGCCGGCCTGCCCTACCCCACCCCACCCGTGTCGATGCTTCATCAATGCAAAGTGCAAACATAATCGTAAATTGGCAAATAAATGAGGTGCCAGATGAAACGAAATATCTAGAGAGATTCTTTAGAAAGCAGGAAATGAGAATGGAAGCCCATGGTATTCCCATATTTTTTGAGGCTGTTTGGAAAATAAGCTTAAATATTGGAAAATATTTTCAAAAACATTTAAAGTCACAATTTACGGGTTTTGTTGTTGAATAGAGAATATTTCCTTTCAATTTGTATGCCAATCTTTCATTATTTTATAGTTTTTCTGGATATCTAATCCTATACGATTTTATGACATTAGTTTTAGTGCTTCCTAGTATTAAAATTCTTTAAATTTGTAAAATGTGCATCTTGAGATCTTTAATTTACTATAAATCTATACATATACACATTTTTAAATATTATTATTATTATATTAAATATTTAAAGTCCTTGAGCTAAGACGCATGCTCTTGTAATTCTTCCCATTAGGGTATTATTCCTTCCTTAATCCACTCAACAGTTTGAAACACCCAAATAATCTTCAAATCATCATCTAAATTTCCGCAAAATAAACCTCCTTCAAACTGCGAACTTCTGTGAACTGGTTCCACCTCACAATCGACTCACTTTGTCAGGCTTTTAAATTACAATTCCCGAATCCACTCGCAGAGGCAGAAGTTCAAGCGAAAGGCCAACCCAGCAAGCCACGTGTCTTGATTGAAAAACGGGCTGCGTTGAGTGATTTCTTCGTTCGTCTGTGGGACAAAGCGTACGCGATGATAGCAGACACCACAAAGAGGAGGTGGAGAGACACAGAGGAGACGAAAACGAGACGGAGACTTGAGTCCCAAGCTGTCACGAGACATTGACCTTGAAGCCAAGTGTAGTAGAAGCCAAGCAGCAGCAGCCGAGCAGACGAGCAGCCGAGCAGGGCGTTAATGGAAACCAATTTTAAAGGGAAGTTTACTTCACAAAAAAAAAAAAGAGAGAGTGAAAAAAATGTCAATGCAGTTCGAACAAGCACTCTCTCTCTCCCTTTCTCGCTCGCTTAACTTTTCGACAATTTTTTAGCATGAGAGAGCTTTGCACGTCACGACCTTTTCTCCCCGTGGGAGGTTATATCAATAAACCTATGGCCTTTTGGGGGGCACAGGCAACAATACTATTTTCATACGATATACTGACGGCCACTCTAAAGCAAAGGTTACGCCAAAGAGCAGGAGGTTTGCCCTTGAATGTAGGCAATGGAACTTAAACGAACTGTGGCTCCTATTTTCACTTCAGGGTCAACTGTACTTCGGTTTGCATCGTCTCCTCCAATTAAGATAGAGTGCTCACAGAGAGAGAGAGAGGGGAAAGTGATGACAACTTTATTACATGCACATGGTTTCGAAAGTTTATCCTCATGGACGGTTGGACGCCTTCATCTTTCATTTGATTATATAAGTTTGTGGCCATTAGACGACAGCACAGCCTCTGCACCCACCGCCGACTCATTAGGGCTGTTCTGAAACGACTATAAACTACCTGCCAGAAGAGGCGGTCTCTCCACCACCCACCCACAGGAGCCCCAGGAGCCACAGCAGCCACAGGGCCACCCACAAAGTCCCACAGCCACAGACTCACTCTATCACTCACACGTGGCTCTCGCGGCAGACAGCAGCTTGTTGTCGTTGTCGTCATTAAGAGTGCAAACTTAATTTTCCCAACCACTTTTTATACCCTTCAAAAGAGGGTTTTATGTTGGGTGTCTTTTATTTCATTGGGTAGGTTTCTAGAGGAAAATGTAGCCTCAGTATATAATTTGAAACTCCAATGATAATCTATGGCTTCTATAGTTTCAATCTTTAAAAAACCTCTTCAGAACAGTATTTACTTCTCAAGATATACCCAATCAAAGCTGTAGTTTCATAGATCAATCGAATTCGATCAAAATTAGAAGACTATAATATACAGAAACCATAAAAACAACACCACATATAGCACAGATCGGGTGATATACAAGAAGAACATTTTTACTTCTGAATATTAGACGAATTCTAGTCTTCCTTTTTTCCTACATTTAAGCGAAGTTCGTTTATTTGTGTCACGAGTCATGCAGCAGCGCCCCTCGGTCGGTTTTATTAATTTCAACGAGGTTTCGGGTCATTTTGGACACTTGATGGTTCACTCTTTGCTCCAAATAATTCAATTTGATTTTAAGTCGATGTTTTTACCAAGCTGAATGAAAAAAGATACAAATCGGATCACCATATCGCATATGTACCATAAGAACAACCAATTTCCTAAGGTATCAATTCCTTCGTTCTCAAAGTATCGCCTCCGGTTACCTTCTGATTATTTTTCTATCTGTGTTTCTGCTTCTGTTTTTCCCCTACATCTCTCATGGAGAAGGATGTGTGTCGCTGAAGTGTTAATGAGGTTACGCCTCCAGAGTGCCATTGCACCTCGTGGCACCTGATGGCACCTGGCACTGGGACTGTACCGAGAGTACGGGTAATTGTGTCAACTTACCCGCATTATCAGGCCCCACGAAAAGTCACTCCTCAGCACGAAGGGCCGCCTGTAACAAGAGAGACAAAGAGAGGAATATCAGAGGTTGCACGTTAAGTTAGTGTCATCATTAAAAATCGTTTGTTCCTCAGAAATGATAAAAAAAAAAAAAAAAAAAAACGTAAAGCCTTTTAAAATGTAAGCAAAAATATCAAAGGCTGCAGCCAAGTCCTGACCTACTTTTTCCATCAAAAGTACCAACAAAAAAGACTTGACTTGAGTATAAAATTGCGCAACAAATGACACAAGGAGCAGACCCAAGGCATAAAAAATTGTTGCGCCACCGCCCAAAAGCAAGCTATAAAAAATTGTGCAACTCCTTTTATGGGATTTTTCATTTTGATTTAAAGCCCCGACGGGGAAACTACTTTTGGCAAAGGAAAGAGCTTACCATTGCACATTTTTAATAGCTGGTTGTTATATTTTCCGAGAGCGGTGAGGGAGAGGTTCAGGCATGGGTACGGTACCGGTACTCGTAAAGGAAGCTACTCTTTCGGGAAACCATCTTATTTTTTTCAACAAATATTTATTTGATATGTATAAAATGGGGAGATATTTCGAAGATCTTTAGAGGACACTTAATGTTTTTAGGTTTGTCTCTATGAATGGAAATTGCATTTAAATGCAAATTTATTCAATTCGATGAAGCATTAAAATTTGCAGATAATCGTAAGAAAATACTGTGTTCCACTTGAAAAACTGCCAAAACAATTGCCTTTACTTTGAACAAGTTTGGAGATTTATACAAATTTTATAGCTTTTCTTCTAAATATTAAATTGGTTTCATAAATAATTATATCTCTACATTTAAAAAAAAAAGGCACCAAAAATTGTAAAAATTTAAAAACAATTTAACCATTAACCATTTTTATATCTTTTGTATTGCTTTTGGGCTGTTTGTAGATATAGGAACACTCTCCGAATTATAAGCTAGAGAGCACCAATAAATAATTGCGCATCCCATTCGATTTGCACCTTTTACAGAAATTACTTTGCAAATAAATGAATGCATGAATGAATGAAAATTTTCGTGTTGCCGCTTCTAATGGCAAAAGTGAACTGAAGCTCCCGACTTCCCCGCCATAACTTATCAGAAATGTAATAAATGAGTTTTTCCATTGTGGCTACATATATACAATATATATAAAAAATACATCTAGTCGTGTGTATGCGTATATCTGTAACGTAACATTATTCCAGCACACACCCCACATGCCTCGTGCCTCGTGCCCCAATGGCAGCAACAACATTTTCAAGCTATCGCCAGTGTCCGTCCAAAAGCAATGTCGGACGTCGCGCGTTTGTTGGCAGGCGACACATCCAACATTCACTACAACGAAAGCATTTAAAACGAAAGTGTTTCACTGTCAAATGTCAGTTTCAGCTTCAGCTTCAGCTTCAGAGACGATAAAAAGAGAGCCAAACGCGAAGTAAAGCTGACAATTTCAACGTAATACTACAGTGGCAGTGGAGCAGAGAGAGGAAGTGAAATGTGATGACATCATAGGAGACACGGTGGCGGGAGAACCAGAGATTGGAGACCCACACACTGGAGAGACAGACCCCAAGCGTGACTTAACCTCAGGCATAAGTTCTTTTTATTAAATCATAACGCTATTATCATATCTCGGTGAAAATAACTCGAGATGAGCTGTAATTCCAATTACATCCGATGAACTCAGCTGCAGTTCTCACCTGACAGACAGAGGTACTGTACTGCCATTGTTCTCCCGATTACTGACTATATATTTTCCACACCAAGCAACCATCCACCCGCCCACACAAAACAAAACAACGCAGCGAAGGCAAACAGCAATAATCGTTTATTTTCATAGTGTGAAAAATTCCAGCAAATCGAACGAATCAAATCGAATCGAAATGTTTATTGTTCTGCACTGGAGGAGTCGTATCTGATGGATACAACGACTGATAGATAGATTCCTCTGACGCCATAGGGGCGCTGACATACAGATATCCAACAGATAAAGATACTATACACGATATAGGTAGATAAATAGCGACAGCTGCTGACAACGTCATTGCTCTCTCGCGAAATGGAAATGCCTCTGGCAGAGGGTAAACAAAACAAATGTTCAAGCTGCTGGCGAGCTGCTAAGCAAATTTATGACGTGGCTCTGTGCTCTCCACTGCCAACATTTATTTTTTGGCCAAAAAACGGTGGGGTGTCCGTCGAGTGCTGAAATTAATGTTTATGCCGTTGTTGTTTTTTTTTGCAAATTAAGCGCAAATGAATGGTGGAAATGGTTGAAAAAACCCAGTGCACTGGCAGGTATTTTCAATGGCACTTGAAAGAGATCTTTTTGTTGCTGTTGCTATTGCTGCTGCCTGAATTTCCAATGCAAAAAACGAGAGAAACAAAAAATCAATGAAATCATGGCCGAACAAACGATTTTCATGTTTATACGTAATTTGTCAATAATTGGGGGGTTTTTTCTCTCTGAGAATTAGTGGGGCAGGGGCAACGGGGGGATGGCTCGGGGGCTTTTGAAAATGAAATTGTTTGGAAAAGCAGGATGTTCTGTCAGACGATAATTGGAAAGAAGCTTAGAATGTGGAAAGTACACTTGCAATTATTAAAGCCGGTACTGACAATTAATGAATTTCCCCCACGCTTATTCTCGATCAGAAATCTATAAAAGGGTGGATATGGTCATTTCCGTTCAAAGAAACATCTAGATCTAGCATTAAAATTAGCATTAAAACCATCTATATTGGGTGCGAATATAGAGCTATAATCAGGTTTGATCAAGAAAAAAAATTGTGGCACGATCCCAGCGAGTGTGCAGTGGATTGCAATCTCCTATTTTGGAGAGAACTATTTCCTACTATCGTTTTTATAGCAATAATCAAGTAAGGGATCCTTACACGATTTTTTAAACTTTTAAACTTTAAACTTACAAACTTTTATTTGATTTCTTTCCACTACTTTTATATTTTGCCATTACTTTTTTCCACAAATTCAATATAAATTCAATCATTTTCATTCACTTTTCCAATGAAGCTTCCCCCCATCTTTTACTTCTTTCGTTTAACATACTTTTTTTTGACTATTTTGGAAAATTACTTTGTTTTTCGCTCTGGCATCGTCATCGGCTCTGTGGCCCAGTGACACAGACCAGACCATTTGTGCGCTGGCATTGGGCCAAAACTAAAGCAAAAAAAAAAAAACAAACCCCAAAAAACTTTTAGCCCTACAAAGAACAACTGCAGTTGATTACGAGAGTTGAGTCGAGTCGAGTCGAGGCAGTAGGTATTCGTCGTACTGGCAGAAAGGCATCTTGCTGGCTGGATAGCAAGGGAATTTGCATTTATTACAAGTATTCGTATTCCGTATTCTGTGGCAAAATATCTAAAGGTCATCGGTTGGGGCAGGGGTAACCCTGAAACCGCATACATTTTTAGCACAGTTTCTGTTTTTATTTCTTTTAAGGCTGCTACTGGTTTTTATTCCTTTTTAATGCATTATAAAATCAGCGAAAAAACACACAAAAAACTAAAGTTACTAAATGCGTTAAGTAGTCGAAAAAAAAGCCATAAAAAATCTGGTGCGCAATTTTCATGATGACGCAATACAGTGGGGGGCTGATGAGAGACGAGATGGATGGACAGCGACAAAGAGACAGCGCGACAGACAGACAGTTGGCTTCCGTTGACCCTGGTCAATAAACTATAGCAAAATATACGGAGAATAAACGGAAAAACACTAAAGTGTCAATAATGTGGCCCAAGCGGACAATCGCCAAAACGGAAACTCATAGAAAATACATATCTCAAATATGTATCTAGGGATATACGGTATACGAGCGCAAATTAATGATTGAAAGCAATCATTGAAGTGACAAAAGAACCTTCAAAAGTGTCCTATATTTCTCAGGAATATATATACAATGTCCGTGACTGGAAAGAGTTCGTTCTGCCGCTGAAGAGTAAAGAAAACAGTTCAAGGAAGTTCTTTTGTTTACCAATTTGTTTTAGTGGAAAAGTTGATAAGATACGAGGACAATATTCCGCTCAAAGCGAGTGCAATATTTCTTAGAACGGAAAAAAAAGCCAGAGGAAAAGCAATCAATTACTGATGATGTATTCGTTTACTTAAGAGTGAATTACTGTCAGCTATGTACTGGTATATATGTAGATTCATTAGGTTTATATATGTACATGTAGATTTATTATATAGTATGTAGTTTCATTGGTTTTGGGTGTGGAAAAATAATAAATAAGTCATCAACGTCCTGCTCAAAATTATTATATTATTATATCCTAATAATATACCAATAAATACTGAATAATAGACTAATAAATACTCTAGCAAATACTAAAACAATAGCCAAAAAATATACAAAATACAGCAAAAATACCATTGTTAAATATTATTAAAAAATAAACTTTTTTAAAATCCTAAAACTATGCCAAAACACAACTCAAAATATATGAAAAAAATCAAAAGGGTATCCAAAATATAACAAAACGGCAAGGAATTATTTAAAATAAAATATTTATACACATTTGTATAAGGTAAAAAGTATCTAAATTCTTTTCACGAATGAGCTTTCGTTTTATCAAAAAATCAACGTACAAACAAAAAAAAAAAAAAAACTAAAATCAAACACAATCAAATACGACAATAACGTTAAATGTCGTCTAGTTCCGTCATTGATAACCCCGAAATCTATTTGTATAAACAATTATTATGTCAGATTGTGCCTCCCGACTATGATTAAACCCCAATAAAACCCCAAGCTCCTAGAGTGTGGCTCTTATCAGCCCTTAACACACACACAAGTCTGTCAGAGGAACTTTGAGCTTTATCGGTGGAAGAGGACAGGGGGTGATGGTATGTATTTTCCTATATGCTTAATCTCTAAAGTTCAGGCGAGCGATCCACTAATGTAAACAACGTTTTCTGATATCAAAAATGTGTGTTGTTTTTTATCATTTTGCGCAATTTCCGCGTGCGAATAACCATCGCTCAAGTGGCGTTAATACAGAGAGAACTCTCCTTCGAAGGTGGCTCTTAAATTGAAAACCTTTCAAGCTCGTACTTTGACAAATCCCGCCACTCGCCATTCCACAGTCGCCATTCGCCTGACTAATGCCCATTAAATCCCTGCCCAACGGAAGGTCGTTACATCCGACAGGAGGATTACTTGGAGGTGGAGGAGGAGGAGGAGGAGCTTTGAGTAAACACGACCTTCGAAGCGAAGTCGGGTGCAAAATTACAGTAGAATTTATATAAATTGCATCGTGCAGAACATCAAAGAGAACCCGAACCTGAAGCCAAAGCCGAAGAGTGCGATAAAAAAATACCCTCTCTAACGATGTGCCATATAGTATGTGGGTTTATTGTTCAGATATGCCAGCTATAAAAAATGAATAAAAAATGTTTGGATATTTGTACAAAATGCAGTAAAATCAAGTGCAGAGTTTATATGATCTGCGCTATGAAAGGAATTGAACTCTCAAGCGTATTATTCCGAAAAAGGGTAATTTGTGAAATGGATTTATGATCGGATGGTAAACATATTATTCCAAAAAAATAAATAGGACAGGGGGAATTTTCGGAGTATATTTTTCATATTCTCAAAGCAATAATAAATGCCATTCTCAAAGTATTCTGAAAGTATTAGTTTATACGATTTTCTTGGCGATTTATAATCTTTCATCCAAAGGTTATCTGTACCCAAGTTGATCTAAAATAGGAGATATTCTGCTCTCAAGAATTCCCTTTCTATTCCCTTAATCCTTATACCCTCTAAATTCCAGGTAAATGTGGAGTATCCTGCTATTTTAAAAACCAGTTAAAACAGTGCCGTCTGACATTTCTTTTAATGCATTATTTATGCCCCCCACCCAGCTCCTGTTCGGAGTATCCTGTTGTGTAAGCATCTGTTTCTATTTGTGTTGCATACAACAAGGCGTTTCATCCATCCGGCTGATGTCCTGAAAGGGGAGAAGATCTTGGAAGTGGAATGTAGGAGATGTTTGCTGCCCTGGAGGAGGATGTTCTGTACGGGGAATTTTCTAGGGGCTTTGGGGCTCTCCTCTCTGTTTTTCTATCTGAAGACCTTGCACCTTTGCGTGTCTGTGAGCACGGCGTGCGACCCTGCACTAACTGCATTTTAATTGCGCCCTGAAATTGATTGTCGGCTCTAATGACGTTGCGAACATGAGAGACGAGACCCAGTGAAAGAGAGAACGTCGTAACACTAAGCCACTGCGGGGCAGGAAAAATCAATGAATAATAGAGAGACACAAGAGGAGACAGAGGGAGGGAGAGAAATGGAAGAGTAATATTACGGCTGAATGGGCAGGGCAGCGCACAACACACAACATACAATTTCACTTTCAATTTTCAGGCTATTTTCAAGGCAATTTCCGTTTTAGATTGCGCCCCCGTGCCCCCGTCTCAGTACTCGACAAAAAAGGTCACAAAAATCATTGAAAATACAAAAATATAAGCAACTACAATTCCAAACAGAAATTTGCATAAACATCCGCCTGGGTGACTTTTGTCAGAGGTCTGAGTCTGAGGTCTGGGGCTCTGGCATGCAAGAAATTAATTTTCGAAATCTAAAACTAAGCTTTTCCGTTGAAAGGAGAGGGGGGGAGGGGCTCTCCCGGTGCTTGGACTCTTCGTAATTATTACTTTTATTCTCTTTTATTTTTTACTGCCGCTGTTGCCGTCCGTACGTGCCTGGAATTGTAAATTGAAATGCTTTTGATTTTCTTTTTATTTTGTTTTTTGAATTGCAGTCCGAAAAAAACGCCAAGGCACGTCTGCAATTTAATGCGATCTGCTCTTGCCCCCAGCCAGCCGTGGAATGCTGTCGTCTGTTGCATGCCCCCCAGGAGCGTGGACTCTGTCCACAACTTCTGTTTATAAATGGATTCTAAGAGGACACATATGGGGCCGGCCAGGCACAATTTATGTGAAAGGATTGTCACATTTCAGTGTCCGTTCTTTGTGTGTGCGGACTCCACCTCCTGATGGGTGTTTTTGTTTTCTTTTTGGTTTCCCCCATGAAAAGCGAAAATCTAGAGCAGCAGTGAGGAAGTGGAAGTGTTCTCGCATCCTCGTAAATTCAAAGTCGAATGCACGTATTGAAAGAAATACCTTCGGAATAAAGAGCTGCTGTTGCACATGGAAGTGCATAATGTGGCAAGTAGGGGAATGAAAGAAATGCATGAAAAGAGTTCAGTAAACCCAAAGAAAAAGAAAATCCATAAAGGAAAGTACCAGCCAGACGAGAAGAGAGATGGAATGAATGAGTGTGTGTGTGTGTGTGGGTGTGCGGGTGATGGCATTTAAGGAGAGTTAGAGGGAGGGAAAATCTAAGAAAAGTTAGACGGAGGAGTTGCAGACAAAGAAGATACGACAATACTTGTTTAAGGAAGAGTATTCAAGATAGTTTGATAATTAGACTGATATTTTTATCGTCTGAAATATATTTAACTAATTTTATGGATAGAGTGGTTCAGAAAATACATTTAATTTCCACGTTAACCAGCAAAAAATAAATAAACAATTTTATTCACTCCAATTAAATTACAAGTAATTATTCCCATTTTTCTCATCACTTTTTAAAATCCCCCAAAACTTATTCTGCCAACTGAAATCCTCCTTAAAAACATCTCTTTACACCATTTATCTTTTGTCATACACGAATTCCGTTCTCTAAAAACTTTTGCAAATACCACTGGGGAAACAGCGAAAAGAAAAAAAATAACAAACAATTTACCATTTCATGGGCTTTTCACATCTCCCAGCTCCCAAGTGACAACACCTGTCCCTTCGGGCGGTGGAAAACTTTTTTCCTACTTGCCAAAACAAATTGTTTAACTTGTGCAAACATTTTTCTCGTGTCTCACAAGAAGACAGAACTTTTCGAGCGAGCAATGCAATTTCCAGGCTATCAGACAATGTAAATGAAAACGCGAATGCAATGGGGAAAACTAAAGAAAACTATGGTTTATTATGGGCTAGACATTAGGGATTCCAAAGGCATATTTTGGAACTAATTACTGATCTTTTATGGCCTCCAAACAATAATTAACAATTGCCAAAAAATAATAATAAACTTTTGCTGTGTGCATATCATTAGCAAATACCATCCGGAGCGTGAAGGTTTTCACTCCAAAAATAAACAGCAAGAAAGTATGGCTAGATTTTGGTAGGCCGAAGATTATGATACTCTCTTGAAGAGTCAGTGTTTCTAGGGAATAATATATATCTACTATATAGCTATCACATTTATGAGTTAACAATGTACTTTAAGTCCCTTCAGAGCTTCTCTTGTTCTGTCCTTTCTAGGGATTATATATATTTGTTCCCAGGGAATATATATCATGGGTATCGTATGTTGCCGGTTCCACCATTCTTTGAGTTAAATTTAAGATTGCTTTGGCGTCCTTTCAGCCAAAAGAAAGCCCTTTTAGGCTCCGATTTAATGCTAATTAAATAAACATATATACTTTCCCCTCTCAAATGTCTTTACAAATCATAATACTCTCCCTAAAAGGGTACATATGTCTCAAGTGTAGTACAATTTTTTTTACGAGTCCACACAAAATTTTCGGCAAAAAGTCTTTGTGTGAATTATGTCCGCATTAACCCAGCAACAAAAGTAGCAAAAAAGTAAAACAAAAGGTCGACTCATGCACTGGAACGGTGTCTGCCACCCACCTACCACCCACCCACCTGCCTACCTACTCACAGAGATATACATACATATATGATATATATGTATTATTAATTAGTCTTTCGGTTGAGTCACGTAAGCGATATGATTATCGTGTACTAAAAATGAAATTTGTTATGTGTACAACGCGATAAAAAAACAAAACAGAAATGCGAATTATTTTTGAGGGTTCTGTGTCTTTTATGTCTAGATAAAAAATGGTGCTAAAAATGGGGGAGGGAATGCCAAATAAATTGGTCTTTCATGGCTTGTGAGTGACTCATTCGGATTGCTGTTGATAAAGAAATTGTGTACGAAACAATTATCTACACGTGTCTCTGTGTAATATTTCCTCCCTAGAGATTCTCTGAGATTTTGTGCCTTTTCTCTGAAGATTAATTAAGAAAACAACTTCCTTCCTTGAGCTTTAGATAATTTTCTCTAGAGATTCTTTGTGGTTTTAATGCACCTTCAATGCCATAGGCTTTTGCAGAATGGTTTAAAACTAAGGCAACATTTAGAATGAAACAGTGAATCAAATCACTGTAAGTCATTGATTGAATAAAACCCATGCTTCGATTCATGCGCCACAACATGTGGCATGTGCTAACCCCCAATCGCGGCGCCATCTCGTGGCAATCTCCGTCAGCAGTCAACTGTTTTACAAGTGCCCCACCACCACCACCACCAAACACGTTATAATCTAGGCGTTCAAGTGCGAGCGGAGCGACGAGTATTATGATTCAGATTAAAACCAATCGATCGATCATTATGTGCTGCTAAACAATTCAGGGAATTATCAAGTAGAGTAGGGGCCTCTGCCTCTTTAAAGTGGGGTCGGGCATGACTCAGTCACCCAGTCGCTGCAAATTGTATTTTCTTTTATGGCCAACACATGTGTCGCCCCCTCCCAAAGAACCAATTAGAGGGAAAAACTACTCGCAGATAACAACAATAACAAAAAAAGTAGTATAACAACAAAAGAGACCCGGTTCCAGGTCGTAAACTCAAATGCAAATGTTTGCAGTTGTTAAAATTAAATTCCTCAACAAATATACGTCAGACGGCCTTGTCTGACCTTCAAGTGGGTCGCAGTCGCAGCCGAATGGATAGATAGAGATGCAGATAAAAGTAAAAACTATTTACTTGATATTTACTTGATGAAAGACCAGTTTGTTGCACTCTTCCAGCTCACACTTTTAGGATGACGTAAATTGCACTAAGCTTACCTGCAATTAAAAAAAGGGAAAAACATTTATGAATATCGTATAAAAATATATATTTTTCATAGAAAAAGAGACCCTTTTTGTAAGGTCTTTACATCATAAGAGGCAAGCCATTATTTTAACTGCTTCATGCATGAATGACCGAGAATAAACCCGTTGAAAACTCAAACAAAAAACCCTCGAAAAATACTCAAAAATAATAATAATACAAATAAATGAATCTAAAATTCAGAAATGTGTGTATTAGAAGCTTAAGATACCCTCGAAGAACAGCTCAAATAATAATTTATTGAATTACATTCGATAATCGAAAGGTTATCAAATAAATAGTGGTAATAAAGGCGAATTCTACCTATATTTTAGCTGTACCAAACTATCCTACGATTTATACTCGCGCACATTCGTAAACCTTCATCCAATTATACGAATGATTGATTCACTGTTAAAATATCCCTTAAGTGAAAGGACACATACGTTTCGAATGATACAAAGATGGACCCAGTTATTGGGCCATAAGGCGAGTGATTTGGGAGCTTTTTCGAAAGGGATACGTATATATAAAGAATCAGTGCAAACAGAAACCCTCAAACATAGATATATGGATCCAAATGTATCCAAAACGGAGAACAACTCTAAAAACCTTGTGCTTGGACTTAAGGCTTAGACTTTTGCCACTCACCGTGTCATAAGGCCTAGCAAAACCGTGCAATGCCACATCTTCTTTGGTATGTAGTTTTATAGTCTTTGCTTAAGGGCATAGTGGCTCTTACAAAAACAAAAACAAAACAGGGAGGGGGGGTACAGTACACAAAAACACAGCTGGTACTTGCGACCTGGTCATTCATTCCATTGTCTTTTGTCATCGTTGTCTGTAAAGAGCATGATGATGTGTCAAGTGGTGTTGTGCCGCCGACGCTGCCGCCGGACTGCAATCATCCGTAAATATGCACAAAGTACGGGTACGGGTACGAGTATGAGTACAGGAGTATATATATATTTGTTTTATACGAGTTATTTCTTACAACAACAATACGTTTTTACACAGAAGCTGTTGATGTAATGCATTGTTTTGTACTTGAAGGCGGTCTTTGTTTGCTGGGAGATACAGATACTCGCGCAGTGACATATTGTACAACATTTATATGGCATATATCTGTCTAGATATATATACTCGTATATGCATTGTAATATGAGCAATAAGCGCAGCCAGAGATTGACAACTGCAGCGGCCACATCTCTTTATTGTGGTTTCCATGTGGGAGAGATCTTTGGTTTGAAGATCTCTGGAGGAAAGCCTACATCTAGATGCAAATTATTACTAATATTTCTAAAGGAATAAGTTCTAGTTATATCTGCACAAATTGTCTACATATCGACTGGCAGTATTTCTCACAGGAACTTTAAATAATATTGAAATATATTCCCTAATTTTGTATTTCTCTCGAAATACCTTAAAGTACTTCAACAAACATTCGGATTCATTGCACAAAAATAAAAATAAATTTGCCCGACATTTTCTTGGAATTTATTTCCTTCTCCTTTTTTTTTTGCATACTAAACTTCTCGATAAGCCTCGTAATCATGAGAATTAACAGCTCAAACAGAAGTTCATATAAATAGTATGAACCGTTTCTTTGTGTATTTTTGAGGTGGTTTTGAGGGAAAGGAAGGTCATACAATCTGTAGAAACAGCTGGTTTAGCAGCGGATGTTTGCATGGAAATCAATGTTATAAGTTGGGGAATTTCTGTGTATTAATGAACTTTCTGGTATATACCCATATATCGAGGGGAAACCCTTGTATATATTTACCCATATATCAGAGCGAATATTTGCACAGTTCCTGCAATTTGAAGTTTAAATTTACATATTTTCTGTTGTATCTTTTTCTGCTTTTTTTTTTGTACATTTTTCCAAGTTTTAAAGTTCAATCACTTTACTGAGAGGCTTCCGGCGATGCATTAAAGTACTGCCATTAGTCCAATAATTTGCTACCATCTCAAGCCGCTGCCTGTCTGGGCTACCACTTCCTCTTTATCTTTATCTTTTTTTGGTTACTCTTTGGGGGCATCAATCATGGATAGCTGAGGCATGCCACTCGTAGAGCTGTCTTCAGGTCTCTGGCTTTTTCGAACCGATCGCACGCCCTGACGTGTAATATATTCATTATCGTTCATTATTCAAGGTGTTTACATAGCGGTTCTTCTTTATGCTTGTATTTCTCTCTCTCTCTTTTTTTGTTCATTTTCTTTACCCCCCATTTTCCTCCTCTCTATCTCTCTCTCTATTTCTGTTTTTGTGTCGTTTCTTTATCTTTTGTTTTTCTTTTCGCTCATTTTTCAAGTGCAAGTTTATGTGGGGCGGTGTAATAAATAGAAATTATTTGATAATGAAGGTACTCTCGGACTCTGCCGATCCGATAGGTGACGCTGGTAATGTCATAGGCGATAAGAACGATAGGAACCCTTAGATACTGCCACATGCTGAGGTGCCACATGCTAAGGTGTGCTACGAGGGTATCGGCTATAGGGTTTCTAGTCAATGGATTTATTTGTATATTTACTTTTCCAAAGATCTTTTTACTTAGGAGATACTTTGGAGTGTCTCTCTGCAGCTCTGTGGAATACTTCTACCATTTTCCACAGCTAAAAGCCTTTTTCAGCTCCAATTCGAATGCTTTTTCAGCATTTTCAACCCATATGCCATTACCATTACCCAATACATTTTTCTGCTGCTGCCCTCAAAATTATATAACAATATTGTGCATAAAAAAAACGTTTACCATTCCAAAAAACTGAAACAAAAGTAAATGACACAAAAGACTTTCAAAAAAATGCAAAAACAAATAAAAGTAAGATTACAAAATGCCCAAGCGACCTCTGGAAAGGCGGTGGAAAAACTTGCCTCTCGAATGCGGGGAAAAACTCGTCTAATTGTTGGGCGTTTAAGCCGCAGACTACAAGATAAACTTTTACCAACCGCTCGAGGGTCCGTTCCTTCCTAATGGATGATGCGCGGATACCCCAAACACAGAAAGATATCATTAATATAAGGGGAGACCAAACAAAATAAAAATGAATCTTTGGCTTCATTTGATTCGCGCTTTGACACAGTTTTTTCAGTGTTTTTGGGGAGGGAGACTCACTTGAGTGATTTCAATCAACCACGTCTCCGTCCCGTGCATTTTCTTCAATTACTCAAACAACAACAACAGAAAACTATTGCAGAATCTGGCAAATGATTGACACAAAACATGTTATGTCATGCGCAGGGGGCCAGGAGAGGGTTGAGGGGGTAAGAGGTGGATATATGTCAAGAGAGGCGACTCCCAGTCTCTCAGATTAAGCATACGCCATGTGTGCGGTCGGTCGGTCTGAATGACTGACTTTTCAATGGAAGCGACTGTCGACTGGAGGCTGCCTCGTGTCGCAATTAGAATTTATCGCATTTGGTGTCGCATTTGTGCTGTTGCCATGTTGGGGCAGCCTCAGTCCCAGTCCCAGCCCCCAAAGTGGATGCAGCTTACGTTATAAGTCCGGTTCTCTCGCTCTCTAGATTGCCATTAAAGTTGCGCCATAATCACACATGCCATACATCTATTGAATTGTACTCTTGAGCGTTACTTAATCGTAATACTCGTAGTATTTTTTTTTTATACTATTTTGCTCTATTTTTGATTATATTTTAATTGCTCCTAATGCCATGCCACACAGACAAATCACGAGTAAATAAATCATTGCTTTGGCACTTTTCAAGAGCACTTCTCTATGAATACGAAAAATACTCAAAAGCGGAATTGAAAAAATGTTTGGAAATATGTATTTATAATTGGTATACAGTTTTTAACGGAAATATAATAAAATATTCTTTCATCACACGCAGATATCATATTGGTTGAAGGAGAATCGTTAGAGAAGTGTAGCACTTGAATGGAATGTTTGCAGATTTCGAGTTCCGGCTTTGAGTGAATGTTTTTTTTTAGAGGCACTTCTAAGATCCTTAAAACTGTATTAATATTTCGAGTAGTTCTCCCATGGTATTGAAAATGAGAGTTATTAAGTGGAAGGGTTTTTGATTAGCTGAACAATCGATCCAGTTTAATTGATTTTTCTGGTTTTTAGGGTTTTATTTCTGGTATAATTCTGGTATACTTTTAAAACTTTCTTGGTATTTTGGTTGAATTTTTTATAAATATTTCCGATATTTTTGGGTATATTTTTTTGGCTTTATATGGTATTGTCCTTTTGTTTTGGGGTTGCCAATATTTTATAATATTTTCTGATATATTTCAGAGTTTTCATGGTATTTCTCTATTTCTCTATTTTTCAGGTATATTTTTGCTTAAATTTCTCGACCGATTTGTTTTTAAATGCACTGCAAGAGTTTTTATGGAGTATAGGATGCTAAATGCTTCCTACTGACAGTTTGCATATATCCCCGAGGACACACTGCGCCTCAAGGACAATAGGGCCGAGAGTACACACAAAATCCATTCACAAATCTTTACGATTTCCGATAGTTTCAATATTTATTTAACTTGTACAACGAATAAATTTCCATTCCCATTCCCAATCGCATTTTTGCATTGAAAATGGCTTGATTGATTTTCAACAAAGGAGAATTTCCTCAATCTTTTATTTATTTTCAATTTTCGCTTGGAAAAGCGGTCGAACATATAAATTTCTTTGTTGTCCGAAACAGAGAGAATTTATTGCGCTTCAGGCGCTGCTGCTGCTGCTGCCACTGCTGCTCGTGGCCGTCAGAAGTAATAAATAATTAATATTCTTACTCAACAAGCAATTAAATGTTTTTATGGCACAAACGCAGAAAACAAAGCCAAAAAGAGTCTAACGTAATTTTAATATTTATTTTTCCATCCAACCGTTCCCCTCCGCCCGCGGCAATCCGTTGGATTCTGATGAGTTTTGCCAAATACGTAAAGTAAAGGTTTATGCCAAATGCAAAAACAAAAAAAATGTTCGTTCAATGCAATAAAATCCCCCCTATAAAGAGGTAGCGAGTGAAGCGGAGATGAAAGATACAAATGTATCTATATGCAATATATATTGTACATTTCTCAACCCGCACGCGTGTGTTCCAATGCGAGTCATTGAACGTCGGTGCAAATGACTTCATCATTGAAGTAACTGACAGATACGTATCTCTCCCTCTCTCTCTCAGTGTTTTGTCTGTATCTACATAAATGTAGGAGTGTGTGTGTTTGTGTGTGTGTGTGCATCATATGGATAGATAAGTCTCCTTCCCCCGCCCTGCCGATGCTCGTTTGAATCAATGTAAGCTCTGAATGACGTTGTCTATTGAATGAAGTGAAATGAAATGTTCGTTCGTTCTCATGACTCTCGAATGAGTTTTCGCAAAACACATGTCACTGAGTGTCTGCATCAGCAACAACTACTTTTCTTTATGGTACTCTATGTGGCACTTGGCCAGGCCAACATCATCAGGTTGACTGAACTCTTTCACAGAGTTTCAGGGGAGTACCCCCAGTCGGTCATCGTCTGTGGAAATTAGCTAGTTTTCTTTTTGCATGCTCTTCACTCAGACACTTTGAAACGTTAAATACAGAAATGATAACTAGTTGGGATACATGTAATTAAAATAAAAGGGGTCCTCAGTGGATAGCCATGGTATTAGCTGTCAGATATCCTTCTAGGAATCTTGTTTGAGGGTAAATGGGTATCATATGTCCCTTAATCCCAAATCATGTTTAAGTGATACTCTTCCAAGACTATCGTTGAATTAGAAGTATTTTCTTGTGTGGAGAAATGGAAATTCAAATTGGATAAGCTTCGTAGGGTATTCAATACTGTCGTGTGGTATTTTCTAGTATTTACAGACTAGTATTTTTGTTGATTTTATTGGTATTTGTCATAAAATTGTTTTCTAGTTCCTAGTTCCTAGTTATAGTATTTGATAGCATTTATCAAAGTATCGTTATCATAGTCGTTGTCTTTTTCAGTAACTGTTTTCAATTACAATCGCAGATAAAGTTCATTATGATGATTTCCAAAATCACTTTCCCACCCTGTCTACCATCACACAGGCCATGCTTTTCTGCACCCAAGTACACATCAGACAAGTTGGCAGGAAAAAATAAAGAAAACTTACTGAGAAATGCACGCAGCAGCAGCAGCAGCAGCCGCCGTTTTTGGTGTAAAAAATATTTCGCGTGCTGATGCCACATTTCAATTTCGTTTTCATGCACAACCTTACACTTCTTTTTTCTGTCTTTATTATATTTTTCCACTACCACGCTTTTATTTTAATTATATTCTGTTTGGTCGGTGGTATTCCCCCGATGAGAGAGGCGTTTGTTACTTTAGTGAACATGTAAAGGCTTTTTTTATAATTGGCTTTTGTACTTTTGTGTGCTGTTTTTCAGTGGCTGTCCGAACAAGTTTTCCTTTTCATGGTCTCGTGGAACATGAACTTGTACATAATACATTGACTAATTGCATTTAATAAATATTGTAATCCCACCTCTTTCTCGTCTCCAACGAGCCAGAGATCTCATTAGCCTGAAAGTATTTTTTATTTTTGGTTAAAATTAATCCACTTCGTTTATGTGTAAATTAATTTCCCTCTTTTCGGTTTTAATTATCGTATAATGCGTTAATTTTCCCCACTCTCTTTATCTCTTTGTGCTTTTTTTCCTACCATTAATTCTTGCTTTTATTTTTGCATTTTGCGTGCGGACGCATTTTTATTTTTACTAGGCCCAGCCCGGCTTTTTTTTTTTACTTAATTTACTTAATTTTTGTAGCCTCGCCACAAATGTTTATATGTCTAGACAGGGGGCCCTCCTCTCTCTCTGTCGAATTGTTATGTTATTTATGCGGTCATTGTTTCTATTCGGGGAATCTTCAAAAGGAGGCTCCTTCTCAAGATGTGGTGCGAAGTAATTAAATGCGAATGAGATTATTTTCTCTGACCATTTTAGTGATAAATACTTAGGGGAATGTGTGCCTGAAAGATGGGAAAAGCTTTTGGGTATTTTGTACTATTTTCGAGTACTTTCTGCTATTCACTAGTATTTTCTGGTATTTTCTGTTGTTTTCTGATATTTTCTGCTATTTTCTATTTTTTCTAGTATTAAGTATTATTAGTGTGCCTTTACTTTGAATGAAGTAAGCCATGACATCTTTTTTTTTTGAAAACCGAATTCTTAAATATCATTTCAGATCCAGGAAATATTTTCAGTAAGTATTTTCTATCAAATAATTTAACGCAAATATTTTCAAAAGATTTTTCAAAGTTCCAGAAGAAACAAAATGTCGTTCGGTGGCTGTGTCCTGGCAATGCAGGGCAACAACTGCGTGGCCATTGCCACAGATCATCGCCTAGGCAACGCCTCTGACCCTGGACAGAGGATTGCCGGCGATTTCAAGAAGGTCTTCAAGGTGGGAGCCCGCATGTTTTTAGGACTGACTGGATTCCTCGCCGATGTCAATACAGTGTGGGATCGTTTGCAGTACCGTCAAAATTTGTACGAAATTAAGGAGAATTGTGAGATGACGCCCGAGGCATTTACCACCATGCTGTCGAATCTGCTCTACGAGTGCCGCTTCGGCCCCTACCACGTTCAGGCCGTTGTGGCAGCCCTCGATCCGCTTACCCTGATGCCCTACATTTGCAGCACCGATCTCATTGGAGCGCCCACCAAGCGGGATTCGTTTGTGTTTTGTGGAAATTGCGACAAACAGATGTATGGCATGTGCGAAACACTCTGGACACCGAACTTGGGGCCAGAGGAACTTTTCCTGACGATGTCGCAGGCCCTGACGTATGCCTTCGATAGGAACATCACAAGTGGCTGGGGCGCCACAGTCTTTGTGATGGATAAGGATAAGGTCATGGAGCGCGTGATTGATGTTCGCAAGGATTAGCTGGAGGGCGTTTTTACACTAAAAGTGAGACATTAAAGAGATTTCAAAGACTGCATTTAAATAGTAAAGAAAGACTTTTAATTGTATCTAGAAGATACAGATTGGGGTTGAAGAATTGTAGGAAATTCTTTCGCTCAAAAACTGTTCCATCAGCTGTAAGCGAAACACATGTTACTCCCCCTCCCCTCTTCATTAATTGGGGAATTTAAATTTAAATTTACACTCGCAACCTCAATTCGAATTTCAGTTCCTCTTAATTCCATCAGCGCATAAAATATTGCAACATACATCCAAAATACTGTGCTACCATTGCATAAAAAAATATACAAAAATACCAAAAATAATGAAGATCCAACGAAAGTAAGTAATCGTACGATATAGTGGGTCAGCAGATATTTGCAATTACAATTGATTTTGGTAACAACAAAAAGACATGGCATGGCCCACAAAAAAATTGACACAGAAAATACCAACACAAAAAAAAATCAAAAAAATCAATAAAGAATTTCAAAATATATGTGAAAATATTGGGCAAAAAAAATGGCAAGTAGTAATCATAAAAGAAAATTAATATGATTGTAAAGAGACGAACGAGAAGAAAGAAAGGCCGAAAGATGATTACTAGTGCAAAGCAAATTGCGGTATTTTTTGTGAAGCGAAACCAAAAGTAGAGAAAAAGGGAGAAGTAAAAGAGAGGAGGAGCAGGGATGGGGGGTGGACAGACTTCGCCAACTTATTGGCCTAAAAATAGTGGCAATAAAGCGTGGAGTGGTGTGTGAAACCGTTTACAATGTGGCAAGACGACAAGAGATCCACTGACAAGACAAGACTATGGTCTTAATATTGTATTTAATTTATATCATTATTTTCATAAGCAAAACTAAAGACAAATGGCTGCCTTTTTGGCAGTCAAATGAAAGTATAACAATCACGATATTCATGGCCTGTTCACTCACTTTCATTCGTGCAATGAAGTTGTCTTCTTGCTTTGTCGCGACTGTTAAATCTTACAACAAATTAATTGCCATTTTGTGGCACAGCCACTACTGGCTCTGACAATTGTTTCAACTTTCTACAGATTTTCACTTGAAGAAAAGAAATACTCTTGGAGTTTTATGGCACTTTTGAAACTTGTTCTGTCGCTAAGATTTCGCTACAAATGAAAATCGAAAACCGAAAAGAAAAAAGAAACCAAGAAAAAGAAGAGGAGAGGAGAGAGATTAAAGCGTATAATTTGTACGATTAGTTCCTTAAACATCGAAGTATTGGGAAAAGCAGCAGCACTAGCAGCAGCAGCAGAAGCTTTGGCGTTTAATTTTAGAAAACTGACATCATAATAAATTTCGGAATACAGACGACAGCCTGCACAGAGATTCCTATTCCAAAACAGAACGACAGAACTGTTCGAAAGCGGATTTATGATCGGGGAGAATTCACATGTCTTTTAGTTGGCTTCGAAAATGGGAGCGGAATGAGGGAAATGGATGGGATGGGGGGATGTAGTAGTTGCCTCAGAAAAGCTGAGTGGTTCCGGGATTTAGTTGATGTTTTCCTATATTTCTGCTTGTCGATGCTTTTTAATTAAAATCCAATCAGTTTCTGTTGGAATTTTCACAGTTTCTTTGGCTTCTTCTGGCCTTTAATGTGGCACGAAAGTGCTATAAAATAAAACTGCATTTAATTTCAAAGGAATGTTCTTAGACACTTCCATCAGTGGGTAGCACTGCAGCGTTGGATCGAGCGTATGTCTAGATATATTCCATATTTATTTCTGGAAGAGATGAGTAAGCTGGAAAAACCAGAGAATTGTCGTGGATTTGGCAAGCGGAAAAAGTGGGTTGAAGATGATAAAAATGAATGGAATTTAATGGAAAATTTAAGAGAATTCTAGGAAAATACGATGGAAAATAACAAAAGTAATCTTCCATTTCAATAACATTTTTTCTAATAGATAACTATTCTGAACACTTTCTAGGAATCAAGAGGTATTTCCAATTTCCATGAAGAGGACAAAAAAGATATAGAAAGTATATCTAATCTCAAAATTCCTAATAAATAAATAAATAATTTACAATTATGTAGATTTTATTTTCATGAATCATCTTTGAAAACATATTTTCAACAGCTAAACAAATATGTGGGTCTTCCCCACCAACAAGCTACCAAATATTTACTTAAACCCAAGCGTTTACTTAACAAATATTTACAATAAAAATTCCATCAATGACACGTTGATCTGTAGGTATTTCTAGATATATTCTATAACCAAGTCTTACCTATCAATCACTCAATTAAAATAATCTTCGACTTGGACTGGTTTTAAGATGTATTTCCTTTTACACACGTACACGTAACCATGAAAACTGCCTCGACTTTGAGTTCAAACAAAGATTTGCATATGAAAACGTTTTCAATTTGCATTTTTAAGAGTTGTTAAACGAGTAATTGATGTGTAAAGACACATTGCTACGATATGTATAGGTATTTATTGAGATTTGTTATTGGATAAACTATAGAGCTAAGAGAATATCACTTGAGGATGATATTATTAGGAGAAATCTTTCATTTATAAGAGGAAATTCAGTGAAATTGTAAGAGGAAATGTAATCCAAGCCATAAGCATGTTTTTTCTCCAACAATTCTTTCTGGGAATTATGGGTTTCTTTTCTTTAAAGACACGTTCTTTTGTCTAGCTGAAAGTAGAGGAGTTTCCTCATGTTCCATATAAGATATACATAAATTCGAAGATTATTCTTCGGAAAGAAAATATTTCTAACCAAAAAACAATTACTACAAAAGATACTACCTAAAAATCTTTCATGGTTTAGGGATTATCTCAATTTATGAACCGTTTTCCAACGTTCCCTTTAAGAACCCCCACTATCTCATTTTGGCTTCAATAAAATTCCATAACATTTCCATCTTCACACCTAATCTTCTCCCCAAAACCCATATTTCCACCCACGCCCCATGCCCCAATGCCCCGAATGGAGGCCTCAAGAAAATTTTGATGAAGCAGCTAATAAATTTAACTGCCTGTCAAAGTCAGGGTAAAAGTTTTGCGGGCCCCGCTCGCACCACTCCCTCCCGCCGAATCATAACAAATTATAAACAAATAAAAGAAATGTGCCAAAATCTACACCTGAGAAAACGCTTTCCACGCGCGCACCTAAATTCGAAATGGGAATAAATACTGGAAGGGAAATACTGGAAAGTCGCAGCATTTAATGCCCTTTGGTTATGAATCTATGATATCTGATTTGATTAGAATATATCTAAAAGTACAAAGATAAACCTACATGATATAGTCATTCTTGACAATGTTTCTTTTGCAGGAACTGTTGAACTGATGAAGAATAATTCCAGCACAAATACTTCTATGTTACAAAAATCTCCTAAAAAGCATCATACCCTCTACGAAAACATGAAAAAGGGAATTATTTTATGTGAACAAATTATGCCAAAAAAGTGCGTGGCGCACATTTACGAGGCGCCAAAAGCAAAAAACCCAAAAACAAAGACAAACATCTCTCTTTCCACCAACTTCCCCGCCGTCTCCTCCTACTCCTACTCCATCTCCATCTTTTGGAGCCAAAACTGTGTTTTTCTGTGCTTCCGTTTTGGCATTAATTTGTGTAATTTTGTTGACATTTCTGTCATTTCCGCTAAAGTGACTTTGGCTCCAGTTTCTCAGTCTCAGTCTCAGTTCCAGTTCCAGCCACAACACAACTTTGGCTGCGTCTTGCTTTGGCGTGGCTCCGGCGTCTCTTTTGTGTATATATTTGCACTTAAAGTTTGCCGCCAACTTGTTTGCCAGTTTTGCTGTTAGTTTTTGTTGGTAGTACGAGTGCCACTGCCTGATTAATTTGCTTTATCGGCTGTGCTTTGGCTGCTCTGCTTATAATGGAGCGCGTGTCCAAAAGACCAGAAAATAAAATAAAATAAAAATAAAACCATAGTCAAAGTCAACCATTTGGCAATTTATTTGAATTTGGTGCTGCTGCTGTTGTTGCTGCCTTTTGTTGCAAGAATTTTATGGGATTGAGATTGGGAGCATGTGTGCTGCTTTTGCGGATGGAGTCGAGGCTAGGGGATGTCCGAACCGAGTGTTAAATAATGAATGTCGAATAAGATCTCAATGCTGAGAATGTTTGGGGTTTTGGCATAAATTCGGGGTTTTATTGGTTCAAGAATTAGATGGAATGTTGGTTGTAAAAATTCCTAAATCTTTTTTGATCAAATATTATAAAAATAGCGATGGAAGCGGAATATTCATTATATTATTTCAGAATATAGCATTTTTAGCTACGAATTGGTATAATATTCGAGAAAAGGCTGTCAACGACTAAACGTTAACTGGAATAACATCGAACGGCTCTTAGACGGAGTCCTTGGGCCCCGAAAGAGCCCTAAAACCAGAGTCTAGCATTCTTTAATCTACTATTTGGCATAATTTCAAAGAAATGCTTCGAAAATTGTCTTATAAAAAGGAAATCCCTCATCTAAAGGTCGTATTTCAGAGATTACCTAATCTGAGGGTTGTAAAAAATATTTAAAACCCTTCATAGAACACTTCTATGCCACTTTCTCTCTACTTAGGTCCGTAGAAACCCCTTTCTCTGCCAAGAATAAAATCCCACCCTCTGCACAATTAATCTGCAGCTAGTTTTCCTGCGAGTATTCCCACCCTCTTGCCCTCTGCACAGGAACGATAATTATTACTTAAGAGCTCCATCTAAAATGCAGAAGCTCTCAACCAACTTTATTATGATGAATGACCACTAAAAGGCGGGGGCAAAAGTTATGGCTGTGTGTTGGGGGGTGGGCTGGTGGTGTGTGTGGGCGTTTCAATCCTGCAGATATTCCAAGTATTCTATTACTGGAGGTCCCTTCCCGGTGGCACCTCCCACTCCTTCTGGAACTGCAACTGCCACTGCAAATAATTGCCAAGGAACTAGGAACGAGTCGAGCGACGAGTCGAGTGCAAACAGTGTGCATAAATAAATAAATGAAAACCCACGCTACAAAAAACAAAGTTCTGCTGGCTCTGGTGCTGTTTTCTATTTATTCTCGTACTTTTATCATTGGGGGTGGTGGGTGGTGGGGGTTGGGCATTTGGGTGTTTTGGGTTTTTTGTCAGACTTTCCACACGAACAAACTCATCAGCAGCAATGCTTTCCGGCAGCTTTTCTCCTCCCCTGCACCCCCGCCCCCATACAAACCCTAAGCCGCAAGTGCAGCCAGAGCGCACCCTCGCTGCCGCCCCCACTCGACTGAGAGCCCCCCACAACAAGTGGATGGAAACCGAAATGCGGAAGCGCTTTAATTTAGAAAAAATACTCTCGTACTGTGTCGTTGGTTCTGTTTTTTAGTTGGGTGTTTTTTTTTTTGTTTTTAGCTTTGTTTTAGTTTTATTTTAGTTTTTGTTTTGTTGGATTAACCAAATAGAAAACGACATTCCGCCGTTCCCACGACAAACAATTGAAATTGACAATGCAACAGGAAAGGCACGCTGTCTATCCTCCTCCTCGAGGGTCGAAACTGTTGATACCCTAAAAGATCCATCGTTTATACGGTAGCTCCACAAAAAAAAGAACTGTGGTAAAAGAGTGCTCTCATTTGAATCCAGCCTTTCTTGGTAATGTAAATAATTAAAATATAAAATCTATAATTTGAAATTGATTTATTTTCCCAAAGGGCAGATTTATTTATTAAGAACTAAAATATTATAGGTTCTGCATGCAGAAAATTGAAGAAAAGCTTTGTGGATAAATATAGGCAGAGACATTTGCGTAGAAAAAGGATAGATACTGCTCCAAAATATTTCCAAACACCTTGACTAAATCAAAATACCCTCTCTAATACCCCTTTGCTCTCAAAACTGAAACGCAATTGCAACTTGCAACAGTTGCAACAGCAGCAGAAAGCGGAAAGCAGAGAGCAGAGGAAACTGTAGCAGCAAAATGGAAACACAGTCGCTGGCATTGTGATACTAGGCCGATCCAGTGTGAAGGCTGTGCTCTTTACACCTCTCATCTCTCCTCTCCCGAAAAAAACCCGGCTTAACCAACAGACTGCATTTGGGGCTACCACAGTTTGCTGCAGGGGTTTGGGGATTTAGCCCCCCCCCAACGAATCATTCGCCATTCGCCATGCATTTTAAAAGGGGCATTCAAGGGGAGACAACAAATCAACGACAAAAATGATTTAAGAATGTCGCTGTATTTCATCGGTTCACGTTATGCATACGAAAAACACACACTGGATGGATGGTGGATGGGAAACCTTGGCCCTGACTTTTGGATGTACACAAAACAGAGGCTTTGTTTTCGATTTTTTTGGGCTTTTTCCTTTTCTTTCTTGGGTGTATTATGGGAATTTCAGAAGCAATAGATATTATTAAGGGGAATTTTTGAATGGGATTGTAATTTTTATTACCATTGGTAAATCAATTGGTAATTACAATTAAGAAAGAGTTCAAGGTAACTGGGAATTACATTAAGGTTATAGAAAATATAGAAATGCCAGGAATGCTGCACTTAAAAACTAACAAATGCAATATTTTCTTTAAAACACTTGTGTTTTCAGTTCTATTAAGCTTGTAATGCGATCATAAACAGAAAATGTGTTTAGGAGTGAATGGAAAGGTGTTTTAAAAGAATAAAAACAACACAGAGCCTATAAAAACTAAACAAAATACAAAAACTTAGTATAAAAAGATGTTTCCATAATTTGTGAAATTTTTTAAAAGTTCCTCTCCTCCACTTTGGGTACAATTTGGATACCTTACAGTCTTTTGTACCCTTAAATCTTTACACATTTCAAAAAAACAAGATCTACCACATTTTTCATTGTTGCGATTTTTCATACCATTTGCTCATCGATTTTATGTAAATTTTGCGCCCAACTGTTGGTAATTTTATTAAAAATAATCCTAAAAATAGATGCATCCCGAAAAATAAATGAGTCTGGGGCCATCCAGCAAACGAGTAGAGGGATTTACATACAAAACTCGTATATAACCCAAATTCCCCATAAAAATAAATAAAAAGACTGAACCTCATTCAATTGAGGGCTCATTAGTCGGGGGCGTTCGTGACTGAAAGACAGTGGAGTCCCGGCCACAATCCAAGCGGAGAGCTAGAGAGGGGGTGCCACAACACGCACCCACAAAAAATAAAAAAACAAAGTCTAAAGATCTTTGCACAACTTTTAAAAGTTTTTTTTCGCCTAAAAAAACCGAAATTTCATATAAAAACTCCAAGAGTGGGAGGGAGAGGGAGAAACATTTTTTGGTTGGTCTATTTTTTAAATGATTTTTCTACGCGTTTCGAATGGCAAATGAGTTAAAGATAAAACGCGATGCGACCTGCATTTTCTTTCTCCACGCAAAAAGGCCATTCCATTCCGTTTCATTCCCTTCCATGGAACGGAATGAAGTCATTTTTTGCGGCTTGGCCTTTAACCCTTTGCATGGGGCATGGCATGAAAATTAATAACAATTCATTTGGTCAAATTAACCGCAAAAGTTTTCCATTTGCTGCCATTCAGACTGTCAGACTGTCGATTCCCCATCATACCCTTAGTATTATTTTTTTTTTTTCATTGTAATCAAAGTCCAATTGCGTTTAAATTCCAGTCTGACAAACTAAGTAGCGCTCTCCCCTTGCCTCTCCCCAAAACGAGTTTTAGTTCGGAGACGAGTTGCCCGGCTCTGAAAACGAGGCGGCGTGAAAAATGATTGAATTACAGTAGCCACAGGCCCAGGCTCAGGCCACAGAGGCCTCGGGCCAAGAATCGAGAGTCTAGACTCTAGAGAAATACTAGACTCTGCAGAAAGAGAGAGAGAGAGAGAGAGAAAGAGAGGGTGGGCTCTAAGGCCGGACACAGGCCAAAGACAACGCCAAGACATCGCCAATGCGGAGCTTAAGATCCACAACTGGTTTTTGGCCATGTTTTGTTCTCTTTTCATTTTATATCTATTTTCGTTTTTAATTTTGATTGCGAGACGCGTAAGAGAGTAGCTTTAGGAGGCTCGAAGGCTTATAGGGTTCGGTCTTGAAGGTGGGTTCTGTGTCCTACACAAATTAATGGATTTCTTGTAATTAAGAATGAAATAAGTAACAAAATCTGTAGAATTATGATGGATATTGACTCGAATAAAATGTCTTCCTTTTTGTCTTAGATTCTGTGGTAGAATGTTGGTTTTTCCATCTTTTAGATGATAAACTTCACCTTTTCGATTATTTTTTAGAAACTATAGCTTCGAATTTAGGAATATTCACTCCCTCAAACATTTCTTTTGGAAGGAACTAAAGAACTAAAGGATATCCTCAAAAAAAAGTCATATTTATGGACTTTATAAGCAAAAATACTCCAAAATCAAATATTAATAAATTTAATATTAATTCTCTATAAAATATGGCCACAATTCTATCCCAATGAAAAACCAATGACGCTTCATGTAAGAAAAAAAAACCAACTACGAGTAATCCGCCGACGCTTGGGGCTCTCATTGGGGCTATTTCCCCCTGTTCTCGTATTCCCGTGCTCGTAATATAATTCTCCCATCGTAAAGTACGAGTAATAACCAATTAAATCACGCAGCCAACCCTATCATCAACAATCTACTCGAAATATCCGCGCAATCAGAAATCAGAGCTTAAGAAAGAGCTGCTCGCCCCGCAGCGGCATGCAACAAAAATACAAAAATAATAAAAATGAAAACCCGACTTTTTCTGAACTTAATTAAAAGGCAGCGGTGGCAGTAGCTCCCGCTGCTGCTCCTCCAGCGAAATCCCCCAAGAGCCAAAGAAGAAATCCCATCCCCGACAGGGGAGCACAGCAATCGGGAGAGGGGGCAGGGTGTGCCTGTTATTAAGGGGGAAACGGATCTGGCAGTGGGATGAGGTGGTGGGGCGGGGAGTGACGATGTAAAAACAACATAGCATCAAACGTCCTTGAGTCGACAGTCAAACATTCCAATACAACTATGGGCATGTCTATACGTATACGTATACGTATTCGTGTATATGTGTGTGTGTATGTACGCATACACAGGCGACAAATATTCCATCGTTGCCGCCTCATCTTTTGTTGCCGCTGCTGCTGCACTTGTCACAGCCACGCCCCAAATCACTGTGCACTCGTGCAGCCTCTCTGGCCTGTCCCTCTCTTTGCGTCTCTCCTTTCACCTCTCTTCGGCATCTGTTATCCCCCCTTAATCACTCTCTGTCTCTCTTTTCGTCATCTGTTTCCCCCCTTCAATCTCTCCCTCCCTCTCTCCATCTCCGTTTCACCCATCACACACTTGAAATGCACTTAAAAGGCAAAAGCAAAAGCAGAAGCAATGCAAAAAAAACAAAAACCAGAAAGGAAGAGGACATTTTGGGCTACCGAAGCAGAGGATACCCTTTAGGAGCGAAGTTTAATGGGGAAAGGCATATAGTTTAGGGTTTAATTATTAATAAATTCCAAGAGAATTACAAAGAAACATTTGAAACGAAGAAAAATAAAGTTTATTCCCATAAACCTTTCACAAATCAACTACAGGAATCTTTGTTACAAAATTCTGTTTAAACTTATGCTCCCTGCACAAGTATAGGGTATAAAAAGCGTAAATGAAAACTTGAAACAAGCCTTGTGCCACACGCACACACACACACACAATGAAATATCAAATGACAGCAGCAGCAGCCCCAGCAACAGCCACAAAACCGCATGAGACACCTGTGTGTCCCACTGTGTCCACACCAAACTTTACCTTTAAATATCTTCTCCCCTTAATCCTCCTTGACTCTGGGAAGCCTCTTGGCTCTTTCTTAACTCTCGAACTTAACTACCTCCTGCAACAGATATCTTTGGGTAATTTTCGACACTGATTAACATTTTGGCTGGTCTTTGTTGCCTTTAATCAACGGTTCACTGATTTTTCAAGTGCAAAACAACCAGCAAACCTTATGGCAGCTGTCAAGTGGGTTTTTCGCACGAAAATCGAACCTTATTTTTATAGAGAACACTCATGGGGCATTCCCCCCCGTAGTTTGTGTAAATTTACACATTTTTATACTAAAATTCAATGTTAAATATGTACAAATATTTATGTCTTACAAACAGGAAACATTTGCGCAAACCTAAAAGAAACGAGGGGGAACGTTATGAGCCGCGTCTGCGCCGCGGCTCTACTTTATACCCGGTACTCAGTCAGTATATATATATGTGAGCTTGTTGTAATTTATTACATGTTAGCAAAAGGAAAAAATTTAATTTTAGCCAAAAAAAAAAAAAATTTAAGTCGAACCTTTTCGGAGATTTTGATCTATTAGATGTTTCCATATTTGTTTACATACATTTTACACATCTGCCATTTCTACATGTTTTTATCTACTTCCTACATATACATACACGGCTGTGTGCGAGAGAGAGAGGGAATCAGTCTGCGCTTGGGAGGCCACTGAAATTTCATTTGTTCCTTCTGACTATATTTATGATCCGATCTGATCCAAATTCAATACTCTAATAGATATAGTCATTTTCTATGATTCTGCGTTTTTGGTTTTCCCGTATCTTCAAAATTGTAGATTTTCATTTTTTGTGGGGGCGGAAGGGGGCGTGGCCAAATTTTAAAACAAACTCGTCTCGGTTTGATATCACAGGAGCTTGGATAGAAAGTTTGGTGGTTCTAGCTCTTATAGTCTCTGAGAACTAGGCGTCAAAAAATTCGATCAGGCATAGCGCCTACCCCTGTGTGTGAGAGAGAGCGAGAGGGAACGATGCATTTCGAAACGGTTTTCTTCATTGTGGCTATATTTATTATCCGATCTGATCCAGATTCAACACTCTGCTAGATATTGTCATTCTCTACGATTCTGCGTTTTTAGTTTTCTCGTATCTTTAAAATTGTGCATGCCACAGATTTTCGTCCTTGGAGTGGGCGGAAGGGGGCGGGGCGAAATTTTGAAATACACTTGTAACAGTGCGATAGGACAGGAGTCTGGATACAAAATAGTGTTCCTCTAGCTTTTATGGTCTTTGAGCTATAGGCGCTAATGAAGACGGACAGACGGACAGACGGACGGACAGACAGACATAGCTATATCGACTCGGCTATTGATGCTGATCAAGAATATATATACTTTATGGGGTCGGAAACGCTTCCTTCTGGGTGTTACACACATTAATTTTTTGCACAAATCTAATATACCCCTTTACTCTTCGAGTACCGGGTATAAAAATTAACATACGAATATTTTAAGCTTGCAAGAATGAATAAATGAATGAATGAATGAATGAAGAAACGGATTGGGCAATTGAAACGGAATAACCTCCAAAAGAGGGGATGGCGATGGGGGCACAAAAGAACCGCTAAACAGTTGCCACAACAAAAGCGAAAGACAGCAAAACAGAGAGGCGGAAAAACAGAGGGAGCACAGAAGAGAGGGAAAACCGAAACAGAAACGGAACTTGTTTTCCCAAACACCAAAACGAGAACGAGCGAGAGAGAGAGAACCCGAACCGAACCCCAGAGAAGATCTCACAGAGAATTTCTCACACTTAAAACGGCAAAAAAATGTCGCAAGTGGAAAAGTGCACAATGAAAGGAGGTGGCAAAGAGAGTAGAGGTGGAAAAGTGCACACTGAAAAGAAGGGAGGTGGGGAGGGGGCACCCATGGTGAGAAAAGTCTTGTACCATTGTCTGCGTCGGCTGTTGTCGTTGAATATTTAGTTGTCCCATTAACGGATACGACAGAATCGACCTAGTGACGTCTTTGGCATGACAAAGGCAATGAAACCCAAGTAACAGTTGGCACAGGTACCTCATCCATCACCCAACCAAACACAACACCAGGAAAAGACCCATGAACTCAAGCCAGAAAATGCACACGTACTACTACGAGGGAAACTCAGAGGAATTCTTCTAAATAAGGCAATATAATGGGATCCCCAAAAGACGCAGACATCAGGAGTGCTCTGAATCCCTCTCTAAAAGACCCAGAAAACCTACTCTAAAATATACTTTCAGGTTAGAGTCCCAGGAGCTACAAGGAGTGCGGTTAACAGGGGAAACCCAGAAGAGTTATTGTAGATATCAGATATCAGAAGTGCTATGAAACCTATTCTCAGTAATGGATCCAGAGAATGTACTTAAAAAAGTACTTAACAATGATCTTTGAAAGGGGAAACCCAGGAGCTGTGAAAGGAAGGAAGCCCAGAGGAATTCGTACGAATACTTCACCAAAACAAACCTTAAGTCCCAAAAAATACTTGTTTTTCTGAGTAAAATTGATTAAAACTCAAGTCAACAATCAATTACCTGCTCAAAATTCAATTAAATTTTCCTCTGAATGTACTTAAAAATGAACTATTATTCCATAAAAAATGCCACTAAAACATACTCCGTATTTATGACTAAAAATTTACAATCCTTACCTAAACCTATCACAATTCGTTCTTATCGATATCTTTTTGCACTCAAGAGGAGAAGCCTCTTCCACGAACAGTTAGTTGCTTTATAAGAATTTCGTGTGTACTTTCGAGAAAGATAAAGAAAATGGCAATTAATGAAAGAGCAGCGCGACGACACCAAAGAACAAGAGAAATCAAACAATGGCTATAAAAAATAAACGAAAACGACAAGAAATTGTTGGTATGACAGGTTTCCTCCTCCCTCTGTTGATAAAGAAAATGAGAGATAAGGAATGAACGTAGGGTAGCCCCACACAACCACCCCACCCCCCTCCCTGTTGCTAACAGATAAGCGGGTAAATTGTTTAATTGTAAAACATATAAAAAACATTTTAAAAGAAAGGCAAGGGAAAGGCCTGCCTAATCTTTGAAGAGATAACAGCCAGAGGCCTCCTCCTCCTTCTGCTCTACCAAAAAACACACACTCCGAAAATTAATCCAACGAAAACCAAAAACACAACAGCAACAAAAACAACTCGAAACGACCTTGGCTAATAAAAACAATGCACAATCGGTTTTTAAATTTGTTAAAATAGGCAACAATAAAGCGTCTGGCATGCAAATTTACTTTTGGCCGTTGCGCTCATTAGGAAAAAGTTCAAAGATATATAAAAAAAACATTAACAAATATTTTATGTTAAATAAACTCTAACTTGAACGTTAAATAGAGCATAGACACCGTAGGGGGGCCCGAAACGAACAGATACCTTAGCGGATTCCTTAGATTTATGATATATTTATACGATTATAGCCACAATTTTCAAAAGTAATCAAACCAAAACTTATAAAGTTTGGATTGGAATATCTGTGCTGTCAAACGTCTGCCCAGAATCTCCATACCCCTTCAAGGCAGGGTATGTGCATTCCATATAACAGAAAACTACAGAAACTTGTTTTTTGTGTGGGGAGCGAGTGCAAGAGCACCCGAAAACCCAAGAGATAATCAAACGGAATTCGAATTTAAAATCACATGCAAATTAGTTCAAGAAACAGAAACAAGAAACAGAGCGTAAAACAGAGTCCGAAATAGAGGAAGAGTAGCCCAAAGAGCAGGGTGGATAATCAATAATTAGTGAATCAACCCAAAAAACTGATGAATAGATCTCTCAGAGTCAAGAGTTTACAAATTGTAAAGAATCCGAAAATCAAATGAAACGAAAGTATATTTCAGATATTTTTTGTTATTAATAAATATCAGAAATCAAATGAAATGAAAGTAAATTTGGGGTTACCAATCGATGCATTATAATCTTTATCGAAACAAAACCTTTAAGGGGGTAAAATTTAAATTTTTTTAATTTTTAAATTTTTTTATTTTTCCTTATTAAAATTATAATATTTTTTGTGCTAAGAATGTTAGTAATCTTCATATCTTATAGGAAAATGTAACAAAAGGAGAGACATACTCAAATGAAACTCAAATCGTTAATATTCTAGTATAAGTTTTATTGCTATAGCGCCCTAATGAAGGCCTTAAGATCCTGGGACCTTAGATCCATCGATATTCCTACACATACATCCATTAACAATACTTTCAAGACTACAAAAATGTCTTCTTGGCAACAGTTTCCAGTATAATGACTTTATCTCCCCATAATTTCAAAATTATACAATTACAAAATATATTTCCGCTCTAAATACGAGCATATATGTATGCGATAAGAACGATAAATGCATTCATAGTAAAGCATTACATGACTCACAAAATGACTTTTTATTTATAAGAAATAAATAAAGTTCATGGAACAGAGGAAAGTGAATGAATCCCAGTGAATCAGAACGGAAGTACATTAACAAATCTTAATGGTACATTAATTACAATTAAATAAGTTATTTTAGGGAATAAAATAAGTTATCTTAAGAACTTTAAGTCGAACGAGAGACAAATATACAGTTTAAGATATATTAAAACTATAAGATATATTTTCTCGATTTAAATCAATTTTCTCAGGAGTTTATAGAGAAATTAAAAAAGTTTTATAAAAGAAAACTACAATTTCGAACATTTTAAATAATCCATGGCCCATAAACATAGTTTCAAAGTTTATAAACCTTCCAACAACGAAATATTCCATTTTCCTCATTTCTTTCTTTGGAAAAGTTCTTAAAACATCATCAAACCGCCCCAAAAGCCCCCCATCTCCGCCCACAAAGACCGCACGATGAAATAACTGCCAACTAAAATAAAAATGATATAATAGTGGTGTGTTCCTCCGCCTTTGTGGACCGGAACCAGAGGCCCAAGCACGCGCCCCCCTTCCTCCTCAGCGACCACTGACCACCCGCGCATATCTCCCACCCCCCCACAAGCGAAGCGTAACGGCGCCGACAAGCGGAAGAAGTAGCCGAGAAACAGAAAAAGTCCCTATACAGCTCTCCCACTTTTTGAAAGTTTTTTTTCTCTCTCCCTCCCACACTCTGCAGGTATACCTTTCTCCCTCCCACTCTTTGAAAGTACATTTTTATCAACCGCAAAAGTCTAAAAATAAACTAAAATCAACACAAAAATGCAATGAAATACGAAAAAAAACGAGGGGGAACGTTATGAGCCGCGTCTGCGCCGCGGCTCTACTTTATACCCGGTACTCAGTCAGTATATATGTATGTGAGCTTGTTGTAATTTATTACATGTTCGCAAAAGGAAAAAATTAAATTTTAGCCAAAAAAAAACAATTTAAGTCGAACCTTTTCGGAGATTTTGATCTATTAGATGTTTCCATATTGGTTAACATAAATTTTTTACATCTGCCATTTCTACATGTTTTTATCTACTTCCTACATATACATACACGGCTGTGTGCGAGAGAGAGAGGGAATCAGTCTGCGCTTGGGAGGCCACTGAAATTTCATTTGTTCCTTCTGACTATATTTATGATCCGATCTGATCCAAATTCAATACTCTGATAGATATAGTAATTTTCTATGATTCTGCGTTTTTGGTTTTCCCGTATCTTCAAAATTGTAGATTTTCATCTTTTGTGGGGGCGGAAGGGGGCGTGGCCAAATTTTAAAACAAACTCGTCTCGGTTTGATATCACAGGAGCTTGGATAGAAAGTTTGGTGGTTCTAGCTCTTATAGTCTCTGAGAACTAGGCGTCAAAAAATTCGATCAGGCATAGCGCCTACCCCTGTGTGTGAGAGAGAGCGAGAGGGAACGATGCATTTCGAAATTGTTTTCTTCATTGTGGCTATATTTATGAGTCGATCTGATCCAGATTCAACACTCTGATAGATATTGTCATTCTCTACGATTCTGCGTTTTTAGTTTTCTCGTATCTTTAAAATTGTGCATGCCACAGATTTTCGTCCTTGGAGTGGGCGGAAGGGGGCGGGGCGAAATTTTGAAATACACTTGTAACAGTGCGATAGGACAGGAGTCTGGATACAAAATAGTGTTCCTCTAGCTTTTATGGTCTTTGAGCTATAGGCGCTAATGAAGACGGACGGACGGACAGACGGACAGACGGACAGACGGACGGACAGACAGACATAGCTATATCGACTCGGCTATTGATGCTGATCAAGAATATATATACTTTATGGGGTCGGAAACGCTTCCTTCTGGGTGTTACACACATTAATTTTTTGCACAAATCTAATATACCCCTTTACTCTTCGAGTACCGGGTATAAAAACACGAAAGGAAATCAAAGATCGCCGAGAACGAAATTTGTGATACCCTGGAAGTGGGACCTTTTTAGAGAAGATATTTGGGAAAAAACTGTCTTTGAATGAAGCTAAGGGATACCCTGGAGAGGCAATAATTTCTCTAGAAATATAGAAACAACTCCATTAATGAATTTATTCCACAAATATTTATTTATTAATTCATTTTGATCGCCAACGAAATTTAAAAATCCTTCTTCCTTTTCTAAATGCCTTTCCTCAGACCCATAAAACCCTTTTTCTCTCCCTGTTACAGGGTACACAAAAAATACCAAACCAAACCAAAGCGAGAAAAAAGGCGGCAAGGAAATGTGCAAATATGCAAATTAGAGGCGAGTGTAGGGTCTTGGGAGAGTCTCGTGGCTGTGGCTCCCCGTCTTTCTGTCTGTCTTGTAGTGCAGTGTAAACGGTCTTAAAGTTCAGCGCCCCCTTTTTTTTTTAGGGAATGATGTAAACTTTGTTGAGGGGGCAGAAGCATGAGCGATTATCCAACGAAACGTAACAAAAAAAAGGAGAAGACCGGGGGGGGCAAGACTGGGAGGAGGAATGCTGACCCACAAAACAAAAATAATTGATTTTACTGCGGATACCACAAGACCCCTACGGAGGGCCCCTCCTCCCCCCCCCCCCCCTGCTATCTTTTCTTGTTCGAAATTCTCTTGTATTTTTTTTTTAATGTAATTTACATGTCAACCCCCGAAAGTTGTTACACCTGTCCTGTGTGCCTCACGAGGCATGTGGCACGCGTCAATTCCAGGAACCAAACGAGGCGTGTCGCCCACAGGTGAATCGAGATAGAGAGAGTGGTGTTTCCCCCCACCCAAAGATTGGTGCAGTGGAGTGGTGATGTCCCCCCAACCACCGAGAAGAAAAACTCATTTGACGCGTGGCCCGGCACACGATTGGAAAAACTCAACTAATTTGCTGTTTAAACATCACAAAGTTGTTGTAGAAAATCAATAAGTGGTTGTTGGTTCCTTTGGTTCGTTGTTTGTAGTTGTTTGCAGTTGTTTGGGGTGGTTTCAGGTGGCTCGAAGTGAGTTTTCTGTTGGTTCATAGGATGGATGATTTTGAATGGTTCGGATGGTGCCTTTGGGTGGGTTTCCTTGATGGTCAGGAAATGCCAAGTGACTTGTTTTTGCCTTTGAGGCACAGAGCGGCAGCGGCAGAGGCAAAAACCAGAAAGAAGGAAAAATGTAACATTTATACGGAAGTCGGAAACACTTTTTCCACATGCCACACAAGCAAAAGATGATGTGTGTTTACGTTCGGGGCGTACATAATGATGATGATGATGATGATAGCCACACGATTAATGTAGGTCTTGGGTGATAATGAATGAGAGTAGTGCCCTACTCGGAGAAAGATGAGCCCCTAAAGGGAGGAACCTACAAATTAATGAATGGGGATAAAATATATAAAGAAAGGGATGGTAAAGAGGCACTTGTATAAAGACTAGAGATTGGTTTAGAAAGAGATTTTGTTTAAGTCGGGTTATAAAGGAAAAATAAGTCAAGTTTTGGCATCATTCTATAGGGAAATCTTCAGACAAAGAGCTTGTGAATTTATTTGATATACATTTTTGATATTTCTTTGTGAAAATACTATTTCATTTTTAATATTTCAAAGCTTTCTCTATGGGAAAATATCTCTAAAAAGCAATTAAATTATTTCTCTATAGAAAAACCAAATTTCATATTTGAATTTAAACATTTCCCCGATCTACGTTTCTCTGAATTGAAACATTTCTCTTGAAATACATTTCTCTGAATGGAAATTGCCTTACATTTGCATATACAAATATATATACATATATATGCCAAACAATCGACAGAAAAGAAAGCCACTTGTGCAATTATCATAACAATCCACGCCCACGCACATGCCCTCCCATTCCATTCCGTACCGTACTTTATACCGGTCTTATTTTTATTTTTATATTATTTTTTTGGGTCCATCACAAATCAAAGAAATACAAAAAATTCACAAGAAAAATAAGCTTTTCTGCAAAAAAATAATAATAAAGAAAAAAAGAAAAGAAAGCAAATATCCAACAAGTATCTGTATCTGTGTATTTTCTTTTATATAGAGGAGAGGAGACATATTCCAGCTGTTCTTTTGTGTATTTCTGTGTCTGTTTCTCCCTCAATTCTGCTCAATCTTTTGTATCTCGTTTGGGCTTTTGGCAAGTTTCTTTCAGCGAAGGCACTTTGAACTTGAATTACACACAAATACAGATACAGATACAACTACAGAGCACATTGAGAGATACTCAGATACATTGGATACATTGCGGGCTCATAAACTGAGAATTGTTTGGGGGTTTGCTTTCCATCTTCTAACGCGACATTCAAATCGCCAAATGCCGTCCAACTGGTTCGGTAAGCTCTCCTTCCTCTCTCTCTGTTCTGCCTCTTCTTCTCTCTGTGTGTGTGTCTCTGTATAGATCTTTCTTCTATCATACCTTCTCGCCCTAACAGGCCCTGGGAATTGGGCTGGCTCTCCTTCGAGTGCTTTGAACCCCCGCTCATTAGTCGAAAAAGTAAAGGAAGAGGCATTAAAACTCGTACTGCAAGCTTTTTTTCAATCAAAAGTATCTGTATCTGGTGAGCATTTGAGAGCAAAATAATTGAGCAATTTAATTGCAACAAATGAACGGAAATCGGGTCCAAGGCTGTGGGTCACCAGAAACCATTTCCACAAATTGATCTTTTCCGGCAAAAAGCGAACAAATTCTTGGACAAAAAATGGCATGGATTGGCCTTAAGTCTTATAGATATCATTAAATATAATACTACTACTTTTAGGGCCTACTATCCTGCTTCTACAATTCTCTAAACCAATTCTATTCCCCTACTCTACACCCTTCATATTTCCAACCTAAAACCCATAATTTATCCAGATTCCAACCTAAATTTCCATTTAATATAATAAAAATATAAATATACTTTAAGCACAAAAACTCTCTCCATCTGTATGTGTGTATGTGCGGTGGAGGTGGCACCCAACCCACATGTGCACTGTGAAAAAAATATGAATCTAATTGAATGCATCCTCATTAGAACCCGCGCACCATCATTACGAATACCGAGCATCCAATCCCACATCCTCCTCCACTCCCCCCCCCCCCCCCATCCTCCTTCTCACAAGCGAGCAATTTCAGGGTTGCCATCCCTCTGATTGGCGCTGATTTGCTTTGATTTGATTATGGCAAACATTTTTCGCACTTGACAACCGTTTTGGGTGGACGAAAATTGGAATGCTCGTTGGCTCGTCCATGGAATGGCTCATTTCAGGCTTAGAGGCTCAGACAGGGCCCCAAGGCAAAAGGGCCGCCGCCGCCGCCATATCGAAGGAAGGGCGGCGGCTGGGTGGCTTGGTTGCTGGGCGGCTGTAGAGCAGGCAAAGAACCCATCCAAGGGCTGTAAACCACTTCCCTACCTCCCTCCCTCCCACAGCTGCGCTACTCTGCGCTATTTTTAGCCAACTCTCGTCCGATGAACATAATTTACAGGGTTAAGCCCCAGGATTGAGTGCCTCATCGCATGGCTCGCATATGTGACGCGCGGATTTGCTTTGCGGAGCATTTGGCAACAAATTAGCCTCCGCATCTCGTAAGATGCTCCCATGGGATGGGGCTTTGAATATAAATTTAAATACGAAAAGGTGGGGGGAGATAATGCGTTTCTTATGATAAAACTGATTACAAAATATGGGAGAGGTCATTGAAGCCTTAATTTGGGAAAATTCATTCATCTGTATACCGAAACTTTCTAATTTTATTTTCTTTTTAATTAAGAATCTTCCCAGCAATCATATATTTAATATTTCTATCGTGCTGGCGGATCACTTCCTCTCCCATTATTACCCTTTCCCCTCCCCACACATGTAATTACAATTACAGTTATCTTCTTTGCAAAAAAAAATTCACCTTGTATTTCGAAAGAGACGAAACACGAACAAAGTTCACACAAAATTCCCGTTTTGTGGGCGGCAACGTTGCAGCAGCTGATTGATTGGCGAGGGCGAGGGCGAAACGTAGACAAACAGAAATCAAATATTAAAACACACTACTTTTTGTATTTTGCACAAACAAACAACAACAACAGCAGCAGCAGCAAACAACAACAGTGAGAGCGGGACGCAAATCAAAAATGCAATGCGATAGAAACAGCAACAAGAAACGAAATGAGTTCTGGGCGCACCGAGGCGTTGATGCCCTTCGCAAAACTATTGTTCTTATGTTAGCGACTCATTTGCATAGCAAAAGAGAGGCAGACGAACAGAGGCGTATGTTTTGTTCATTGCAAACCAGAATATATATACTCTATAAACGAGGAAATGCTTTTTACTATCAGATTTGCAAACTGTTGATCAAAATAGTTGTACTCTTTCTGCAAGGGCAGCGACTACGTCAGTTCGACTTCTCAATGAGCATAAAAATCGAACAAGGTGGCAGCGCTGCCTCTACTCTCTCTCTCTCTCTCGCTCTTTCCCCTTTGGGCGTCGTATGTACGCTTTGTTGTTGTTTTTGCATAGTATTTTAGTCACATTCAATAAAAGTTGGTTTGTTTTCGATAGAAATTCAAACAATTGCTAAAATATAAGATTTCAGCCACACGCTTCTCTTGTTTTCGTTGTTGTTGCTGGTTTTTCCACTTCCACTTTGCGTTTCGTGAGGGTGGGGGGGAGAGAGAGAGAGAGGCTGACAGAATGAATGAAAGAGCGTGAGTGAGTGAGATGAACACCCACCCTCCCCGCCCCTGCAACGAAAACGCAATTTGGTTTTTCCTGGTTCGCACTTGTTACAATTTCGGGCCGAACATTGGCATAGTATAGAATTCTAGGCTCGTTTCAGATTGCCAGCACATTGATTAACATATTTCTGGTGAAAAGGCTCGGCACAGACACCAACGCACGAACACATTGAGACACAAAAACACACGCACGTAAAACGACGCCGTGCTGCGACGCTGGATTCAGCTGCTTCTTACCAAAAAACCCGGACTCGCTGCGATTTCCTATGTTTTTTGTCACTTTACTAGCTCTGCTTTCAGATATTTCTTAGTTTTAGCAGGCGATTTCACTCTTGCAATTGTTTAATTGGCCACAGAAACGATTTATTCAATATTCATGTGCCCACGCACGCCCGACGAGACGACCGAGTTGGGGAATGTTTATACGTTTATATGTTTATGGGTGTTCTTTAATATTCAGTAAAACTCGGTAAAATTCGACATGGTTTCGTGTGGTTTCGTCGGTCGCACGGTCGGAAGAAAACAGGGTGTGGGCAACGGGCAAAACGGGCCCAGAAAATTAGGCGCCTGCAAGGCAAAATCCACTCCATTGTCTCACATACTATGTGGTCAGCCCTGTCCACATGGTATATCGTCGAAAAATGGAGGCTAGGTGAGATTCGTGCGAGCGTTGGAATTTTATTTGGTGGTTTCTGCCCGTTGACCATACCTTTCGTTCGGTGAACCCAAAAAAACCAAAAGAGAGGCTATTACGCTCTTTCGCTCATTTCTGCGTGACAAGTATGAAAACATGATGTTTTTTTGGATTTGGCGGTAATTTTGAAATAAGATTGATTAAATTGATGAAATATACGAATTATTTAACTGGCAACTTTGCTTGAGATTTACATAGTTTGGAGAAATAAAGAGAAATGTACTACAAAGTTTGAATGGAATTGGGACCACTCCTTGGAAGGAAAACCATAAATTAAAGTAAAAAATATAACATCATCGAATAACTAATCACTCGTTGAAACAGTTTACTTTGATTTAAGCAACTCTTATCCATTATATTTTTAATTTTCTCGCTCATTCAAATTCACCCGCTGGGAAAGGATTTCGCTCATTTTTTCTCGTCAAGTATGAGCTCATTAGTTCGTTCATAAGAACTACAGAGTTCATGGTTCCTGAACAAGTTCACTTTAACCCACTCAAGCCGTGCGAAAAAACTCACGAGCTGCGCCAAAAAGACGCCAGGTGTCGCGGCAGATCGCGCTCATAGAGGGCGCTGATTCGTTTACAGTACTGAGTAGTGGTTGGACCTAGACATTTACCAACACTTGACAACAAACCACTAAAATCAACTGAAAACGCTTTAAAAACGCTTATTTTAAATAGAAATGAACACAAAACTAATGTTAAATACCTTGAGAGCAGTACGAGTGAGCGCCTCCCACAAATGGCACGTGCCCGCCTTGACCACAGTGCGACAATACGGTAAGTAGCAGCAAACACCCTCCGCTCGGACCATGCCACCGAAATATTTCATAACAGAGCCGGCAATGGCAATCATTCTTTGCAGCTGCGCCACCCAAACGATTCTACAAGAAGACCTCTGTGCTGTGCACTGACGGTGGCTACGAGGTGGTGCTGGATCACAGGAAACTAAAGACCCCAAAGGGCGCCCCATTCACCGTAAAGAGCGAACCGCTGGCCATTGCCGTGGCCACGGAATTCGACAGCCAGAAGGAGCACATCGAGCGGTCGCGCATGCACCTGTCGGCCCTGTGCTTCACGGCCATCGATAATCCCAATAATCTGAACAAGCTGGATATGGTCAATTATCTGTTGAACTACATGCCCACCGATACGGTGCTCTTCCAATACGATGTAAGGCATGTCAGGCGGGAAATTCCAAGGATATAGCTAACATTTGACTGCTTTCAGGACGAGCGGGATCTTAAGGAACTGCAGAAAAACGAATGGGATCCAGTGATTGACTGGTTCAATCAGCGTTTCGAGACGAATCTACAGAAAACCATGAACATAACACCCCCTACAATCACCGCTGAGGATAGAGTGAAGGTGGCCAAACATTTTCAATCCTACAGCCTGGATACACTGCATGGTAAGTCTGCATTGTCTGCAAATTGTATTCTATCTGCATTGAAATATCTTTCCCTTAGGCTTTGTATATGCTGTGGACACTTTGAAGTCCATTGTCCTGGCCTGTGCCGTCATAGAGCAGAAGCTGCCCGTGGAAAAGGCAGTGGCGCTGGCCCGCCTGGAGGAGGAGTACCAGATTAAGTTCTGGGGACGCGTCGAATGGTCCCACGATCTGAGCCAGCAGGAGCTGCAGGCACGTCTCGCTGCATCAGTGCTCTTTGTGCATCTCAATTGTTCCGAGAACTTTGTTAAAGAAAAGTTGATACTATAAATCAAAGCCAAGCCTAAATTTGTTAATTTATTTGTAGGGCAAATAAAACTAAAAGAATCGCAGGACTCTTTCCAGTCTTCCCTGTCCGAAGGGCTGTCCAGAAACTTGACGTCTCGACTAAAGAGAACTGAAATTGGAAAACGAAAACAAAGTAATTAAAGAGTTGAGCATATAAATATCCCATTTCTGCCGCGCAATAAAATACAAATATAACAAATCTCACATTTACACGATTTAATTGTCGCACTTTTTGTAGTGTGATCGTTTCTTTTGTTTTTTTATTACAAAATATTGCATTGACAATTTACGTTTAATTGTTGTTTGTGTTGTTCCATTCTTGAATTTCCATTATGTTCCATTCAAATTAGAATATGAAATGATAAATTTACTATGGGATGATTTAATGGATATAGCAAAAAGCAAACCAAATCAGACACACAAGTAAAACTTTGTTGAATTTATGCTTAATTTTGAGCACACTTTTCACTAGTTAAGCGGAGTACTTAAGTAGAAAAATATTTGTCATCTTCTAAATCATCTGTCAGCTTCTAAATCTGCCCTTCTTGATTTTGTGGATTTTGTTTGAGTTTGTTCTTTGCTACTGGAAATTATAAATTAATTTTGATTTGATTTGTCGCTTAAATAATTGAATTTAACTATGGGTAAACATTGTATTGATATTTAGTTGGAGCATTTCATTCATTATTAAATTAACATTTAACTATTTTTTGCAATTTTCATTGTTTAGTTTACATTTACGGACAGCAGCAGGAAAAAAGGGCAGAAGATCGGACTCTTTTTCTTCGGGAACTTGCTAGGAATCGTGATTTTAAATTTAAAGAAATTACTTTTGGAATAAAATTTTGGGGACTTCTGTTATAAATCAAAATTAATTGAAGTCAATCAAATATTTAGAATATTATAAAAAGGAAAAATAATTTTAAAAGTTGTGATAATCACAAAAACCCATTATTTTCTATCACTCTCAAGATCCCTTCAGCCTTCTTCTGCCCTTTAATTTTAATTATGTATTTTTACGGATTTTCTCCACTTCTGGTAGACATAATTTAATTTAAATTGGAATTACATTTGTATCTCCTTTCTACTTTCTCTTGTTTTTTGTGTTTTTTTTTGTTGTTTGCTGGTGGGTTGGGGGTCTGGAAGTACTTTTACAGTTAACATACACGCATACGCACACACACACATACATATAGATGTGTATATATAGACATATATGTACATACATATGCCGGGAGGGGCTAAACATATATCTATCTAACTAAGATACAAATATGCAAGAAATTATATAATGTAGTTTTTTTTCATCGCTTTTATATATGTTTTAAATCCTGTTGCAGGATTTGCTTCAGCTATTTAAGTAAAGATTACACAAATAATAATAATAACTATTAATTAATGGAGAAACTAATGCAAAAATATAATGGAAAATATAAATTTGATTTATGTAGTTATGCGGGGAGAAGGGGCGGGGTTTGATTTTGTGTGTTGATTTTTTTATGCAACATATAGCATCACTGGAATAGTCTGTTTGCCAAACTGCAGGCCTGGCTGCTGCCTGGCATTTTTCGAGTGGTCTTTTCATTTTCATGTATGTATGTATATAGTTTTGTGGCCATATCTGGCTAAAGATATATGTTTATGACATATATCCAAATATATACATATATATATATATGTATATATCAATAGTTTATAAGTAGACATGTGTGAAATTGCACTAAAACTAAATGCTACAACATTTAAAAACTGGACATCCATTCGGACTCCATTTACATACAAATAGAGATATACATACAAACTACATATATATTTATCGAAAATTCTAGCAGCTCTCCAGCTTCCATCAAACCAAATCGGTTTTGGCATTGTTTTGTTTTGTTTTTGTTTTGTTTTTTGTTCATTTATAAAATAGTTTTATATAAGTTTATATGTATGTATAAAAAAAGTCGCTAGCTGCTTAAACTAAATTTAAATTTGATTTTGCATTTGTTGTTTCTGCCTTCCCTTTTTTGTTTGTTTGTTTTGTTTTGTTTATAGTAATTTTTTAAATAAATTTTCTTAGTCTTTTCATTTTCCATTGTGTGCTTTAGTTTACTCTATACATAAGTCATCGGTATATATATCGATCATATATAGCGAAAAACGTTATATACTTTTTCTTTTCTTCTTTTCTTACTGGAAACTCAAGAGCCAGCAGCAGACAGGGTCAAACGCGCGCGGGGCGGTCCTTCCGCCCTTCCAGCATATGGCATTCATCATATATCAAAATATGTATAGTTCGTGTATAAAAATTTGGCAATCTTTGCGCATAGTTTCGGATCAATGCTTGGGAGGGGACGGGGTCGCGGATCGGCTCCCGTTTGCGGCGACTCTGCTGCTGTGGCTTTGGGTTTTTTAGGCACATGTTTTCAGAGCTTATACATAGGTAGAGCACTTAACCCTACAGTAGATATATCTAATACTAAATATGTAAAACTTTGTCGCCGTCAACAATTGTCAATGTTCTCCGCGCAACAGCTCCATCAGCAAATTGAAATCAGCTCCATCGCGTGTCTTGATCGTCAGCATTTCTTTGCCCAGCTGCTCGAAGGGGAGTTTCATTAGATCTTCTGCACTTTCTAGGGGTATTCCAAGGCCAAGACTCACCTGACATGTGCGCTGCAGGTCGGGTATGCGCAGCAGCAGCTCTCCAAACTTGGAAGGCGTATCCGGATAGTGGGCCAACGTGTAGGCCTGCAGACCCTGCAATGCCTTCTCCTGGCACTCCCGCACTTTCACCGCCTCATGCAGCTCGGTGGTATCTAGAGAATAGGGCATTAGATCGGGGTTTATATGGGACTCTTCTTGGAGTCTTACCTGACTGCAGCAGCACTATCACCTTCATGGCAACATATTCGTAGCGATCCACGCGCAGGCGCCTTAAATGATCCGTCAGATTGAGCATGCGTTCGATGCAGGTCTATAAGGAATCAATTTGTATAATGGGCATTACTTTTATGGGTTTAATGTGACCTAAAGAAAAACTATTTGTACTGGGAGAAAAGAGCCTAATCAGTTATGGGAGAGAAAGTTTCAAAGAGGATTAACAAAAGAAAGAATTTAAATGATATTTCCTGAGATTTTTAATGATTAATGTAAAAGTTCAAGGGCCAAACAATAAATTAAATAAATTACTGAATTGAAACCCTGATTGATTGAACAATAGCAAGGAAGCGTGTGAGCAGCGTTCTTTGAATTAAAAGAGCTTTAATTTGGTTATAAAACGACACAACAGAAATTAAATTGTAGAAATGAATGCAAAATAATTCGTAAATTAAGAATTTAAAGTTTTAAGTCAACAAACTGCTACGAATATAAAAAATGATATTTATACAATTTATTTGTCTACTGAAGCTCTCCAAAAAGTACTTATTTAGTGATAATATTTAATGATATATTAGTTTTATAGGTAGTCTCTCTGTTAGATCCATTTCTAAGACTCTCCTTTCTCTTTGATAGCTTATATATAATTCTCCAGGAGCTTTAGTTTATTTCCCCATTTATAAAAATTCCTTCAAAATATATTTATACCATAAAATATTCACTAAATGATATACAACTTACCAAAGGTAGATAATAATATATAATTACTATATTTATTTATATATTAAAGCAAATATTAAACGTACCTGAAGACCATTCGTTTTGGCCTGTGATAGTGTTATCTTTCTGCCTTGCGACATCTTTATCTCACCGGGCGTATCAATCGAGCGAAAACAGCAGGAGAAGAGCAACAGTTCGCACCATGAATTGATCAGCAAACAGATTTGATCATCGATCTGAAAAGAGTTACACAGCAAGCCATTATAGCAGTCCAATCTCTTGCAAAACTAAACCCCATTTACATACCGAAATGTTCTTAAAAAGTGGAAGACTCTTGCACCATTTGACGATCTTATAGAGACGATGATCGGCCACATTGCAGAGATGGGCAATCAGATCGGGATTGGCATTCTCCCCGTTGGACGAGAGACCGGCACTGGCCAGCAGTGGATTGGTCAATTGTTGCTGCTGCTGTTGGTGGCTCTGGTGTGCCGTTGAGCCAGGCGATGATGATGAGGAGCTGCCACCAGAGGCAAAGGAGGACAGTGGCTGATTGATGCGGGCCAGCTCTGCATCGGTGTACTGCCAAAGATGTTCAACATCCATGATTTCCTGTTGCCAAAGAAAGAAAAAGTCTTAATAGGGGCATCATCTAGGGAAAGTATCCGCGGAAAACCCACCTGCAAGAGCGTTGGAATACTGCTCGCTCTTAACGTCTTGGCCTCGGATTCCTCTGTCTTGATGGACGCTCCCCCCAGGCTGGGACTCGCTGGCAGGGATGTCGACCCCGAATAGCCGTTCATCTGCTGTTGGAGTCTCTGCTGTTGGTTCTGGTGCTGGTGCTGGTGATGCTGCTGCTGTTGCTGGTGCTGATGCTGATGATTGGCCACTGAAGCTGCCGCTGCGGCTGCCGCCGCCTGGTCCGGACTCAGGAGCGGACTCAGCATCGAGTTGGGCAGCGTGTAGGAGCATTGGTAGGTGGAGCGACCGCCACGGGTGCGATCCTCGCGTATGGCCTCCAGTTTCATGCCCTTCTGCAGGCACTTCTCGAACCGACAGGCGGGGCACTTTTTCCGCGTGGAAATGCTCACCTGGCAGGGTCCCCCGCGGACGCACACATAGTTCTTGCGATTCTGGACGGTGCGCTTGAAGAAACCCTTGCAGGACTCGCAGGAGAAGATGCCGTAGTGAAAGCCACTGATCTTGTCCCCGCAGATCGGACAGGGGGAGTTGATCAGCTGCTGGCGGGAGATCCCAGCCGGGGAGGCGGGCAACGAGCCCGATCCCAGCGGATCCATGGCACTGGAAGCCGAGTCCATGCTGAGATTTTGTGCCGACTCCTGGCTCGATCCTCCCGTCGACGTCGAGGAGGCAGCCTCCACTTTGAGCGGCCTGTACAGCATGCCATGATGATGCACCCCATTCCCATAGCTGCTCCCGGCTCCTCCGTTTCCGCCCGCGGACCCGCTGCCCGGGTACATGGATCCTGCCGGCGGGGCATGCCGCGCCTGAATCGGCGAGTGCGTCGGACTGAACTCCGAGCTGTAGCTGTAGCAACTGCTGTGCGAGGCGTCGCTGTTGTTGCGACTCAGCGACGGCGTGTACGGGGCATGCCGCGACGTCAGCGGCGACTGCGACGGTGAGCTGTGGGTGTAGACGGAATGTATGGCAGAGTCGGGACTGGGATTCGCTGGCAGCGGCAGGTGGCCCCCGCTGTTCGACTTGTTGCGGGTCGTCAGCAGCGGGGAATTGTTGTCCCCCAGGGGGGGCTCGTACTTGAGATTGATCGGATCGCTCTGGGTGGGCGCCAGCTTCAGTTTCGCGGGACCGCCGTTGCAGCTGGACACCGGATAGGCGTGGCTGCGCGGATGATGCTGCAGCTCTCCGGCAATGTTCTCCAGCTCCGTTTTGATCGGCTGCATCGTGGGGCAGGTGGTGGACGCCGCCTGAATGGGCGTCGACGTGGTGCACACCTCACTCTTGATCACCGTCTCCGTTTCCATCAGCTCTGCTCCGCCGCCGCCGCCGCAGCTGCCGTTCTCCTCCGGTTCGCTCAGTTCTCCCTCCCAGGACATGGGTCGGGGTCCGTTCTTATCCGCCGCCCGCCGGCGCACCTTCAGGTTCTCGATATTCGTGAGCTCCGCCTCGGAGTCGGACTCCTCCTCCACGCTGTGTGGCTGCCCGCTGAGGGGTATCCTCAGGCTGCCATGATTGTAGTTGGCGATGACCGGCACCAGATTGCCGTTCGGCGTGGGCAGCTCCTCCAGTTCACATTTAATGTTCGTCACGGACACATTGTGACGTGATGGCGTCGCCGATCCTGTCGTCGTCGTCGTCGTCGTCATCGTCATCGTCGTGCTGTTGCTGCTGCTGCTGCTGGTGCACATGTTCACGGGTAGCTGATAGCTGCCCGTGCCCCCCATTGGGGCACTCTGCTGCTCGGCCTTAATGCTGGACATATTCGGCATGGCTGCTGCTGCAATTATCAGGGGCATCCAATTTTAATGGATTCTGTGGGGGGAGGGGGTTGGACTTTCTTCCTTCCTTCCTTCCTTATCAAAATATTCTATATATCAAAAAGACTTTTGTTTCTCAATTGTGCAATTTGTAAAAATTGGAGAGATGTCGTTGATGCAGTTCCATTGTGTTGTAAAACTGGAAAGAATAGAGAAAAAGAAAATAACGATTATTATGGGTTTCACATTTAATTAATGATAATTTTTGTTGGTTTATATTTGAGATAATAATCAGAGATAATTAAGGATTAACTAATAAAATATAAAAAAAAATTAAAAATAAATAAAAATAATTTAATAAATCTGTATTCTCTGTACTTTCTATAATCTTTTAGTACCGATTTCTTCTAATTTTTATACATTTAAATTTAAAATTTTAATATATTGAATCAAGTTTTTTATGTAGAAAAAACCACAGTTTCTAATCGAATTCCCCAGCATTTTTCCAGTTTAAATTTTAATTGCCTCATAGTTTTGGTAAATTCCCCATTTATGTTAATTAGATAAAAGGTTCTCCAACCTTTTGGCAATGAGTCATTTTTTGTTTTATTTGATTCTCCGCCCCCTAGAGATTTGCTTAGCAACAAGCGCACAAAGAGACCGACTACTTATTTAGGATCTCTGCGCTGAATAAACCCCGACGACAACAATAGGGTCAATGCTACCACTTATCCATCCAAATCCACATCCACCCACCCTGAAGCGACCTTGGCCCGACCGAGCCCCGAGCCCCGAGCGCCCCGAGCAAGAGCATCCAACGAACGGCCCAGCCACTTATGTTAATTGAGGTTATGCCGTGGCAGAGCACACGAACACACTCCCGCTATGCGAGCTCTCTCTCTCTTTCCCTTGTGCGTGTATTATGTTCATTCACTTCTTATCAGCAGCTCTACCTTCTCTCTCTCCCTCTCTCACCCGTTGGTTCGCTCTCTTGTTTGGCCTCCCACTTGAACAATAGCTTGAGCAATACACAACTATGGGCAATGGGCAATGGCCAGCCAGCCAGCCCAACGAAAAATGTCAACGACCCAACAATGGGAGGAGAGGATAGGGAAGTGGAGAGTGAGATATAAAGAGGGGACTGAACAGCGAGAGAGAGAGAGAGAGATGGAGAGGGCGACCAAAAAACCGAAAGAGGCGCAAAAGCCGATGGAATTATACATAATAAATTTAAGGTACATTAACCCAACGCCGGTACGCAGCTGTGATGGGAGGGATCGGGGCAGTTCCTTGGCATGGCGGATGGCGGTTAGGGCCAAGGGCGAGGCCACCACCTGGTAACAAAGGGGTGCGGTGCGGGTGCGGGTGCTGGTGTGGGTTCCGTACTAAATTCAGGGGTGTCGACAAGGGGGATTTTGGAGTCTCTATGTGAAAAAGAATTTCCAAAACTTTCATCTGAAATTTTTGAAATATATTCATCCAAAAAAAGTCTCTTCATACAAGAATGTTCTGATAAAAAGTCTTGTGTTAGGTGGGTAATCCTCCCTCAAACCAAAATTTGTACATTTTTATGAACCCCCCTTTAAAAATTCTGCCTGCACCCCTAATTACAAACCTTTTGAGATGATTTTCCAATTGCACAAGAAATCAATAGTTTAAGGAAATAACAGAATCCGACAAGAACGAACCCGTACGACCCCTAAATGGGGAAAAAGAAATCTTTGTTTAGCCAAGCCATTGCATGCCAAGAAACAGACAGCGAAGACAGAAAGAGAGAGAGCAGCGACAGAGAAAGAGAGAGATAAGAGATAGAGAGAGAGGGAGAGAGCGAGCGACCGAGATGGAGACGGAAACGCTGAGTGGAGAGAAAGAACGAGTAAGAAGCGACGCGCAGAACGAACGGGCAAAGGACGACCTTCAAATAATGTTGAAATTTGTACGCAAACGACCTTGCATACAACAACAACCACGACAACGACGGCGGCGGGGGCGACGGCGACGGCGGAGACGACGACGACGACGAGGCAAAACCACGAAGAAGACAACGAAGGCAGCGCCGCACACACATACACAAAGACGCAACACATGCGCGGACAGGCAGTCGAACGCCGCGGGGGAGACAAGCCGAAGAGAGGAGAGCGTGCAAAGCATGCGTCAGTTGTTTTTTTTTGTTCTTTTTTACACCCTTTGCGAAGGTATGATGATTTTAAGAAGATTTCGCCAGAGCAGCAAAGGAAGTCACTTTGATCTCATAGAGCGTATTATACATATATACATATATTCCCACTCAGAATCATCATACGGATCTACATATATAGGTCTCTATTTGAAATCCCAACACATTTGATAAGCTTTTCTAAGAACAATTGCTCGAAGAGGGTATCAAAAGTGCTCTGCTGCTGTTTTGTTCTGTTTTTTTTTTTTTGGGTTAAGAAAGAAGAACAGAAATAATCATAGGCAGGAAAGAGAGCGAGCGAGAGAGAGAGAGAGAGAAGCACCGAGTAAACTCTCTTTCTCGCTCTCTCTCTGTCTATCTTTCTCACTCACATCAAGTATCGTTCTCAGCTGCAGTTGTGTGGGTGAGAGACAGAGCGGAGCGGAGCGTGTGTGCTCGAGAGAGAGTGAGAGAGCAGGCAGAGTGTGGTCAGCATTTGGTTTATTGCTGATTTTCAAGTTCTTTCTTTTCGGCTGAAATACGATGGAGTGGAGGGGACCGTGGGAGGGGGAGGGGAGGGGAGGGGCGTACGTACTCAAGGGCCGACAAATGCAGCCAAGCGATTTTTGATGATGCCTTTTCCGCTCTACTCTACGCTTCTTCTCTTCTCTCTTGTGTTCGTTTTGTTTCTGGTTTTTGTCTGGATAGAACTGTACCAAAGACAATATAAATAGTAAGATGCCGAACGCCCATACAATTTCAATCGTCAGCAGCGCTGATTTCTGTGAATGCTCGAGTACGCGCTGTCTCGCTCGCACGAAAAAGATAAGAGAGAATGAGTTTGCATGTGTGAGTACACACAGAGCTGCAAGCACTTATGTGTGCGTATTTGTGCCGAGCTGCCGAATTTTGACGAGACGTAAACAAGACAGAAATGTATTTGCTGAGAATTGGGGAGGGGGGAAAAAAATTCGTTGGCGATTGACATTTGGATAATAAAATTGCATTATTCATTTAAATAGTAATAATAATATAATTCTTTAATATACTAATACTAATACTAATATAATATATTTACATTAAATATATGACCCATTTTGAACATTTGATATTAGGTATACAATTATTATGGTTTTCCACACAAAAGCGCGCGCAAAAAAATCAAATTCAAATAGCACAAAATCATTTAGCTAATATTTTTTTTATTATTTTATCAAATATTAAAAATGGGTAATATACATAATATCTATATAATTTATTATATTTAATATATGAAATAGTTAATATACAAATACATACATATGTACATAAATTTAAGAAGTTTCTTTATATTTTAGTTAATACATATTACTAAGAGACTAAATATTGATATGATAATAGACAATACAATTTTTGGTTATATGTATCCAACCTGTTCAATCGCAAAATCAACCCCTATAACGCAATTCGCCTTTCAAGAAATTGTATCAAATTGTCTTGTCTTCTTTGCACAAGTTTACGTACAAACGCACATACATGCATGCATAAGAACTTCAAAATTCATTGCTTTATAAAGTCGACCCACAAATACCCAACAGACATTTTATCGAATGTGAAGTCATTTATCACATAGATTATGTATTTTTACATAGGTACATTCCTTCATTATATTCGCGTATAGTACATTAAACAAAATTTGCATATAAGGGGTATACAAAATACTACTTTTTTTGTATTATGAGCAAGCGACTTCAAATAGTGTCATAGTCCGCAATGAATTCTAAGGTATTCGGTATTTCGTTGAGCGCGGCGTCGTCAACAACCAATACAAACAAGCAGAGCTAACATGTGTGCACACGTACAGTTGAATCTCAGCCTCACGTATGGGACGAGAGAGCGGTTCGTTCTCTTTCTCTCTGTCTATCTGTCTCTCTCTGTTTGTGAAAAGACATACGAAAAGACATCCAGCCAAAATGGACTCCAAAAATTTTGTATGGCGAGATTTATCTTACTATTTATATTGTCTTTGACTGTACCCACGCACACACACACACACACATGTCCCCCTATTGGAGTAATTTCAGGCGGAAGTGTTATTGTACTTGCAGTACGAAATCGTGTCCACATGTGTGTGTGTGTGTGTGTGTATCTGTGGGGGTAACGGTCTCCATGGTCGGATGAAATGCAAATTGAATGGACGACGATGTCGTTGGGTTTGGCCTTGGCTGGAGTACAAAATGAAATCCGTACAATGGGGCGGACAATGAAGCAGCTGCCCGCCCCATGCTGCTGCAGTTCCCCTGGGAGTGCACCACATTTTGTGGTACAAAATGTATGTAAAATGACAGGGGATGTCCCTTGGATGATTATCATCTTTAATCTTTAACCTTTTGGCAAATTTAATGTCTAGGGCATAGAAAACATTCCTATCTCTCACCTCTTGGCCTCCCCCTGCCTCTTTCCAGCTCTCCAACACCCTCTATTTCTCTCCCACTGCCCAACACCATTGATTTACCAACACTATCGTGATGTGTGCAACACTGCCACTCAAATTTGCATGAAACCCGCCTGCACTCGCTGGCCCGCCTGTTATTTTGGCCAGGTATGAGATCAGTGCACCCTCCAGGGCATACTTTCAGCAATGCATTTTTTAGCCATGATCTAATTACGCTTACTTAATAGTATTATGTTCCTTTGGTGCCTGGGCAATTAGCATTCCCCCCCACCCCCTGGACCCGCTCTCAGACTTCTTGTAGCGCCGCCTATCGCATTACGGGGCTTGGGGAGGGGGAGCCCATGACATATTACGACAAGAACTGCATACCAAGAGATATTTCGAGTTGCTCGATTGCATTGTGGCATTGTTGCCAGTTTGCAATTTGACAAGCCCCTGAAAACGGCATACCACAGAGCCCCCAAGGCACAGGCGAGCGGCGGAAGGCGGGAGGCGGGCGGCGGGTGTGGAGTTCAGTTCGGTTCGGGCCAAGAGTCTGATGACCGAGAACCCGCTCTATAGACAGACAGACAGACAACCGGGGGTTGGGCCTCCTCCATACCGTAACAGAGTACGAACGAGTGTACATGACTCCGACATTGCCGTCTGTCTGTCGTTTATCGATTTTTATCAGGCTTTTGACTTTGACAGGGCCATCGAAAGCAACTTCAGCGATACACAGAACAGCAAAAAAAAAAAAAAAGAAACCATACTCCCTCTCTATACCTCTCTCTCGCTCCACTCTAAGCTTTGGCAAAAAAGGGGTTGACCTTCACAGTTCTTTTTGTTCGTTCTGCGGAAATGCGCCCCCTAAAAAAAAGAAAAAAGAGTATATCATCGCTCCCTCCTGCCTGTCTGTCTGTCTGTCTATGAGAGAGCTATCTGTTGGTAAAAATCCATGTCAATAATATTCATGACATTGACATGCTTTGTGGGGCATAATGCGTCCAAACGACAATGCCACACACACACACCCACCCCCTGTCCCCCAGTACCCCAGCACCAAGTGCCAGTGCCAGTTCCAGTGTTTTATTTTATTTTTGGTGGTGGATTGTGCCTCACGTTGCATGCAAGTTGTGGCTCACTGAATGGGGAACTTCGTTTCAATTATGCGTAACATGAAAGCGCAAAGAGAGGCAGAGAGAGAGGTTTTTTCTTCGGGTTTTTGGGGATATGTTTACGGGCAGAGCACCCCCACAAAGGGCTGCCCCCTTCGGCATTGAGGGTTGCTGATAGGGTGCTCTAATTGGGGACAAAGGCATCCCCTATTGAATGGGCAAGCAAGTGCCTGGGCTCTGGGGCTATCGGGTTCAAAATGTTGTTAGCTTTGGGTGTACGTGCGTGACTGGCGAAGAGGAGTTTGTGATGAATTCCCTAGAGAATGTTTTTGGGTGGAACCAGGAGCCAGGAAGGAGCAAACCGTTTCATTTTGGGAAAAAGCTATGCCAGCTATGGGAATTTTAATATATTTAAACAGGATTACGGACGCTTATGTCGTTTATTATGAAGGAAGGGACCTCAAGAGTGTTTCAGAATTTGAAGGCAGAAACTTCTTTACCAAAAAATCAATGAATATTAATATTTTCCAACACACGATAAGAAAAGGTTGAACTTTTGTGGCAATAAATCATCTAATATAATAGAAAAGGAACACGTTCTATCTCAATTCTTTTTAAATGTCAAAGAAAACACTCGCTTCTTTTGTGCGCCAACCCCCGGCTCACTCGCTTTGCTCAAAATATTGCTAGCATAAAAAACATTAACGGGAAATCTTTTAATATCAAAGAAACTGAAGAAAATCGATCACAATTCAGTGTTAAAACGATCCAAAATCTTGGAAAATAAATTAAAATTCGAAATCTAAAACTTTAAGGTTTAAAAAAAGCAAAGAAGCTTTTTCCACAAAAGTTCAGAATTAACAAACAGAGGAACGACACCTGTAAATGTAATTAAAATGCAAAATACCTTTTGCAAATACCTTTTGCAGAATCCGCTATAATCACATATGTATCTACACAAGTACCCACCCCACACACACACACCCACAACAGCAGCAGAGTGCAATCCCATCGAATGCTGGAAGCCCACCAAAATCATTATAATCCTTAATGCTTACATAACAGACACAGAGAGGGGGGGTGGGGGAGGGGCCACTCACTAGAAGGCCAATTTGAACAGCAGAAAATATGCAACATACAGATACAGATTCCAGATTCCACGCTTACGAGGTGTGTAGGTGTGTGTGTGTGTTTCTGTGTACCTCTAACACCTTTCGCCAATTGCAAACAAAGACCCCAGACCAGACCCCGGACCCCAGACCCCAGTCCCGATCCGGGTTATGTCTATGGCTATAACACTATAACTGGGGGGGGGGATACTGAGAGGAGTACGAGAGGCAGGGACGAGACCCAGGGAAATACTATGCGAGTCCAACAATTGCAAATGGCATTACCTGGCCAAAACAGGGGGCAACACACATTTTTTGCTTTGTCTCTCTCTCTCTCTACCCCTGTGTCTCTGTGAGTGTTGCGAGCTTTTTGATTAATCACCTCGACCCAAACAGGCAGAGTGGGGTGGGGATTGGTGAGAGAATGAAGGAAATGGTGGGGGGGAGGGGAGAGGAGAGGGGCAGAGCATAGGCATGTCATTAGCATAATGTGCAACAGAAGTTGCCTTATGGAAAATGGCAAACAAATTGCAAAACATTGTGCTGCACAACGAAAGAAAAAAATAACAAAAACAAAAGCCAACAGGTTAGACATGTCATAGATACGGCACCATATAATACAGTGCGTAACAGAAGTGTAAGGGCATTGTAATTGATTTATGCGAAGAACTAGAGGGTTATTTATAGAAATTGATCAATTTTGGAATGATTTTGAAGAGCTTAAATATGGTAGAAAGATAAATATGCTACAGAAAAAAATAATTTAAATATGCTAAAAAGAATAATAATTTTAATTAAATCAATGCTGGAATCAGTAATAAATATAGCTAAAAATCGATATTTTTGTGGTCTAAAATCAATCGTTTCCTACTTGTATGTCACGCGTCATGGAGCAGCGCCCCACGGTGGGTGGTAAGCCTTTAACAACAGGAAATCATACTTCTGCAATCATAGAAGATCCGCAGAACCTCTAGAACTATATCTATTCAATCATAAAATATACCAATCGTATCCTTAACATTATTTCCCCTAAGGGGACATCCATTAAGGGTAGAGTTAGCCCAAAAGAGTTTCTACGACCATCTATTTCTAATATTTCTACAATTTGTTAATTTAAAGGGCTTTACTAGCGTTTTTCCATCTATGAAACCTACTGTATCTGCATATATATTTCTCTATATTCTATCCACACGACAGCGCACATATGACATTAGCCAATAAAGACCCGGATCGAAAACTGCGTGGTCGTTGTGTTGGCCACGTTAGAGTTTCCTCCTAATGCCATTTGCGGGCATTTAAGCTATGGAAAATTATAAATTATAAAAATAATGTGTGGCGCAAATATATACATACATACATATATCTATATACATATGTACATATGCTTTAATGTATGTGCAGACATTTGAAAGAACTTGATTTTCAACAGGTGCGTCGTCAGGTCTCAGGTCTCGTCTCTTGTCTGGCCATCGGGCATCGAGCATCGAGCATCGATATGGCCACCGTTTCGTTCGTTTTCGCAGAAACAACAGCAACAACACTGAATGAAGGAAAACCGGTACAAGAAGTGCCAAGAAGTGCACTGAAAAAACTACTTTTGAGAAGAATTCGACTGCTCTTAATGATTGCCAGTCACATGTTAACGTTGAAGGATGCAAATCATTCAAGAGTTCGCATCAGAAATTAGAGGAACTTTGGAAGGAGTAAAAGTAGTAGTTATTTTAGCCATTGCATTTCTGGTGGTTGCCAGTCACGTGTCAGCGACTACTTTTAATGATTGCCAGTCACATGTTAACGTTGAAGTATGCGAATCAGTGAGTGAAACCTCCTTGGTTCACGAATGATGACAAAAAGTTAGTAGAACTTTGGAAGGAGTAAAGGCAACTATTTTTCCAGAGATCTAATCAGCTGTTGCATTTCCAGTGATTGCCAGTCACATGTAAGCGTTGCCTGATATATGATCGAACAGGAGAGAGCATCTTTAGAGCATTTAAGCCTTTAAGGAGCTTTTGTCAAAGATGACAGTCACACGTAAACGTGGAATCAGAGATTAATCCATTGAGAATTGCAACGTTTTCTATTCTTTTATATATTCAACGATTAAACTTGATTGGTGAAGGATAAGTGTCGATTGTGCACTCGTAAATATCTTCAAAATTAAGGATTATCCGTTGATTCTTGGACATTTGCCTAATCAAACCCAATTCTAATAGTTCTGAAAGGGTAAAGCGGTTCTTTGATTCTTACAGTGCATTACCACAGCAAAAGAAAAAGAAAGAAACAAAACCAAATAAAACGAACAAGTTTTGTCGCACAGTTGCAGGCAACAAAACCAGAAGACAACTTTGTCAACGTCTCTCGCAAGCCGTGTGTCGTGTGGCGAGTGTCGTGTGTGTGTTGCAGGCCAGCAAAAGCCAGCCAAAGCCAGCAATCTAACCAATCTAACGACCCAGACACACTCCATGGACTGTGCAACTGCAACTCCATGCCTCCCCGCCCCAGAGCCTGCTCCATCGAACCATCTACCGATCCACCTTCCAGACAACAATTTCGGGGCGTTGCAGTCCACAGTCTTGAGGTCTTCAGGTCTCTACAGTCAGTCTTCGGTTGTCGTCTGCATAACAATTATGGGTTTACCGTTCGACAAACAGGAAATGTTACGCTTGCGCACTTTTTTTTATTCTCTTTTAATTTTTTTAAGGTTTTTTTAATGGTTGGAGACACTCCCTGACAATTTTTGCATGTGCAGAACTTTGGTATCGCCTTTTGATGATTCCTCTTTTTTCGAGTAATGATTCCTTTTCTTTTTCTCTAGTGGTGCCTTCTCTTTCCCACCAAAGATCCTTCTTCTTCTCGCTCTGATGATATGAGTCCTTCTCTTTTCCCCCAATGAATTCCCGCTTTCTCTCTGGGAATGATTCCTCCTCTTACCCTCTGCCGATGCTTCCTCCTGCTTCCCTCTGGCGATGAGTCCCTGCTTTCTGTATGTCATCATTTTGTTGGGCGCTTTATCAGGTCCGCGGGGCCTTCAACCCATCGTCGGAGTTCCGATTGCGCGGCAGGGGCACTATCAATATCAACAAAAGATAACACAAATGAAATGTGAGAGGATCGGCAGCGGCAGCGGCAACGGCAGAGCGAGAGAGAGAGAGGGAACACCAGAGACTTCTCACAAAAGTTTATTTATATAAATTGGGTTTGTGTTTTGGTGTTGGTTTTTTTTTTAGCTTGTTTCCAGCTGTTCCCTGCGATTGCCGCCTCTCAAGGTCGTTTGCTTTGTATATAGTATTTTTTCTAAATAAAAGTACAAGCGATTGGGGTTTTTTTATGTAATAAATATAAGAAAAATCGATTCCCGGATCAACAAAATATTTTAGTTCCCCCACAACATCCAGCTCTCTACAAAGTTCTATATACGATCGTAATTCACTGAGTTCTCTAGATCTCGATATCGAAAAACTGGTTTAAATATTTCTCAAATAATAAACACATTTTGGACAACTAATGACAGAGTTTTTTAATTTAATTAATATAAAATATACAAAAATATAAACAAAATAAATTAATATGCAGATGGGAAACAAGTTTAAGATCTCCCAAGAGACTTTTTGCAATTATCATAAAAAAAGGTGCAAACAATATAAAAAGTGGCAGCATCATAGAAAAATAGTCAAGTTTTATGTTGAGACTTTCCCATGACGAGAGATCTCGAGCTGTGAGCTGTGGGTCTCTGGCCACCGATTTGGTCTGATGATCAGAGAGGATCTACACTCAGGGAAAAACCCAAACCAATCAGTAGAATATAGTTTTTGTATATAATTTGAAGAATTTTAATAATCTTTGAAGACAGATCTTCAAATATGGTAAAGAAGAGCTTTGAACTCTAAAATTAAATCTATAATCGGAAATCGGAAAGTTATTATTTGTGTCATTTGATTAATTGATTTAATTTTTTATTAAAATCATCAATCGTTTCCTAGTAGAATAATAATTCCCCTTTTTAATCAACAAAAAATCTCCTAAAAATCGAATAACTTTTCTTTTTCGCTTTATTTTCATTTTGTTCTTTTCTTTGGTGTTTTTTTCTCAGTGTATTTGCAGTGCACTTTGCCTGCCATTTGCCACGCATCAAAAAAGCACCAACAGCAGCAGCACCAGCAAAAAAAGAAGGCCTGAAGAGTAGGCCTCTTAAACAGAGTCATTAAAATGTTGGTGGCTCCTCTGGGAGGCTTCTCTGCTCAGCGGCGCATGCAAAGCAGCAGGCAAGCAGCAGGCAGCCAGGCAGGCAGGCCCCCCTGCACTGTCCGGCCCCTTCGACTGGAGGAGCAGTTCAGGAGCAGGTTGCTCGATTGACCAGAGAGCCAGGCCCCAGAGCTGCAAGTTGCAGAAACGGCACTGGGGGAAAAGATAAATATGAAGATATTCGAGGGGCAAAAAGAGGAATAATGGGACACAGAGAGGTCTTAGAGAGGCCTTAGGAAATATATATCATAATCGTTAAAAATTGATCTAAATGGGTGTCTTAGTTATTTCTGAAAGAATTGGATGCCATTGAGGATGCGATTTTAAGGAAGACCCCCCTGTTTCTGTGTAAATATCCTTCTCCCAAAAGGCTGTCTTAGAGTAGACATTGAACGGATGATAATACTTGAATACTGGCCGATAAAGGATCGCCTGGAAAGCTTATAGAATCTCCCATATTTCTCCTATTTTTGTTTATGAATATCCTCTAGTAATCTGTTTTATTTCTTTACTTCTGAATTCTGAAAATGTATTTAATGTATTTTTGGATGCAGTTCAGAATCTACGAATCATCTGTAAGTCTCCTGGTTTTTCTTCAATCTAGAATCTTTCTTGCAGTGTAATCTCTGGAGCACCAGCACCTCCATGCAGACTGACCGCCCACCATCGACGCCAAGCCACGCCACGCACTGGAAAACGTCTCGCACATTGACTTCTTTTACTTTTTCTAAGCCCCGGAGACTCCAAGTTGGAATCGCTCTTAGTATTACATATATATTTTTTCTCCTCTTTTTTCGATTTTGGCTTTTCTTGTTCTCTTGGAACTCGTTTCAGCAGAGCTCCGGCTCCGGCTGCTGCTGCTGGGTGGGCATGCAGGTCTCGTTGTAGCCTCTGGGCTCTGCCTCTTGCCTCCGACTTGGACTCTTGCCCCTGCCTCCAACTGCGGCTGCCACTTGGTCTCTGCGTGCGTTTAATTAATATCAAAAGCCAACTGGCGGCGACGCGTACGTGCAAAATACAAGTATACGGCTGTCGATGCTTACTAACAAAACAAACAAAAAAAGTTGAGAATATACAGAAGAAAAAAAACAAAAATAATATAAAAACTGCAAGCTTACAGAAAACTGAACGCTTAAACTAGAAAAGAAGGCTAGCTGCTGTAGGGGTCTGTTGGCTTTCGGAATACCCTTAAAGATGGATAGTTCTTTCCATCTTTGAGAGAGTTTTGTGTTTGGGTGGGTTTATCTTTAGAAATATAGAAGTTTTCCATACAAAGAGCTGATTTTTTGGGTTTTTTCCCTTGTGAGATATAAGAAATAGTCATCAAATATTGATTTAATTTCGCTGCGCTATAAATCTATAAATAAAATCAGTTTCCATAGTTTTATTGAATTATTTTCAAAAAAGTTAAAAATTTTTTCTCACAAAGAATTGTTTTATGAAATTCCTAATAATCCTGATTTAATCTTCATTATTCCGAGTTATATATTGTCTGTAGCTGGCAGAAAGATCTGTTCAAAGATTCAAAGATGCAGATGGCTATTGATCCTGTTCAAAGACTCCTAAATATCACCTTTTCCTCCAGCCATAATACCCTCCTCTTCGAGAGTATCAGTAATACAATAAAAAAAAACCCACAAAAAATACTCTCTGGCAAGTTGTTTTGGGACAAGGTTGTTGCCGATCGAATGCAGCTGAGTGGCGTGTTGCTGTTGCTGTTGTGTTAACTGCAATTTGGTTGCATGCGTGTTGGCATTCGGCTTTTGGCCAAGTTAGATGGCAGGCTATTGGTTCGTTTCGATTTTGGTATGGCTTTGGCTTTGGCTTTAGCTTTAGCTTGGAGTCTTCGAGTTGATCAAACTGTTTTTGGCAGGTTGCAATTTATTAAGTGTTATTGTGTAATCGATAAACTGGAACGATTGCCTCGGATTGCAACCGATCCGATTCGATCCGAGCACCGAAGCGAGTTACAGGCAAGGCATTCAAGTAATTTTTGGGAATAATTAACGGAGAATTGGGCATTTTGAAAGTTCTTTTTAAGAGAATAAGAGAGAGATTTTAGAGGCAGTAGAGAATTGTTAGATCAAATAAGATATTCGAAAAGAAAAATGCAGGGTTGGAAGATGTTTTTTTCAATCGAAGAGAGAACTATTTATCAAATTAAATATCCGAATACTGTTAATTTCAATCCAAAAAAACGATATCCACAAAACAAAGTACCGTTGCTCCATTTGCCTTGGCCCTGTGCCCAAATGCACTTCTCTCTCTCTCTCTCTGCACTCCGCCTCCCCCGCTCTCTTGTCTATTTGCCAAGCTATGACATTCACTGTCTCTCTGTCTCTCTCTTGCTTGCACTTGCATATGGCAAAGCTCCCTCTTGCAACTTTTTAAACGAATGGGATGGTCTCTTCTCTCCTTTTTGTCAACAGCTGCATGGCGGCGCACCGCATAAGCTCCCCACCCAATATGCTGCTGCTTCTTCTTCTACTCCTTCTGCTATGGTCTTCTTCTTCTTCTTCTTCTGCTGCTGCTGCTGGTGCATCTCGTGTGCATCGTGTGCATCTCTCTCTCTCTGTTTGTCGCTGCGAGTGCATTTCCAGCTGCTCCTCTTTTTTCCAATTCGTTTTTTTTTTCACCACTTTACTATTACATTTTTCGGGCAAGGTCATCAGCGAGACAAAGTCAATGGCCGCCAATGACCTCTTCTTCGGCTGTCTCGCTCTCTCGTTATTCAGCTCCTCTGCTTTCTCGTTGTTCTTCGTCGTCGTCGTGGACTGTTGCTGCCGCCTCATTTTACAACTTGTTCTTGGCATTGGCCACACACCAGAAGGAGAAGAAAAAGCAGCAGCAGCAGCAGCAGCAGCAGCAGCAGAAGAAGTAGAAGGGGGAGGGGAGTGCCATGCAGACGTACCGTACCATACATAGGTGTGTGGCGGAGAGAGAGAGGGGGAAGCAGTATTATTTAGAGGAAGGTGTGCGGTGGGAGAGAGGGGAGAGTACCACGAATAGGTACATTTGTAGGTGTGTGTGGCGGGTAGGTGCGTGAAGCGCGGAGCTAAGCAAAGCCAGTCAGCATGACGTGTTACTTTTTATTGTTGCTGCCGCTGCTGCTGCTGCTGCCTCTGCTTTTGCCGATGTTCTTTATGTTGGCTGGCTGGCTCTCTCTCTCTCTCTCTCACTTGAATTTCTCTTTTGTAGTTTCCTCTTTATTTGCTTTTGTTTGAGAGTTTGTCTCTTGATACCCCTCAAGTGTTTGATGAAGAGTACGATTCGAAGGAAGGATTCTTACTTCTCTCAACATTATACACATCCAATGACCATGTATTAATACTGCCCTAGAAATTATGAATCCGCAAAGGGTATCCTCACTTCGATACTCGGAGTCTAACATAATTTTTTGTTTTTTTTTTATGAGTTGGCAACAAGTCTGTGTCGCTGCTGCTGCCTCTTCTTCTTCGTATACTTCTGCTGCTGCTGCCGAGACTCTTCTTCTTCTCTTACTACTACTGCTTCTTCTTCCTCTTCTTCTTTGGTTCTGCCAATGTTTGAACGTCTTTGGCCTTTCTTTTGTCTGCTCCTTCTCGTCTCTCTGCTCTGGGAAAATGTGTCCAATGATCTCTTTCGTTCTTTGAGCTGATTTTTATTGTCTTTTGTTGTCGTTGCCCCGTTCGTTCTGTTCTTCTCTCTCTCTCTCTCTCTCTCGGTGGAGTTCTACAACCTCCGGCCATGGACATGGGCCAGCATCCATCCTCCTCTCTTTCCATCTCTTGCTCCACTCTTTCCACACTGCTTTTTTTTCTTTTCTTTATAAATTGCGCCTGTCAATTGTCATTGTCACCCGTTGGCGCTGTGCTGGCTGTTTCCCAGAGTTTGACAACTCTGTTGGACATCTGATGGCAGAGTTGCACAGGTGGTTGCTTTTCGATTGAAAGACAGATTATTCTAGTCGTAAAAGTTATCCGGTTTCGTTGATTTTTACAGAATTGAATGATATAAGCTTGAACTGTAATTATGAAAAGTTTCAGCATAATATCTTTGGAATTGTGGCTATAACAGCTTTTTCTGGATTTGTGAATTCGGAATAAGCTTTGGCAACAATTAAAACTAATCATAATAATCGAAACAGCCAAATAGATCATTATGACAAGTTTGATTACTCCAGCACTCACAGTTCCCGAGATCTAGGTGTTCTTTGGGAGCTTCTTTTCCATCTTTCAGCATTTCCAAGCCCCCTCCCCACTACTCGACGGCTCTGCTCCACTTGAGAAAAACCATATACCAAGACTCCAAAAGCAAGCCAGAAATAAATGTGTGTCCATATACAAGGCGATGAGACGCCATAATAAGCAACGCTTCAAAATATATGTTTTCTCAGGTCCTAAATTAAACGAATGTCCTTCAAAACGGGCCCCCACACCACCACACACCACTCCATCACATTAAAGATCGCCAACAAAAGGCATTGCCATTGCCAGACGGACAGAGAGCAGCAGGGCAGGAAATACGAAGCGAACCACCGAGAGAATCGTAAGTAAGGCTCTCGCCTTTAATCAAAACAAATCCAGTTCGTGGATAGAAGAGAGTCCTCCGTGTGCAGGGGGGGAGCAGAGCGGTAGCCACCGCCATACCAGACAACGCCATAAAAAAAAAGGGCACAAAAGTGTGGCAACGCGCGAAAACCGACAACACACACACACGAGGAGGTATACGAACGACAGGTATACGAGGAGACAGCGACAGACAGAAGGAGAGCCACAGCCAGCGTCAGAGAGAGACGCTGCTTTAAGGAGCGTTTCGTACATAATTTCAAGGATTTATGTCTTATTCAGGCGCTTTTAGACCCGAGACCCCGAAGAAATACATACGTTTAAAGGAGAACGACCAGCCTGTTTTTTGATTTTTTAAGCGGTTTGTTTTGATCTTCCTTGTGTGCAAACGAGTCGTTTTTGCGTTCGTTTTAGGGCTTGGAGGTCAAGCTAAATGAATATGACTACAAGTTTAAAGAGGGGATAATTGAAGTGATTTACCTTCCAGTCAAAGCAGTGGGGTACTAAGTTCGAAAGATATTTTATTGATTTTTATAGGAGATAATATTAAAGATATCTCTTGTAAAGCAGATTCGATTTCTGTGTATGGAATAATTACTGCTAAATGTGTAGATCTTAAAAGTGGTTTTTATGTCTTGATATCTCTGAGATTCTGTAAAATAAATTCAAGAAAAATACGTCTTAGGAATAGGTACTAAAATCTCTGTCAAAAGTCTAAGAAAGAGCTCTATCCCGGAGCCTGATCTGTCAGGGAAGCTTTCTCTATATACCCACTACGTTTCTTTAATTAATTTCATCATAGTTTTGTATGAGCTCATGGCTCTGAATTTCTTTATTTATGATCTTCCATAAAAATCACTATCAATATAAGTAAACTCCAAATTCGAAAGGTTTCACTCAACCCTGGGCAACAGGTGTTTATCAAACATTTTTGTTGACTTATCTCTCAAAATATTTGCTCGATTTTGCCGGCATACTCGAGTGTTCTTCAAAACATTACCCAGACACATCCACAAATCACGAGACTCGCTGGCTAACAAGATTCCCCCCGAACCATAGAAACGACAGATAAATCAAGCGGAATATCCATTACATTATAGAATATAGATACTTTCAGAGACTGAGCGCACAAAATATAATGATTCATTGGGCCCAAAACGTGGCATGGCAGCCGCACACACACATAAAGAATTCTATTTTATATACAGCGACATCTCAAGGTCGTTGCTTGACTTTCCTATAGAGAGAAGGAGGGTGGTAGGGAGGGAGGTAGGAATATTCTTTGTACTCGCGACGTTACGAACCACAGACCCGGGGGAGAATCGCTCTTTGCTTTTTTTTTGCGATTCTTAAGTGTATTTCCTGTTTGAAATGTGCTAATTTCTTCTATATATACAATACACAAATTCTGATTCGTATATCTCTCGCTTATACTTTTTTTTGTTGAAATTATATACCCTCTCCCCCTCTGATAGAGATGTTACGTTTTTCGGGAGAGAGATTGAATGATATGATTGAATAATAAATAACCGGGCGTTGTCAACCTGTTCTGTTCCGCGTGTCTTGTCGGGGATTCTACATACATATCTACTATATGCACATATCTCGAGTGATTAGGAACAATTTGGATATCAAATTTTGTGGTTTCTTGCCTCTCATTTTTCCTAATTAAAGGACAGTTCCACAGAACTAGAACGACATAAGTATCAATGCTTTTTCAAAAATAGTGAACATTTCGTCTAATTTTAGACATTTTTTCACTTAAAAAATTGCACAAAATAATGCAATAAAATGGCGCCTATAAAAATTGTCCAATCTTATAGAAAATCATGTCATTAATCGGATGAAACGATTTGTGGAAAACAGCAGTAAACTAAAAATGTATTGCTGTGTATCATAAAATCTTAAGAATTCTCCAACTATTTTCATGCCCATTCGCCCCACCAAAAATCGTTTAATAAGCCCCCATCCAATCGTCGATCAACGGCCTATCAACACTAGTCATCTTGCAGCACACCCACCGCATTAATAACTCGAGAGTTCCCTTTCGGCCAACCAGCCAGCCAGCAGTCAGCCATCAACAGCCACGGCCCTTGTGTCAGTCACTCCGTCAATTAACAAGAAAACCAGCTCAAAGAACCCCCAAAGATGTATTTTCTTGTTTTTATTTTTATTTATTTATAACACTTGAAGGTCAGCCAATAAATCCCACAAAAAGCCACGTTTAAAGGAGCAACGCTTTCAGACAGTCAGGGGATGGAGGGTGGGGATCGAAATTTATGGCCATTAGCCAATTTAATTTATGCAAAGAATGAAAAGAATAACTTTGATGATGAATAAGAGAGAACACGAAGATGCAGAACACAAGCAAAACCGATAAAAATCTCATCAAATTAAGGCAAAACGATAAAAATTGATTGGGCCAAACTCCACTCCACTCCACTCCAGACAAGACACACCAAAATGCTTTACAAGGTTTCCTCTTGGTCTCAGATACATCTGTATCTTCAGTTTCAGCTCCAGGTCTAGGCTCGAATTTTGAGTTTCAGATACAGCTTCATCTGTGAAGATCGATCGACTTGAAAGTAGCTGTTGGAAAGCGATCATTATAGAGGAAATATACGACCCATAGGGGGATATTTTGACTATGGAATACCCTTGAAAGCTGATTTATTGATTTATATTGAGCAGAAAATGATTTATTTCAAAAGTAAGAGTTTAAAATACTTCCAAAGAAAAAAAGTTCGGTTTATTATTTAATTTGTCTCTAAAAACTATTTGATTTGATATATCAGGTTGATTTTTTAAAGAAAGATAGATAATAATATTGTAAATAGTTCTTCCAAATATTAGTTCGATGTATTTTGAATTGTGGATGCCACAAAGAATTTAAAAAGCTAGTTTGTTCCCAAAAAGGTTCACAAACTTGATCTTAATTGAGCTCAGACTGGATTGTTCTAAGAGCAAGAAGTTCCCACGGAATCCGAGCACAAAACCTATCGCCTTCATCTATACCCCTGAGATATACCTTTCTTATAAAGGGTATCTGTCAAAGCATTTTAGAAACTCATTCTAATCTTCTGCTAAAACTAAGGCTGGGCCTCTGATCTCAGGAAACATTGAACTGGGACTTGGACTGGGACTCTCCCTTCTTCTGCCTTGTTCTTTGGCACCTTCTTCTGCTTCTACTGATATTTATGATTCTCCTTCTGCGTTCTTCCCTCTCCCGTTCTTCGCCAGATGACTAATCACTCGAAAATTGCCGCCAGCTATCGGAATCGGCCTCTGCGACTGCGAGACGCTGGAGCTTGAGACTTTGGGCTCCAGTTTGGATTTTTGCTTTGGTTTTGGTCCTCTCTTTTGGGCTGGTGGTTTGGTTGATTGGTTCCACTCCATCCACCCATACACTCCCTGCTGCCCTTCCCCTCTGCTCTACCACGGCATCCACTCTCTGCTCCCTCCGCTCCTGCTCTCCCACTGCTTGCCTCCGCTCCGCTCCTGCTCTGAGTCGCCGCCGAAAAGAAACGTGTTTCTTCCTGTTTCAGGTTTCTTTTGGGTTCTCTGTTTTTCTCTCTTTTTTTGTGGAGTTTTGTTTGAGTGACGCTTCATACAGTACTTGCATACAAGAGCACGAGGAGGAGTACGAGGAGGAGTATGACGCATGCATGACGTTTACAGAGGCCTGCAATTTGGGGGCTTGGGGTTCGGCTCGGTTCGGTTCGGGTTCCGCGTGGAACCGTTGTTTGGGGTTGTCAATTATCTGTTCGTAACAGTGATACATGGCTGTACGGCTGTAAAGCTGTCTTATCATTAATACACGACTGCAAAAGCTGTCTTAACAGTAATACCTGCATATGTCGGATAACATACAATGTTGCTGCATAACGGCATTTTTTGAATTTGACAGCAAAGACAGAATTTGACAGAAAGTCGTTTCCTCATGTCGTTTTTTTTATTTTTTTTATTTGTGGCGAAGTCTGTGTAAAAATTATAGATTGATGGCTAGAAAATCTTTTCTTTGTGACCTGAAAACTGTATTGAAGCATTTTCGAATGAATGTTATAAATTCTGTAACATTTTAAAGTCAGAATCGGTACATACTCCATCTTGATCGGTTACTATTGAGTCACAATGTTAGATTATTGAGGTTTGAAACATTAAAGACATCGAAAACTTCTTTACTTTACTTCAACATCGTTTTTGGATGAATGAAGTGATGAATAAAAAGTTATAAACCATTATAAAGATCCTATAAATGTGCTTCCTATTCCCGAAAATATCATGCCACCAATATGAAAATACTTCCAGTAGTACCCCCCCGTTGAGGATTTCTGTTTCCAAACCAAAGTTCAATTTCGACTCGCAAAAAGGCTTCCAATTGTTACACAACCAGCAACAGCAGCAGCAATAGTTGGTTGCAGTTGCAACTGCAACTGCAGCAGCAACAACATTTAGGCAACATGTTTTTTTTGTTTCGTTTTTTGTTGCACCATGCCATGGCCCCTGCCACACAACAGAAAACAAAATAAAAAACGCCAAGCCAAGCACAAGAAATTGGCCAAAACGATCATGTTTATATAGACACACATATACATATACAGCCAGCGAATGTCGGGGCAACAACGGGCTACACACCATAGGCACCATGGACCCCATAATGCACAGTTATGGCAATTGGCAAAGTTGGCAGTTGGCGAAAAATCAAACAAAATGGCAACACAAATACAACAACAGCAGACGGCAAAAAGACAACGGGCAAACTGCAGCCAGCAGTACAGAAAATTACAGGAAAAAGCTGGAAAGCAACGAATTTTCATATACTCTGGGGGATTTGGGGAATTTTAAGAAGGTTTTACATATATTTAGGAAATAAAACAGCACTTAAAAAGAGTTAAAATCATCGTTTTACTGAAGAAAAAAAACCATTGGAACGCGAACGTAACGTTTTTGTCGAGGCACATGTACCCCCTTCTCTCGCTCTCTCTCTCTCTCTGTAGGGGGAAGTGCATCAACAGCATTCAAATGGCAAAAGCAACAATGTTGCGCTTTTCAAAGAGAAGGCCTCGAGACACTCCAGCCACTCCCCCTCTCTGTCTGCTAGTTAAGAGAGCGAGAGAGCCAAGTTCTTCTTCATTTGAGGTTGGCAACAAGGTAAACCTGCTGCCATGTTTATTGTATCTTTTATTTTGATCTCACTCGCCCGCCCCATGGAGACAATAGAACAAAGAGCGCCAAAGCATTCTTCTGATGTTTTGGTAGAAAGAAAAACTATGTGGGAGGAGGAGAAGGAGGAGGAGGCGACGGCGGAGGAGGAGGTCAATGCTGCAATTTTTAACTGCTAATTAGCCAAGTCACAGTCACAGTCAGAGTTACAGCCACAAAGGAGAGGTAGTAGATGTTGGAGGCATGTAATAATTTATGTTTCTGTAAGTGGGGGGGAGGTGTACGACGAGTACTACGCCTCAAGGCATCAATTCCGAGAACCGGTTAACAGCCATCCCCGTTCGAATGAAATGAAACGAACAAATATGATGTGGTTTCGTCTGTTTTGTGGCAGTTCAAGATCGACATGAGATATGGCTAGACTTCAATTATGATCTCCATTGGACGTCCTACAGAGTACTATACTTCGAGTGGCCAAAAAATGTACATTTTAATTAATATTTAATGGTTTTTATAATCAGAGGCAAAATCATGTTTTATTATCTATGATTTTGTTTAATCCAAAAGATATTGATGAAATGGCAGGAAATATGGTAGCTTGACTTAAAAAACTGTCATAACAAACATTTGTGATATCCAATATATTGGTTTTGGAGGGATCACCATTAAATCACAATTACCTCTGAAATCGATTAAAAATCGATACTTCCTTTATCGATTTATCATATTCATCCCTTACATCATTTCCTTCTATGTATTTCTTTATTTTTTCTACCTTTACATGCAAAATCAATGCATTAATCGATTAAAAATCGATACTTCCTCTATCGATTTGTCATAATAATCCCCTCTAGCATTTATCGATTAAAAATCGACTCTTCCTTTATCGATTTATCATATTTATCCTCGGAAACAACTCTTACTTAACTTTGTATACGTTTTCACCATAAATCTGTTGCACGCCTCAGTTGCCCCATTACCGCCACATTAAGACCACCGTCCCATTTGGGTGTTGCAGCAGCTCCTCCAGCAGCTTCTGCCCCGCATGCCACCGCCCCCCTGCGCACCCCACATCACACCTGCTGCCATTGGCTGGAGTTATGACAACAAAAGCTGTAAATTAACATTCGGGGCCGCACACACACTTAAAAGGAGTTCAAGAACATAAACAAGCGGCGGACGAAGCGAATGGACAGCTCCAGCCGCCAACCGCCAGAGCCAATCAACTTACAAAATTCGCGGTTAACCTTCCTCCAGGGAGACAGAGCGAAAGAGAGAGAGAGAGGGGGGGGGGGATGGGTAGGGAGAGGGAGAAAAGAATAGCAGCAGCAGCAGCAGCAGCAGTCGATGATAAAAGTAAAGACCACCGCACATAAACCCAGTTCACGAAATGAAAAGACAGACAAGTACAGAGAGAGAAAAAACTGCAACAACAGCAGACAGAAGAGAAGGGAGGCAGTCGACTGTGGGGATACCCTATATTCAGATGTATTTTGTGTACTAAGTAAGAATATGATCCAGTGAGGGCTCAAGAGCAGGAAACAATCTAAAATAAAGTTTTAGAATGAGAGGACAATACAGGATATTTAATTTCTTTGGTTTTCTTTATCGAATCGAGATGATTTTCGGTAAATGGTTGGATATTCGCATCATATACAGCTCTAGTAAATGGCAGCAGTATATCTTTGAAATTGTGAATGTCACAACACTTTTTCTCTAGATGCAGGAATGAAAGTAGGGACTAGAAATCACCGAAAACGAGGAATATGGATAGAGATTCTGGAATGATTCCGATAGGAGTTAGGAATGATTTTGTTATGCATCCCATCGAATCCCATGCCACTCTGGGTACCCTCTTGATTTCCAGGGTATTACAGCGCGCAAAAAAGAACAGCCAATAAACACAAAAACCGCAAGCCGACGTAGTCAAAATAATAATGAGCCCCTCCAACATTTAAAATGGTTTATGAGACAGACAGACCGATCCAACGATTCCGCCGATTCCACCGATCCGCCAGTCCGCAGTCGCAGTCCTCTCAAGCCTTTTCCTCAGCCTCAACCTCAACCTCATCGTCATCGCCGTACACCTACGGTGGTGCCCCCGAAAAAACTCTTTGGCGAGTCTTTGATTTTTCTGGGTCAAGCTACACGCGAAAGCGGCAAAAAGAGAAGAAGAAATTTGTGTGTGCACGTGTGTGTGTGTGTGTGTGTGTGGTAGAGTTCAAAACGTGCCTGGGTAATATTGTTCAAAAGACATGCATTGCCCGGCCCCCCCCCACCACCACCACCACAGTACTCTCCAAAATCAGCAATGCCCCACACCCTACCCCTCTCTTCGCTCTGCTCTGCTTTTTTTTCAGAAACAATTTCCGGTGATGGCCTACGGTGGGTTTCGGCGGGTATGGTTCGGTTTTCGGGCTGCAATTGCACTTCACCAAAATGAGTGAGTCAGCCGCTATGCCAACGGTTCGGTTCGATTCGGTTGGAAACTGGGGAGCCAGGGAGCCAAAGCCAGGGACTGGGACAGGGACAGGGACAGAGCCCTCCAGCTTTTTGTTTCCCCCTCCCTTGTATATATGAAAGTAGTTCAAGTGACCAACGGCGCCGTTACATTTCGCTGCTTATGAATTGAAGTGGTACTTGGCCTGGGTACCGTCCAGCCACTCGGAGTCGAACCCCTCGCCCTGTCATACACTGCTATCCACCCACTCCCCTCTATGGCTGTACAGTCGAGGCGTTAATTAAATTGTTTTGATTTTCGGAGGAGAGTTACCGCCACCTCAAGTGTGTGCATTTTGGAGCGAAAAAGAGGGGATATGAGAGAGTTCTTTATACGGGATATATATGCAGAATTCAAGAGAGTTCGGATATAAATACATATAAACATATACCTAAATTGATATTGCATCGAAATGACGCGTTATACTGAATAGGTGGCGAGTATTTCACTCCCAGCGGTATAAGAGAGGGAAGCAGGACGGCAAGGGGAAGGGAATTGGACAAAGGAGATGGAAAGATGATCACTTTTGCTAGAATAACGGTAACACGCAATACGGTAACGAAATACAAGAGAAGAGAAGAGAGGACTAATAAAATGTAAATACTAGTTTCACAGATTGTACTAATTACAATCTTCTTAATAAATAAAATATATACTAAATAGCACCTATCTTGCCACTTACCATTTTTTTAAATTAATAATTATTATATTCCAATTGTCCGTTTTCGGTTCAGTCTAAAAGATTCTTCTTCGTGGTGGTTATTTCCCTAAACGATTTTCCGTTTTTGATAAGACCTTTTTGTTGTTGTTTTTGTGGGTCGGCCCCAAGGCCGCAACGCTCTTTGATTAGTTTTATATCAAATTGATTATTGTTTGCACCACTTCTTTGATTAAACACTAAACATTTTTCATTAAATATTTGTATGTAGATTATTTTTTGCACAGCTGGGGCTTTTCGGTTGCCGTGAATTTTCTAAAAATTATTGCACGAGAAAATTGCAGTCGCAGCTTTGATTTTTCACCTGTGAATTATTAACGGTAAATTACTCACTCGCACTGGTACGTACACTGTTATATGTATGTAGATGGAGGGGTAGGGAAAACGAGAACGAGCAGCAAATGGACAATAAAATAAACAAACTGCAACTACACTGTGCACGAAGAGAGAGAGAGAGAGAGGGCGAGAGGGAGAAAGAGAGGGTCGTGCCAAACTTGTTGAAGTTGCAGTTGCAGTTTTTTCTGCACATACACACACCATTCCCAATAAGAACCTACACACACACACACACACAGACACGTACGCAGCAGCAGCAGCTTTCTTTGTGTTTGTGTGGCTGAGAGCAGCGACTTTCTTTAGTATTTCCGGGCAAGAGAGAGCGAGAGAGTGTGGACTGTCTTTTTTTTTATTTGTACAACCTTTTGTTGCTGAAGAGAATATACGACTCTGGAAAATTTGAATTAAATCGAATGCTAAGGGTATCACATGTTTCACCACTAAAACGTTCTTTTCTCTTTTTGCACTTGCTTGCTTTCTTCGACTCTGCCACTGTTGCTGTTCTGCCGCGGCCGTGGTCGCGGTCGCAGTCACAGTTCTGCCCTCAGCTTGGGTTTTATTTTACACGACACGACAGCAGCTCTCTCACTCACGCTCACGCTCTAGCACCGCTCTTGTTGCGTTTTTCCTCACCTTTTGCAGAGTTTATTGACATTTTCAGCCTCTGCTTCGTGCGCTGCTTTCTTCCTCTGCCCAGAGCTGCGCTCTTCTCTCATCTGCGCTCTCTTTCCAGCACCCGTTCTACCTCTCCTGCGCTCTATCTCTCTATGAGTGCGCGCGTGTGTGTGTGTGTGTGTGTCTCTCGCTCTGCCGCTTAACACTTGCTTTTTTGTTTACAATAAAGAAATAACCTTCAATTTTATCTTATTGCGCGCCCGTCATTCGCTATATTTGTTTTACTCTTCTTTCAGCCCCGATTTTGGTTTGGATTTGGAATAAAACCTGTGCTCTTTGGCCATTTTTATTGCACATTTCTTTGAGGCCTTGCGACTGCATTAGTATGGGACTTTTGTTTACTACAATTTAACTTTAACGTTTTGGTTTACTTATTTGTTGGGTAATTCACAGTCACTTCACATTTCTTGCCTTTCCATCCACTCTGCCATGTAAAAGGCATCACATCACATACATTTTTTTATTTCCGGATACAGATCTTTTTCCTTGTCGTTTCTCGCCCGTTTTCGTATTTTTTTAGTTTTGTTTACCTGTGATTGCAACGGAATCGGAATCGGAATCGGGCGGAAAAACGCGTGCGCTCCGCTCCGCGATTTTTGATTTTTGAACGGTAAACGTAAGAAACATAAACACGTAAAAAACGTAAGAAACGTAAAGAACGTAAGGGAGAGTCGAGAACGACGTAAGTGACAATATATTGTATGGTTAGTGCCCCAAGTATCGCACCGATAATATCGTATCAAAAATATAACATATCGCCCCATAACGATATATCGACAACCCCATGCAAGCGCTTAAATTGCAATTTTCTGTGAAATGTAATTTAAACAATTGTCATTTTCTGTGAATATTACGTTTAAAGTGAAGTTAATGTTGATAAAAACTTTAAAGTTAAAGTTTAAAGTTGAAAACCATTAATCTAGTAGGTGCGTGGCTTGTCTTTTTAGACTCTTTTTCATCATTCCGCGGTAGTATAGGCTGCGTACGCGTGAGTATATTTAAAGTTTAAAAAACATTAGCACTTTTTAAAATATGTATATGCTATTATATATTTCACACATAAATATGTATATAACTGCATACCCACGCGGACGGGCAGTTTTTGCGTATTCATGTATATATGTACATATGTATGTATGTATTTGCCGGCGTTTCGACGCATAAACCGTTAGTCCGCCATGTTGGTTTCGTATTCTCTTTTAATTTCTTTGTTTTTTTTTCTTAACAATTACAAGTAATACAAGTAACTTCGTCTGCAATGTGATTTTATTGGATAGGGCTATAACGGAATATAGATTGAGATACAAATAATATGTGTGGCGTGTCATTGTGTGTGTGTGTGCGTGAATGCTGGCTGACCTAAACGGTGAAATTGTGCATTTGCAATAGCTGTAAATGTTTAATTCATAATTAATTCTTTCATCAATTAATGCGCTGAGTGCCCAAGCATAGCATCTTTTCAACCACATTCGTTCTGTTCTATTCACAGAAAAGAGCTACTTGAGAACAAACCGCCGCACCAATAGGACCCCAATCGCCGAAAACAAAATCCAATATGTTTACCCTGCTGCGCCATTGGTGGCAGAGGGAGGAGCGAGACCGTGAGAGGAAGTTGGAGTTGTTGAAGCAGGAGAACGCTTTTTTGGATCACATGTCGGCCAAGGAGAAGCAGATCGAGCCAGGAGAGTCGTCCTGCATGCAAAACACCATCGAAACCGATCAAGACATGGACAACAGCATGGGGAAAGAAGCTTACGACAAGTCCTGCTTCACCCGGCAGGGTCTCATAACCTCTCTGCTGAGCAACGGCGGTGTCATCGATATGTACATCGCCTTCGACGGGCACGCCTCCGATCATATATACCACCAGCTCCTGGTCGGCTCAGTGGTCGAGTATCTGGTGTATAAGAAGGCGAACGATGACGCCCTCAAAGTGGTCAAGATACTGAAGGTTATTGAGCAGAACTGGGGAGAATCGGTCACCGATGCATCGGTATGACTCAAGCCAACCAAGCCATCCAATCCATCCCTAAGGCAATACAAATATCAATCCAATTACCATTTCCTTTCAGATAAAGCAGGCGGTGGAGGATTTAAAACGCGAGGACTCCACCTACTTCGAAACGCAGAAGCGTACCGTGCACGGCAAGGTCACCGAGCGCGATAAATCCACCATCGAAGTGGAAACCAGCTCGGGCCCTCGCAAGTTTGAACTGGAAAACGTTGAGATGACCTTTGTGCCGAAGATGGGCGACTGGGTAACACTCGAGTGCGCTGTCCAGCTGGACGATGACTATGTGGATAAGCAGGGGGAAATCCTTCAGTTGCTGAAGGTGTCTCCGACACGCATCCTCTCGAACGAGAAACTTAGGGTGGAGCGCTGTTTTCCAGAGTTAGCCGTTCTCGGCGTCGATGCCTATTTGCTGCGGGAGAATTTCCCCACTGGCAAAGATCTCCACCTGTGTGACTACGTCCTGGCGGACCTCATCGAGTGTGATCACCCGAAATTCTCGCATCGCGCCATCAAAGTGACCCCGCTGGAGAGCAGCTTTCTGTGCATCAAGAAAGAGAAGACCTATTCTGACGATCAGGCAGTCACCATCACTGGGGCAACCCGCTTCATAACTACCGAGCTGTGGGAGAAGCGTAGTATCACCGTCAAGATACAGAACAATACGCAACGCAGGTTGGAGCTTCAGGAAGTCCAGCTACAACACGGCCACACGTCACAGATAAGTGTGATCCAGCCCATTGGCAAGACCAGTATTGCTGCTGGCGGAATGCTATCGGTGATCCTCGAGGTGGAGGCCCGCTGCATCGGCGAATGGACGGAGAAATATACCCTGGACTTTAAGCAGTTTAAGGTGGTGCGCATTTTCAAGATCATTGCCTGCGAGACACAGAAGCAGGCCGACGAGGCAGAGCGGCGCCTGGTTGCGGCCGAGAGTTTTGTTGCCTCTGGCAGAACGGAGGCGCAGCGCAATCGCAGCTATGCCAAACACGTGTGGAACAAAACATTGGATGTGGTGCCCGGTGAAAGACGTTTTGTCGGGCGACGATTTATGGTCACGCGCATTTTCGGCTACGAAGTGCCAGAGAGTCTGCGCAATGTCTATCTGAGGGACTGCCGGCCAACGGAAGTGGTCGATGACCTGGAGAGACTGTATCCGTGCTCGACAGAGACCCTGTCCATGGACAACTATGTGCAGCGGTTCCGTTTCTTCTTGCATGTGGAGGAAATTGAATATTTCATTGGCATGCGCAACTTTGACAGAGACAGGGCCCACATGGAACGGGACGGGGAGTATCTCTCCCTCACAATCGAGAATCTCGCCGAGCGTCGGCCCTCGCTGGTCTTAGGCGATATCGTGTTTGCCACCAATCCCTGGAAGGACGTCACCAAGGATGACAAAACCTACTCTGGCTTCATACACAAGGTACTCTTCGATCGAGTGTTGCTGAAGTTCAATAGCCACTTCCAGGCGAGCTACAACGGCGAGGACTACCGTCTGGAGTTCCATTTCTCCAGATTTCGCCTCAGAAAGCAGCACCATGCCATCAATCAAGTCGTCACCAGCATGGGCGAGCAGTTCCTCTTCCCCAGCAAGGTGGTCAAGCGCGCCCATCCGCAGTTGCAGGTGCGCCTCGACAACGGAGAGGATATGTATCTGTTCGACACAAAGCTGGAGTGGTACAACAAGTCCCTCAACTGCATTCAGAAGCGGGCCGTCTTTAATATCCTGCGGGGCGAAGCCATGAACCTGCCGTACGTGATATTCGGTCCGCCCGGGACCGGCAAGACAGTCACCCTGGTGGAGGCGGTGCTGCAAGTGGTGCGAAACATCCCGAGTTGCCGCATCTTGGTGGCCGCGCCCTCGAATAGCGCTGCGGATTTAATTACCAAGCGTATCATTGCCAGCGAAGCCCTGGCCACTGGCGATTTCGTTCGAATCGTTTCGCAAAATCTGATTGAGAAGGATCTCATTCCCATCGAGCTGATGCCCCACTGCGCCACCTTGGACATATGCGCCGATGGAACCGCCGAGGACACCGTAAGTTGCTTCTCCTTATCGAAATTCGTAATTCTGTTATCCTAAATCGCATTCCATTCCATTCCATTCAGATGCTGGTCACCGAGTCGGGTCTGAAGCTGCGCTGCCAGTGGAAGTTTATGGGCGCACATCGCGTGAGCATTGGCACCTGCGCCACTCTGGGAAACTTTATGCAGATGTCATTTCCGGGCGGACACTTCACCCACCTCTTTATGGATGAGGCCGGCCAGTCGACCGAGCCGGAGACGTTGATGCCCGTGGCTCTGCTTTCCAAGGATCGGGGTCAGGTCATTTTGGCCGGTGATCCGCATCAGTTGCAGCCCATTGTATGCAGCTACTATGCACGTGACTGTGGCTTCGACACCTCCATGCTGGAGCGCCTGCTGAACACTCCGCCGTATGCCAAGGACCTGGTCGGGTACCCGGACAACTCTGGATACAATCCCCTTGTGCTCACAAAGCTTTTGCACAACTATCGGGCCCTGCCCTCGATCGTGACCACATATAGCAAGCTGTTCTATGACGATGAATTGATACCAACCGTATCCGAGAAGGATTCCCGAGAGGCTGCCTTGTTGGCCAAAGTGCAGTCCTTGCTGGGTACGGGAATGGCGCCCAGCCACGGTGTTGGCTTCTTTGGAGTTAAGGGGCAGAATATGCAGGACAAAGACTCGCCCTCGTGGTACAATCCTCTCGAGGCCAAGCATGTCTATCTCATGGTCTTATCGCTGTATCGTTCCGGAGTCACTCCCGACCAAATTGGTGTTCTGACGCCATATTCGAAGCAGGTGAGGACGATCCGGGGCTTGTTCATGGGCACAAATATTGCCATGCCGAAGGTGGGCTCCACTGAAGAGTTCCAAGGCCAGGAACGCGACATAATGCTGATTTCCACTGTGCGCTCCTCGGAAAGCCTTCTTGGAAAAGACGCCCTCCTGGCTCTTGGATTTGTGCGCAGCCACAAGCGCCTGAATGTGGCCATATCGCGCGCCCGCGCTCTTATGGTTATCTATGGTAATCCCCATCTCCTGAGCGTCGACGACAATTGGCGTCATCTCATCGCGTTCTGTGCCAACAACAAAGCCTATTTTGGCTGTAATTTACCCGATTGTCTTCTGCCAGAAGAGTCCGATGAGGAAGATACCTCCTCCTCCTCCTCCAACTATGACGAGGCGCTTAGCGCTTAAAGAAACATTTATGTTAATTAAATATGACGAATTATAAGGTATACTTACAAATATATGAACCGTGTTCACCGAATCATATTTCTGGAATCATAATAATAATAGTAATCTAACAGATCATATTTAAGCTACTATTTAAAGTCTAAACAATTCGAATTCGAATTTTCGAAGACTGTGCTGTAGCTAGCATTCGTCAGAATTTGTTAGGGCGCCAAATATTCAAAATTACAATTTGAAAACTTGAGCTAGCGCGAATAATGTTTGGTTCCACTGAAACAAAAAATTTCAATCTTAACAAATCCACTAATTTTGCTAATTAAATAATTTTCTAGTTTCTTTTATGCATCTATTCATCTTTTCCAACCTTTTTTGGCTGCTTTAAACATTAACAAATACGTGTGTCTGCAAGCGATCATGATCAAGCCATGATTAGTTTTTGTACAACAAAAGAAAGAAAGAAAACACTTTGTCACATTTTCGGGTTTCAGGCAAAGATAAAACTGGGATCAAAAATTGCAGATCTTTTAGTGGGGTTAAGATATACATTGAGGTTTTCCTATGGGGAAGTACCATTTTCATTCAAATAATATATGGGAGGACATATATACATACGAATGGCTCTTTGCCAGAGATCAGAAAATATGAACATTAAAAACTGTGCTGCACATGGAAGAATTTCAATATATCTTGAAAATATTGGAAATAATTTGAAATGTCATTAAGCTGATTTGTATGCAAATATAGTTATACATTTGTATGCTAATGACAGTGAATTATCGGTCCTTACTAGTAGGGGAACAGATATAAAGTCTTTCACTTTCTACTAATATAGATATCTGTAAGGAACCTGTACTAGGTTCCCCAGCCTCTAAGGTATCAATAAATTGGTTATAACATCCATAACCAATCCATATTTAGAATACATTTTAAAGTGGAATTCAACTGGAATCGGAAATAGAAGGTACCTTAAGTTGGTTGCAAAAAAATAGACAATTTGTGTACAGTTTATATTTTGTAACTAATGATAAATAGTTTTATTTTTGCTGTTATATTAATACACGGTACGGTTGTCGGTCCTCTTTGATTCTAGTATACCATTTGCATGATGATGATGTTTTTCTAATAGTTAAGGTAAATTGAATTTGTTTAACATGCAGCAACGACAAATTTCATATCATTCGTTTAGTTAATCGTTAGGTTAATCACTATAATTAGTTTACAATGTCAATTGCGATACAAATATTGCCTTGCGTATTCTACTACATATATATATGTATATCCGTCTATAGCCTATGATTTTCTCGTATGATTCCGTTTATTTTAGTATATGTTCTTTAGGTATTTTAGTATGTAATGGTATGTTTCATATCTAACTTAATGGTTCGAATAATATACAGCTAAATGTAAAATACTAGACGTAGTTGATGGATTCTCTAAGAGCACAGAAAGTAAATGACGCGTGGGGGGAAATAAATTAAATTGGAAATTTGAATTTGTTTAGAGAATTTCCGGATTACAAAAAAAATGTGAATGAAACGAACTTACAAGGAAATTCTACTCCTGGGGCATATGACCATTTATATTGTTTAGGTTTTGGGATTCAATTTCCAATAAGTGGCCCAAAAGCGAAGGTTTGGCTTTCTCCAACATCCTCTCCTCTTTACACGTGTTTACTATTTCGTCCTTTCCTTACAGGCTACATTTATTTACAATATCTTTCGTTTACTTTTAGGCGCCCAGCGGCGCTTGTTATGTGTCGTAGTCGTCCTGCTGGGAGCTAAAGTAGCTCACCAATCCACTGAACTCTCCCACGGCCGGACCACTCGCCACTGGCGGCGGTCCACCGGTGTCGTGCGCCGAGCCCGAATCTTCTTCTGCAATGACCGCTGGCGAGCCAACAGCTCGCGCAGCTGCCGCCTCAGCCACACCCACTGCCATTGGGGACTTGGCTATGGGGGGATATGCCTCCAGGGTTGTCAGCTTTTTGCTCGTTATCACCGATGTCGGTGGTGGCTGCTGCTGCTGCGGCTTGTGGCCTATTACTTCCGCAGGGGGCGGTGCTGGAGCGGGAGCTGGAGCTGGTGATTTGCCACGCGTCAAAGCAGACACCGAGTGATTTGTGGGTGTCACCGGGGGTGGTGCACTAACGATCACCGAGCTGGGGGCTGCATGGGCGGGTGGTGTGGTCAACGGAGGCGGTGGATAGTAGCCATACGGTGGATAGCCGCCTAGAAAGACACACAGGGATTAGATAACGTTCTGGAGAGGAAGAATCCACTGCCATCTACTTACGTGCTCCTGCCACATAGTCCACGGAACCGGGACGCATATTACCGGGGGGTCCTGGGGGTCCCACACGGGGCGGATAATTGGGATTGCCATAAATGGGAGGACCTCTGCTAGAAAATACAATGGAAATTATCACCAGATTCTTGCATTAAAAGCTAGAGTCCTCACCTGTAGGGATTCAAGTGGGGAGAGGCATGTCTCGCTGGTGGCGGTCCTGAGCCATAGACCCCACCCAGGGGCGGTCCACCATGATGTTCCACTCCGTGCATGTACGGGGGTCGCGTATTGGGCGGTGCTCCACTGCTGGCTGTCGATGTGGGCGGTGGCGCTCCTCGCAGCGGCGGTGGTGGTCCATAGGTGGGACGCATGGCTGAGTGGGGTGGCGGCAAGCCCGGTGGCATTTGCGGACGCAGCAGGTGACGGGGCGGACCCGGCGACGAGGCTGGGCCCACTCCAGACGATGGCGAGCGAGATCCCGGTGCAGATGTGGGCGGAGGAAGCGGCTGCCCATAGAAACGAGCCAATTCCGCACTGCTGGGATACATCCCGGCGGGCGGACCACGGGCATGTGGATGCGCCGACAGATGCGTGGGCATCCGCGTGATCACCGATGCCTGCGAAGACGCGGCTACCGTTGTGGGAGGGGCATCTTCATGGGGCTTAAATAGCTGTGCCGGCACTCCCTTAATCTTGTCCACGGGAGGAGCCGCTGTACCTGGTGTCGTCGAGGCAGCCGTCACGGCCGCTGCCGTCTGTTGCTTCTGCAGTTGATCCCGCAGAGGCGTCACCTTTTTCCGGCGTCCACGCGGCTTGCTGTCGACTGGCGGAGGAGGCCCAGCCGCCTGGGGCTCGGGGGCACGCACTGCAGCCTGTTGCGTGGCCACAGTGGCCTGGTGCATCAAATGGGCAGCCGCCGCAGCCGAGGGCATGGACATGACTAGTGGCAAATGCTGGGCTGAAGGCGGTGGATAGTTGCCCCGAGCCAGGGGCTGGCCGAGGGGAGCGGACAGAGCGTTCTGCAGGAGCTGCATGGCCTGTGGGGGCGGCACCGTCTGCGAGAGATGGCGCTGCAGCATGGGATGCATTCCATGTGGCGGCGGGAGCAGGGACGCCGGTGGTCCGTGCTGTCCAGGCCCCGGAAACTGATGTCGCAGCAGAGGCGGATGCATGGTGGGCATGGGCAGACGCTTCCGGTGGGGCTCCTGCAGACCCGATGGTGGGGCGGCTGCTGCCTGAGGAACTGGCGGGATGGGCGCCGTCTCTGGGGGTGCGGACACTTTGCTGGCCTTCGCCTTGGAGGGTGTCGTGCGCAGCACTTCCTCGGGCCCGGGCAGCTCCCTGGCTGCCGCTGCACTGAACTGCTCCTCCTCCTCGACCATCCGGGCAATAGCATCCTCCATGTCCTCGGGCAGATCGGCATCATCCAGCATCATCTCGGCATCGTCCAGCTCCTCCTCCTCCTTGTCGTCGAGGTCGCCAATGGTCTCGCCCTTGCGCTGCAGATAGTCAATGTCCAGGACTTTGGCCTGACGGATCACCGACAACGGCACTGTGGACAGGGAATCCCCACCAGCAGGGCCCTTGCTGGGCGTTCGCTTCTCCTGTCCACCACCGGTGGCTGCCTGTCCCGGAGCCGATCCCTTGATGGGCGTCAGGCGGGGCGTGGCCGCCAGCTTGGCTCCTTCGGCATTCTTTTCGGCCAGCATCCGTTTGATCTCCTCCTGCTTCTGGATGAACTTCTGGCGCTCCTCAGGCGGTGTGTCGGGACGATGGACGCCCGGCTTGATGCCTCCGTCAGAGCTGTCGTCGTCAAAGTCCTCGATGTAGGCATAGCGACGTCCTCGCGTACGTGTCCGCTCATCCGAAGCGGCTCCCTCGTCCTCGTCGGTGGAGGGCGGCTTCTTCTTCTTGGACTTGCCTTTGCCCTTGCCCGTCTGGGCGGCGGAGGCACTGGGTTTGAGTGGCTGTGAGCGGGGCTGCTTGCCCGATCCCTTGCCAGAGGTGGGTGCCCCTTCATCATCGTCCTCCTCCTCTTCCTCGGGTTCGCTTTCGCTGATATCGTCGTCGGAGTACTCCAAGCGCTTGGGTTTCTTTGCAGGCTGTGCGGGTTTCTTCAGCTTCGGGGATTTCCTGGCTATTCCCACGGCCGAGCTGCACTTCTTGTTGGTCGTCTTCTTCTTTTTGGATGGATGCCAGGCCCCATCCTCGCTATCGCTTGTGGTGTCGTCGCACAGATCCGCACTGTCCATGTTCTCGGTGAGCTCCGAGCCATTGTCCTCGTCGTCGTCCGTCTCGGTCTCCGTGTAATCGGAATCCTCTTTCTTTTTCTTCTTGGACTTCGGTTTCTTCTGTTCCTCTTCGCTTTCGTCGCTCTCCTCCACCACGAATTTGCGATCCTTGCGACGCTCTCTGGCGGCTCTCCTGGCCGCCTTTCGCTGCTTCTTGCCGCCCCTCGGCCGCCTGTACATCTCCAAACTGGAGTCCGAGTCATCGGAGGCGGACTGAGAGGTATCCTCGTCGGTGTAGCTGGAGGTCTTGAAGTCCTCATCGCTGCCATGATCCTCCTCGGAGCTCACATCGAGTGTGGTTAGCTTCCGGGGTTTCTTCTTGGCTGGCGGTTGCTTCGATTTGCTGCGCTTGAGAGGAACTTCATCGTCGTCGTCAGAGCTGCTGCTGGATTTAGCTGGTTTCTCCTCCTTCACAGAGGAAGGCGCCTTCTCGTCGGGCTCCTCCTCATCCTCTGGCAAGTCATCGCGTCGCGCCTTCTCCTTGTCCGCCTCAATAATGGTGGAAATGTCCTTGCCACGGCCCAGATTACCCGCTCCGGCCGCCTCATCCATTTCCTTTTTGAGGGCAGAGTTGATCAGGTCATCGTACTCGTTGAGGCGATAGCTGACATTGATCTGCCGCCGCTTCCGCAGCTTGTAGATGGGCTCATCGTCCGAATCGGAGAAGCTGCTGCTGTTGCTGCTCGAACCAGAGCCGGAGGCACTGCCGCCGGACTGGCTTTTTCCACCGCCGCTGCTGCTGTCCGAGTCGCCTCCACGGCGGCGTCTTGTGCCGCGCTTGGCGGCCTTGCGATTGCTGCGCCCGTCGCCGCGTCGTCTCTTGGGTTTGTCCGCTTTGCTCTGCCTGCTGGCCACCTCATCCCGATCATCGTCATCGTCGTCATCGTGATGGCCCCCCGCCTTGGAGGCCTCAAGATCTTCGGCCAGCTTCACGGCCTCGCGCTCCTGCCGCTCTCGCTCGGCCACCTCAGCCAGACGCTTCTCCTGCTGCTTGTGCGCCACCATCTGATCGAACCGCTGCAGCTGCTGCTCCAAGGCCACAATGAGATGCTCCTGCTGGCAGGGCGGACAGTGCCAGTCGCCCTCGGGGATGTAAAACAGCACCGGGGACAGGCAGGAGCAATGGTAGCCCTTGTTGCAGTCCGGCGTATCGCAGAGTAGAATCCATTCGGGATGGTCCGATTTGCCGCACTCGTTGCATGCCTCATCCGCATCGTAGTCCTCTTCGTTCTCCTTGCGCACTGTGCGGGCACGCTTCATGGGCACCACCTGGGACTCGTCTTCCAGCTCGGATTCCGGGGAGAATTCATGATCCGATCGGAAGAGTGGAGACCCAGGATCTGTGTCGTAGTGCGGCGGCTCCTCTTCCTCCTCCTCGCTGTCCGCCTGTTGATCCGAGTCCGAGGACCAACCATCTTTGCCCGGCAGCTTCTTTTTCTTCTTTTTAGCCTCCTCCGCTTCACTGGCCTCGGATGATTCGTCCTCCTCCAGTTCCTCCTCGCTCCTCGATGGCTCTGGGACTGTGGGATCCGATTCCTTTTGGGCCTTCTTCTTTTTTTTGAGCTCCTGCTTCATGGACCGCAGGGCCACTTCCTCCTGCTTGCGTCGTTCGGCCTCCTCCTTGATCTTCTGCTGGGCAATGCGTCGCGACTGACGCACTGGCGTCTCAGAGTCCACGCACTCGATGATGTTCGTGGTGTCCACTTCCCGCTTCTTGCGCGGTCCGCGTCCACGTCCCACTGGCTTCGAGGCTGCTGGCTCTTCTTCCTTCGTTTCGCTGACTTTTGATTCGTTTTCCAGTGGATCCATATCGATGGATTCCTCATCTAAGGGATCCACTGGCTCTGGCCGTGCTTGCTCTTTCAGGGGTTCCTCTTTGGGGAGTTTCTTCTGGGGAGGTTCCTCCTCTTTGGGGGCTTTCTTCTGGGTAGGTTCCTCCTTTTTCACTGCAGTTTCTGTTTTTATTTGCGCCTTCAACTTGGTAGCCACTTTAGGTGCCTCTTCAATGTCCTCGTCCTCCTCCTCTTCATCGGATTCATGCTTCACCTCTGCCTTTGCTTCTGGCAGGGGTTTCTCCTTGGCTCCTCCGCCGCGCGTTCGTTTGGGTTGCGGCAGTTCGGAATAAACCACTGCTGCCCCACCACGACGCCCTGAACGACGAGCAGAGCTTTCAGGAGGGGAGGAACTGTCCTTTGAGGGCAGCGGCGGGGATGACTCCTTGACTGGAAGCCTCTGCGGTGGCGATGGGGTCGTCTCTTTGACTTGCGGTGGCCCCGAAGACTTCTCTTTGCCTTGAGCTGGCACTGGAGTCTTCTCTTTTACCTGGGCTGAGGGTGGCGACCTCTCCTTGGCTGACGGTGGCGATGGAGCAGCCTTAGCTATTGCTGGTGGTGCCACTGGAGCCTTCTCCTTGACTGACATGGCCACTGCAGCCTTCTCTATGGTTGGCGGTGCCACTGGAGCCTTTTCTATGATTGGAATTGTCGCCGGGATCTTCTCTTTTACTGGTGGCGGTGACGGATCCCTCACCAAGGTACGTGGTGGCGACCCAGACCTTTTCTTGGCGGGTGGCGGCGCCTTCTCCTTTGCTGCAGGCGGCAACGAAGCCTTATCCTTGGATGGAGAGGGTAACACATCCTTTTCCTTGACTGTATTTGTGCCCACAGCTTTTTCCTTCTCCTTGGCTGGTGGAGACTTTTCTTTCGATGGAGGCAGCATCAAAGGTCTTTTCGTGGCTGGTGGCGGTGACGGATCCTTCTGCTTGATAGGTGGTTCGGACATAACCTTATCCTTGATTAGAGGAGGAGGCGATGGAGGCTTTTCCATGGTTGGTGCCGTCTGAACCGCTTCTTCCTCGATGTCCTGCTCGTTGTTGCGTTTAAGCTTCTCGCTAACAGCCGGTGGCGCCTCGTTGCTCGAAGATTCCCTGGAATCCTTGGCATCTTCGCTACTGCGACGCTTGCGTTGACGCTCTTCCTGGACAGCAGGTGCAGGTACAGCAGGAGCTGGGGGCGCTACTGTTTCACTGTTTGTACGCTTCCTGGGTATGGCCTCCTCATCGCTTTCCTCCTGTCGCATCTGCGTGAGCAGGTTCTTCTTCAGTGGCTTCGTTATTGGCGATTTCTTGGGATGACTGAACGATGGGACTGGGGCTGGGGCTGGGGGAGTAGCTTCTCTAACAGGCGGTGGCATGCTCTCCGGCAGACTCCTCGTCGTCGGCGTGGGTTCTGTGGGCTTTTCGGGTTCCTTTTCTGGCAATTTTTCGGGCACATATTCGGGCACCTTCTCGGGCGTTTTCTTGAGTTTCTTTTCGATAATCTCGGCTAGCGTTGGCTTCTGTTTTGTCACCGGCGCCTTCTCCAAGTGCCTCTTGGGGGCTATAATCTTGCGTCGACTACGTGGATCTTCTTCGCCGCTGGAGGAGGTCGTCTCCTCGACCTGTGTCTTCTGGGCCTCAAATTTGCGACGTGCCTCCACATTTGAGGTCTTGGGGCGCATCTTAATGCGTTTTCCACCCACATCCAGATCGTCCAGGGCATCGACGTCCTCCTCCTCGTGCAGCTGGGCATCCGCTTCGCTCTCGGAGGTCGATTGTCGGGCGGGAGCGGCCACAAAGTCATTGAGACGTCGCTTGCGATTGGGCAGAATCGATGATGGCTTGGCATTATCACTCGCTGGAGGTTTGATATCAGTTGATAAAGCGAGTTTAGGTACTGATTCTACAGCTGGAGCTTCCACTGCAGGAGATTTGCCTTCAGTCCGATTCGTGTCGATGGGATTCTCCTTCTTTTCGCCATTATCTTTGGTGATTAGGGCCTGGGAAGTGCTGGGCAAATCATTTTGTACATTTTCGGATAGCTTCTCTTTATTGTGAGAGTCATTATTGCTAGTTTCAGACTTCTCTTCGGCTGAAACCGGTTCAGAGATGGTTTTAGACTGCTCCTTCAGGAGCATAACCGATTCAGTGATGGATTTAGGCTGCTCCTTGGGCGGCATTGTGGAATTATTGTCATTTGGAAACGTTTTATTGCTTTTTAGGGGCAGAGTTTCATCAACCGTTTCCTTAACCGGTTCGGGGTATGATTCCTTAGGCTTTTCAGAATCCGATTTGATCGTGTTAGTTGCTTTAGGGGGAATGGATTCTTTGTCGTGGCTTGTTTTCGCTTTGGAGTCATCCGAAATCTTCTTTGAATCCTCCACAAGTGTTTTCAAATCACTTTTAACCGTTTCACAATCTTTTTCAACAGGTTTTCCACCTTCCAAGGCTGCATTTTCGGTTTGTTTCGCTTTGCTCTGTTTCTTTTCATCCGAAACAGCGTTAGTACAGCTTATAATAGTTTCAGAGCTGCTTTTAACCGTTTCAGAACTGCTTTTAACCGATTCAAAGCGGCTTTTAACCGTTTCAACGCTGCTTTTAATTTTTTCCGAACTGTTAGTCTTTTCAGAAGCGATTTTAACCGTTTCAACACTGATTTCAGCTACTTCTGAACTGCTTTTAGTCGATTCCTTATCTGTTATCAAAGGTTTAACGACTTTGGAGACCTCAATTTCTGTCGAAACTGGACCATTATCGTTGACAATTGATTCAGGTTGAGTTTCCTTCTGTTCCAAATTGGTTTCAGTAGCTTTTGAGCTGCCTTTAGGACTCTTAATAGCTTCCAAAGACGCTTGGCTACAGGCCGGAGCTTCTCTCTCTTGAGTTGACTCATTTTTCGAGTGATTTTCCACCTCTTTTTCCTTTATATTATTCGTTTTGATTTCTTTAATATCGTCTTTAGGTTTTGTGGCATTTTCTTCAATTGCTTTGGAGATTTTCTCATTCGTTTCACTCACTTTGATCTTGTATTCTGGCTGTTCTATGTTCGTTGCTTCCTGGGGTTCTTTATCCCCAGCTTCGTCTGAGATTTCCTTTGTTTCGTTGTCTGTTTTGGTGCCCGCCTCTTCCTCGGTTTGTGGCTCCTCCTTTTGGTCACTGCCATTGCGTGGCGGTGTGCCTTCTCTCTCCCCGTTGGTCTTCTCGTCATTCAGACTATCGAAAATACTTCGTTTCGCTTCCTGCTTTGGTGTTTGCTTAATGGGACTCAGCTTCAGGCAGCCGGGTTCCCCGAAAAAAAATGTAGCCTTTGGCTCTGGATGCGTTGCTTCTGCCGCCGCCGCTGGCTCTTCCGCAGGAGCTTCGTTTTTGCCGTTTCCCACGAGACACTCGGCGCCACTGCCCATGCCCAGGACATGGATGACAGCCTCCTCTATGGCCTCACTAAGCTCCAGTACATTGTCGTCCGTTTCGTGATCGAAATTGTTTAGGAAACTGCCATCGTGCGGGTAGGGAGTGGCATCGCAGTCGCTACCTGATCCCTGGCCGCTCACCGTCATGGTGGGGTCTTCAATGGCTTCGCCCACTTCGTCCTCGTCATCGTCGTCTTCTTCGTCATCCTCTTCGATATCCGCTGCCGCACTGTCGATATCGTCATCATCATCTCCACTGCCCTCCTCTTCTTCCGCCTCATCGAGCTCCGAATCCTCGTCATCTTCCTCCTCCTCCTCGCCCGATTCGGCATCGTTTTCATCCTTTGTGCTTTCGTAGCGGCTTGGTTTCTTGATGCGTTTCGTGTCCAACAATGTGGGTCGATGTTTCTTTTGCTGCTCCTCCAGCGATTCTGTGGGACTGCGTTCTACATCCTCAATGGAACGTTTCTTGGCAGGAGCGGGCGAGCAGCTGCCTCCCAGCTTTGTCTGTGTGATGAGCAGTGGCTGCAAAGCAAAAGGAATACAGAATTTGGTGCTGCGGACACCCTAAGGTACACTAACTAATATACTTACCTTGACCCTTTTGGCCTTTTGTTCGTCTTGATCGGGAGAACGCAGTTTGATCTTCAAGTTGGGCACCAGTTTTGCTGGCTCCTCCTTGATTTGCGGCTTCGCCTGTTCCTCCCCCTCAATCTCTCCCTCATTGTCCTCGTCGTCCTCTTCTTCCTTTTCCTCGGGTGGTGGGGGCTTGGCAGGGCAACTGTTACTGCTGCTAGTATCCTCATCCGCCTCGCCAATATCCTTGGAGGGCAGCACCACCTCATTGCCGCGCAGCCTGGCTATCAGATTCACGAATTCATCCCGATTGGTGGCCACCACCTGCCAGATCTCCTCATCCAGATGCTCCTGATAGATGCGCAGATTGCAGTCATCGTCCTGGGTCAACCAGTAGGCATGCCCCAGTCGATCGCGGCCAATGGGCTCCGATCGCAGGGTATTGGAATTCTGCGTTAATATATGGGCACGAAATTTGACATTGCGCTCGAATTGGCTCTCCAGGAGTTCCTGAAAATGGTTGATAATGTTAGTAATTGGTATACTGAGGGATGGCTGATTGATCTTACCCGCAATATCCTCAGTTTGACTTTTAGACTGGAGTTTTTATAGCCAAAACGCTCGATTTCCCAGGCATCTTGCAGGGAATATCCAAAACAGAATTTACTGAGCGCCGATTCCCAGCTTTTCTCGTGCACCGTTTTGCGTGTCTTTCGCAGGAGTTTGATATGCAAATCCTTCAGTTCAGGAACTTTAATAGAATTGTTAGTTGCATTATTTATTATTCACGTAATTCTCTTATTTCTTAGTGCAGCGATTTCTCTTTCATTCACAAAATGCAACACTGCAGCGCGATCTCGCTCTTACTGCTTACTGCAATTACTACAAACACACGCATTCTCGCGCGCTCTCTCTCTCTATCTATCTCTTTCAATAAGTGTTGTCAAAAGAGAGAGCAAAAATTAGCTGGAATTTCCCAAGCAAAATTTGTGGAAACACACACATTTCTAACGAAAAGCCACTAAAAATGCATGCAGCTTTTATATAACTTGACTAATAATTAGTTTTTCCTTCTGTTACATTTAATATGTAAACGCAAAAATGTGATTCAATTGCGCTTTCGTTCTCTCTCACAAACACACACATAACACTTGCACACTCACACACACACACACACATGCACCCAACTCACCTTCATCGTTGTTTGTCAACCACTCCTGCAAACGCTTAAAATTCGGCAAAATCAGGCCCAAATCTTTGGCGAATTTTTGCAAGAAAGCACAAATCACTGCAAAATCAGGATCGTTTGCACACGAGTGCAGTGTTGTGCTTAGAGCATCCTCGTCTTTACATTCCTCTGTTATTTCTGTTGGTACTGTGGTCGCCGCTGCAGCCGTAGCCGCCATTTTTCTTGCGTCCCCAAAACGGGCCGAGCCGAGAAAATTTCTTGTAGCACAGGAAAGAAATCTTGGGTATATACTACACGGATAAAACTGAGTTATTTCTACCGAAGTGACTTGGCATTTGTGTGAGATTTAAACGATTTTATTGCACGGCACGCACACGAGAATATTATTGCATCGATTAGTCATATTTGTGGATCCAAATTTGTCCGTTTTACATATTAAATTAAACAAAACATTCGGTCGAAAATAGGATTGTTGATATTTCCATGGGCGATATTTCTATTTTTGATACGATAGTAATGGTGCGATATTTGTGCAGCCAGTAGGGGTACTCCTGCAATGCCTCCACAGGGCCCAATCATATTAGAAACAACGATATTTTTAGAAATTGGGGCGCAACATGTTAAGTAACAAAGGAGGTCAACAAAAATGCCCATTTTTTTTACATGGCAACTACACATTTGCTCCATATCAGCAACATATTTATGGAGTAAGGACATTTGTATACCTTATTTCTGAATTAATGTTAAAGCTGCTTTGAAACGTAATCTGAAACGACATACGGGACTATATAAACATTTTATGGAGCGAGCCAAACATATTATAGTGTAAGAATACTAAATAATCTGCTGCCGGAGGCTCGTTTTCTTCAGAATGTACTGGCGATAATTTTCATATCTATGGTCCAATTTCAAGTTATAACGGTACGCTGTCTGGACACCGTAATTGCAAGCGAGACATATTAACTGTCCGCGTCCAATACTCTGTGGTGAGAGCTGGCTTATGATTTTGCCGGGAGTGTTTTCAGATATGTCCAATCCAGGAATGCAGATTTCTGTGACGGTGTCATCCAGACACACTCTGCACACATTTTCCATCCCTCGCGTTTGTTTAAATTTCCACAAAACTAAATTAATTCAATTTAATTTCGGCAACCAATTCACAATATCAATGTATCGATATGGGTGATATTTTTTATGTTTGATTATTGCGATATTTGTGGTACTTAAAGACAAGTGGAAACAAATCAAACTTGCTGGCAAAGCAAGATGTAGGCTTTACTTTACACACGTGTCTGATCGATTTAAGAAAATACATATATACACAATCCTAAAGCCTACTACTCAGAGCCGAAAAACGTTTGCTAGTCGAAAAGTTCCATATGAAAATACTAGCGGCCGAGTGTGACCATAAAATAACATAAATATATGTTTTCAAGCTCACACATAGGCACGCACACAACTTTAGTTTTATGGCAAGCGGCCAGTAAGAATACCCCAAATACCATGAAAAACTTTTCTTGTATATATAGGCATATATCGTGAAAAGGAGTTGGCAGCCCCAATAATGAACGATGTCGTTCACATCAGTGAATAGTTCTTTTTTTTCGTTCATGAACGACCCACTAGTTTGTTTACAACAACAGTCGCAGTAAAAACAACAAAGACAACGGCCAACATTTTAATTTTAATTGCTAAAAAATCGAATCCAATCCGAAGCACTACGCAGTCCTGTTCCACCTGCCTGCGTACTCTGCCTGTGTGTCGTGTGTGTTTTTTCGTGTATTTCCGCTGGTGAGAAAGTGCAATAAATCTACTCCAGTGAAAGTGCTGTATCCCCCAAAAACCAGATACAGATTGAGATATATAATCAGCAAAAGAAAGAATCAGCAACGAAAATGGCCACATATCAAATGAATTTCAATCAGGACTTTACGTAAGTTATTATAATGCATTATAACAAGACAAAAAGCCTTGGGGCTTCAAAAAAGAAGGTCACTGTGGCGAAAAAAAATGAAAAACTAAATGCAAACAGCCATTGGGATACAAAAATCGAAAAAAAAGACACCAAGGCAAAACACAGCTGCTCGGGTGAGGGGGATGTTAGTGTAGAGGGGGAGGGCGTAATTGGTGTGCTTGTATGACACTGAAACTACTGGACTAGTTTTTGGTGCAACTAGTGATTAGTTGTTGTAGTAGTTGTTCATAGTATCCAAGAATTCTGCTCGAATTTTAAATATTATTTGGAAAAATGTTCCAGCATATAATTTAATGAGTGTCATACGGGCATTAATAGCTTGACTGTAACTGCTCTGATATCTGTGTGCTTGTGTATGCCATTATTTATGTATTTTTGCGTGTGTGGGTGTCATTTGCATTTGTGTTTGTGTTTGTAGTTTATTGGAACATGCAAACAAGCTGTTCTAATAGGAACGACATGCATATTATGAAATACAGTTAAAGCATGAAGTGTGACGAGGGGGGAAAGAGGCACATTACACTAAACAACAAAACAGGGAAAGGTTCAGCAATGAGCGATGAAACTCTTTACTCTCCAGTTTTGTTGCTTAGTGTACGAATCACACACACAGATACAGCCATACACAATGACACATATTCACCTATACCCCATAAATGCGCAACAGCTGATGTCTCGCATTGGCTTATAAATAATGCATACAGCCTCACAAATCTTTGTGTGTCGTCTGGCAAACTTAATTAACCAGTTTTAAGCTTTTTGCACTGACTGCGATTATTTTCGCTCAGCTGATGTCATTAGAATAATTCATACACACATTCATATGTACATACACACATACGTACTTCTGTGTGTACATCAGTGTTTTAGTGCCGTTACCTTAGGGCGATTACTCGGGTTTCGTTTTGTTTTGAAATGCCGTTAGTTCTGGGCAACTTTGATTTCGCTCAAGATTGCCTTTGCTCTGTTTTCTCTTTGAATTGCCGTTTGTCCATCCGCCTCCCCTTCCACCCATTGCACCCCAAAGCAGAGAGAAGAGAATGCAAAGAACAACAACAATCAATATTTCCACTTATGGCGAAAATGCAAAAAAAAGCACACACTCAAAGCGAAATTGCAACAATAAAAAACAAGGCAAGCAATGGATGCGATGCGATGTGATGCGCGTCATAAGGCGGGGAACAAAGGCACTCTACTTTTCAGGCTGTAGGTAGACAAGAAAGAGACAGCAAGCTCAGCGCTTTCTAATCAGAAACAAATCAATTAGCTCCGTGCCCCTGGGCGAGGGTGAATGTACCGCTATAGAAAAAGTAAATAAAATAAAAATAGAAAAAATAATTGCAATCGAGCGGGCAGGGCACTTCCTTTGACTTTTGTTTCAACCACAAGTTCAAGGGGAAACAAGAAAAATCGAAGAGGAACGAATGCAGTGATACCCTATTCAGATGCGATGCATGATATGGAAACAGATTTGTATGATCAGAGCTTTTAAAAAGTGCAGCTTTTCGTTGTTGTTGTCTCTGCCGCAGCGCTACCTCCCAGCTCAACTGGAAAGCCAAGCCTACAAATGCATACATATATTTCTCTCCCTCTAACTGCATGCTTTTCCCATAAGGCTGTCTGTGTTTTTGCAGTCATACAGCTATAAATAATAAAAGATCTGCGTACATTGCCTTCCCCTCTGCGTTACAAACATCGCATAGAAGTAATTACACAGATCTCTTGCAAGAGGGTAGCAAGATCTAGACAATTGATAAGTGTACGCTAAAAACACGTAATGTAACAGTGTCTTGTTATTGTTTTTGCCAGCTGTTGATACAGTAAAGTAGTCAATATTTTTGTTGTTCTGTTTATTTGATTGCATTTTTTATTATTTTTTTCATAATGCGAATGAACTGCGATCCACCTTTGATTGCTGACTGTTACAGAAATTTATGGCTTCCCATTAAGCTCTTTTAACTTAAATTCATTTTCTCTTAACGATGCGTCATGTCATTGTTAAATATATACACAAATATGATATGTTGTACATATGATTGTTTGTAAACAACAAGAAAAGATCGCGAAAACAACAAATAAACAACAACTAAGACCTTAACGCTATCGCATTGCTCGGGGGGTAGGACAGGGGAGTGGCGGCGGCCACCAACAAGGCCAGACGCAACCTTGGTTCATTTTAGCAACTACGACGCCTTTGGCGGGAAACTAGTTTTGATAGCAAAACAAAAAATTCAAAACAAACCCCACAAAAATCACCCGAGCGGGCACGTGTTGCGCTCTCAGAGCGAGTTATAGCTTAGCTTATCGCCCTAAACGTGCTCTAAATACAAATATGCGGCACATATGTAATGTGCCAAATCTCTAGTTTTCAAGAACAACAGCAACAACAACAGCAAAAACAGAATTGGTTCGAAAGAAGGCGCTCAATAACAGTGCTAAAAAATACCAACAAATGCACTAACGCGTATGGTATATGGAAGCGTTTTCCAACACTTGGAAAGTGCATGGCAAACAACAACAAAAGGCTGACATTGAAAAAAGCGATAATTTTACAATAATTGGGTGCAATTTAAAGCAAGAGAAATTAAAGAGAGACAGAGTGAGCAATAGTGTGAATGGGGAAAAATCAATTTTCCGTTTACAATGGAGCAGCGTGCGAATTTCCTGACACTCGCCCTTCTCGACGCCCTGGATGATGAGAATGAGGCGGACATTTTGTGTATGCTGGAGAGGAATGTGATAAATGCAGGTATTGTCCCATGCGGCCGTGGCGTCGCACCGCTCCACTATGTGTGTGGCATGAAAAATCAAGAGTTGTCCCGTCGCATAATGGAAAAGTTCCTCGAGTGTCCCGATTTGGATGTGAATGCATTGGCCGATGGCCAGGTAACGGCCCTCCATATAGCCGCCATTTATGGGCGAGCGGATCTGGTCCGGTTGCTGTTGCAGCGAGGGGCACGCGTCGATCTGGCGGATGATGACAACATGTTGCCCGTGAACTATGCCATCGAAGAATGCCACTTCGAGGTGCTGCAACTGCTGCGGGATCACATACATCGCGAGAAACAGAAGCAGAAGAGCCTGAGGCTGCAGTTGCCTCATCATCAAGCGGCTCCCAACACGCCCAATCAGATGCTTAAGTACAACCATGATAGGACATCGCCTTATTACATTAACATCACCCACAGGCGAAACAAGCCGCAGCCCAAGTTTCCAGACATCGCGAACACTGCCTCACTGTCTGACGGAGAGTCGGTGAATCGCTTCTCCCTCACGGAGGCCCATCTCACACAGCTAACACAAAGCGAAAACCGCAAAGATCCAGAGAATCCAAAGCGTCGTTCCATCATCGAGAGCTGGCGCGAAAAGGTGGAGCGCTCCAAGGCGCGTCAATCGCTGATGCACAAGTACGATAAGCATGTGGAGGCCATAGTGGACGAGGCACTGGCCCAAGATGACTTCAACTACGAGCGGCACATGCAAAAGAAGCTGCGCGAGGAGGATAGCCTCGAGATGGAAATGGAGTTGCAGCAGCAGATCGTTGCATCACCGTCGAAACGACAGGTCTTTCAGCAGCTGGTGGATCAGGTATCCCAGGCCCACGTCATAGAGCCCGAACCGGACACCAGTTTTGTCACTGCCCAGGGGGATGAGGCCTTGAACTCGCCACGACCCACGGATGAGTACTTTCTGCAGATCAAAGAGGCCTACGTTCACACGGATGATGAGAATGGTTTGGTCTTCTACGAAGCAAAGTTCCTGCAGAAGGATGAAAAGCGAACCAAGAGATTTGCAGAGCGAGTCCCTCAAGAGCAGCAGCAGCATCAGCAACTGGACAGCACAGTCAGCACAGTCAGCACGAATCTCACAGTGCCATTGGACTACGAGACGGATGCACTGCGCCGAGAGCTCACCCAAATGGGTGCTCCTGTGGGTCCCATAACTAAGACCACAAAAAGGCTGTACATCAAACAGTTGATCAAGTTCAGGAGGAACACGGATGCCTTGCTGGCTGCCCAGAAGCATGCTCAGGCGTCCCAGAACAGGTACTCGGTGGAGCTGCACAGGACTCTCCGTTCGCCGGGGGATTTCGAGCGAATCAGCGATTTTATGTCACTGGAGGCGGCCTCATCGGCGCACTTTGCCGCGCCGTCTGTTGTCAAGAAAACCTTCCGCGAGGGCCATCTCAAACAGAGCTTCATCTACATGCTGATTGATCCGCGGATCTCCCGAAACCTACCAGGAGAGAGCACCTTCCTGGACAAGTTCAGCATCTGGCAGCGTTTCCTCGACTCCATCTTCTATGTGGGAAAGGGCAAATCGTCGCGGCCCTATGCCCATCTGTACGATGCCATGCGCCAGCACACACGTCTCAATCAGAAGCGAGAGAATGGCCGGGAACGAACAGAGAGGGCGGAAAGAAAGGGAGGATTCCGCACACTGCAGCCGGATGTGTTCAAGTCTCCGCCTGCGGGAGATGGCAAACTTGGCAGCAAGAAGCTCGAGCGGATTCTGGAGATTTGGCAGAGCGAAAGTGGCGTCGTATGCCTTCATGTTTTCCACAACATAATGCCCATTGATGGGTATACGCGAGAAGCCTCCATCATAGATGCCATGGGCTTGAGGCACCTGACAAATCTGCAGCGTGGCAATTACTACGGACCCGCTCAGTCGTGGACCATGAAGCAGAGAAAACATTTGGGCATTGCCCTGCTCTACAAAGCGATGCACATCTACCTGGCCGAGGGCGAGTCTCAGTTGTCGCCCAGCGATCTAATTTGATTCGATTAGAATAAGATAGTTAACTAATTAGTTAGCAATAGGTACTAAGTACGTAAAATGTGCAAAATATGCAGCTTCATCTCATACATTAAATTAAAAGAAAAGAAAAAGCTATAATTAAATAAATAGTAAATGAAATATACGAATTGGATTAACAGAAAATTCAAAAGTGGTATTTTCTGCAAGAAATGTACTAAAACATGCTTAATGCCTAAGCGTTACAGGTGCCATCTCACTCTCACTTGGTAGTTGTGCTGTGAAACTATGCTCAACAGGCTTGCCGCATACCCTGGGTTCAAATCCCACTCGGATCGGTTGGTTTATTCAATTTTATATATTTTTTTTTCACTTTTCTCTTTTTCATGATAGGATCTTCAATGTCAAGTAATATTTAGTAATATAATAAGTAAGGAATATTGTTCAAAAAGTGGTGGAATGGCTATAAATTATAAGGTTTATATGCAAATATGCAAAAATGCATTCCTGATCGAGTGATTTACTTTGCATAGAGTTTTTAATGTTTAATATTTGAAAAAAAACATTAAATGCAGCTGCTGCTACTCAAACAACCCCGGACTGTACACTGTACACGAAACCTCCCTTACCTTGGAAATCTCCCACTCCCACCACTCAAAATCTCATACGCAGGATGCAACTGCAACAACAAACAGAACTGCAGTAACTACAACAACAGTACAGTAGCCCAAAAGCATGCTGTACTTTTTTGGGCAGCCAGAAAATGCGTAACTGTTTGCTGGAGGTTTTCGTTGCCTTAGAATTCCCAACCAGTTCTGGTAGCGCCGGCATGGACTAAACAGTAATTTCGAATGTCTGGTTATCTTTGCGCAGTGGCAATACCGTAACCGATGAAGTTCTACTGAGGTGCGGTTATTGCTAGTTGAAAACTTTAACCAATACCCCGCCATGGGGACGTGAAATACCGTCCACTACGGCAATTTTTGCAAGCCCGAGAGGGCTAATTATCTAATAAATACACAGATTAAAAATATAACTATGGAACAAGAGCGTATTTTAAATATTATCAAATCTTCGCTTTGCAGCTCTCTGTCCGTCTTGAGTCCCACGGGCTTGAGGCTCTACTCGATAGCCGGACAGGATAAGGTTGAGGAGATCTTTTCCAAGGACAATACAGAGCAAATACGGATTGTGGAGCGTCTGTTCAATAGCTCGCTGGTGGTGCTGGTCACCTCCCAGAAACCCAATTGCCTCAAGATGCTGCACTTCAAGAAGAAGCAGGACATCTGCAACTGCTTCTATCCGTCGGAGATCCTGTGCGTGCGGATGAATCGCCAGCGATTGATTGTCTGTTTGGCGGAGAGCATACACATCCACGACATCCGCGACATGAAGATCCTGCATTCCATCGAGAACATAGCGCCCAATGAGCTGGGGCTCTGCGCCCTCTCCCTGAACTCACATTTGGCCTTCCCCGTCTGCCAGACCAGCGGAGAGCTGCGCATCTTTAATGCGAATAAGCTGAGGACTGGGATGACCATCAAAGCCCATGACACGCCCCTCTCAGCGCTGACATTCTCGCCCAGTGGGGCGCTGCTGGCCACCGCCTCGGAGCGGGGCACTGTGATACGGGTGTTCTGTGTGAAGAATGGCCAGAGGGTGCAGGAGTTTAGGCGAGGAGTGAGCTGTGTGCGGATTGCTTCCCTGGTCTTTGCGGCGAGCGGTGATTTCCTGTGCGCCTCCTCCAACACGGAGACGGTACACATCTTTAAGATTGATGCCCGAGCCGTGGAGTCCGTGGAACTGAAGGCAATTGGTGAGTGGAACGATGATTACTCAATGATTGCTCCAAGACTAAACTTTATTTGTTTCAGCTGAAGTGGCTGCCAAATCGGACAAGGCCTCCAAGGAATCTGCGGCGACGGCTCCACCAGCAACGGAGGAGGCCACCGCCACGCCCGTTGCCAGTTGGGGTGGCATGTTCTCCAAGGCGGTTTCATCGCTGCTGCATTCGACGCAGGTCAGCGATGTCCTGGCCCAAGATCGATCCTTTGCCACAGTCGTACTGGCCCAGGCGGGACTCAAGCACATCTGTGCCCTGACGCGAGTGCAGAAGGAGCTGCGGCTGCTCATAGCCTGCGAAGATGGTTTCCTCTACGTTCACGAGTTCAGTGCAGAGCGGGGAGGTTCCTGCAAGCTGCTAGCGGTGCATGATCTGAGGGGAGCCCTGGAGGATGTCATCGAGCTGCAGCTGAGCGAGAGTGTGCTGAGGATGCAGGCCAAGCCAGTGACCACTACACAATCGCTGACACTGTTGAAGAGCTGTGCGGCCAGTGTGCTCATTGAGAACCCCGATCCCATGCCGGATAACAGCTATGCGAGCATTCTCAGGGGAGATCAGGCGGATGCCATGTCAGGTGAGGGTTGCAATCGACCAGAAAATCGAAATACTAACTCTGTACCTTCTCAGATTCCGCCAAATTCCGAAAACTCTGCGATGCCATCGACACTCCAACGAAGCTCTACGATGAGCGACAATTTCCGCCCGTCGCCATCGCGGCCAAAGATTGACCAAAACGCTGCAGTCCCATAGACATGGTCTTCGTAGAAAAACCATAAAAATATCAACCCCAAAAACAATAAAAAAACCCTTAGAAAAGTTGTCCAAAAAAATTTATGAAAAATATACTTTAAGTTCTGCTGAAAAGCAAAAACAACAAAAAAGAAATACTCCAAACAAGAAAACTTAACAAAAAAAAAGTATTTTAATTTATATTTAAACAATAAGAATTAATCCTCTTTAATTTCCAATCGATTTTGTATATACTATATCTTTAACTGTAGAAACTTCCCATAATTGTTAACAAAATTTATATCTTGGCTTTCTCATTCCGTTAATATCTCCATTTGTCCAAGTATTCTCATAGATTCTCTCTAATGCAGTTTTCCAACTCTGTATTTTTGTATGATATATAAAATATTTAGTGATATATTATAATAGCAATAGTAAAGACTTAGCAAATTGTGCGATAGAAGCTCAACAGAAAATCCAAAAAAAAAAAAAAACACATAAATACAGGAGGAAAAGCAACAAATAATGTACCTTATAAAACTGAATGAAACACTAAACGTATTCAATTAGCTTTGCAAATAATTAATCTAACATTTAAATGTTTAACAAACATAAACGTAAATTAAATATTATAAATATACAAACAAAAACTCGGAGCAGCGTAATGTCAATGAACAATTTTAAGTATTTAAAATATTATTCATTATCGAAACATTAGTTATAAATTATTAACTTTAGGCATGACATCATTTAATATCTTATTAGGTTTGAAATCAATTAAAAAGCAATCAAAAACAGAAACAGCAATTTATTTATGTCAAAAATAATTTAAATTAATTTAATGTAACAATTATAAAATACAAAAAAAAAGAAAAAGATAAAAAACGAAAAAAAAAAATTTTAAAACCGACAAAAAAACCAATAAAAATTACAAAAAACCCCTGAAAAAACTGTGGGATTTATTAATTAACTAAAAAGGTAATGTTAAATAAATCATAAGCAAGAGAAACGGTCTTTGCAATGCTACTTCTTTAACAGATAATTCTGAATGGTTTAAGAAATATTTAATATTGTATGTAGAACATTCACGAAAAATATTTTATAGCAATAAGTACAGACAGTTCTACAATCAAAAGTTGATAACATATATTTTATATACCCTTCTTGTGGGCTATAGACTTTCATTTAAGAAAATTGATAGAGACTTTTAAAGGTAATCTTATAGACATTTTACGATTCAAGAATTTCATGTGGGACCCATTGAAACTTTATTATTAACAAAGGGAATATTTAAATGCTTTTTCCTTGGATAAAAGGATGATTATAGTAAGAATAAATGTTCATTTTAAAATGTGTAGGGTATTATAGTAAGAATACTTGTTAAAAAGATGTAGTGTAGGATTTCAAGTCTTGGGAATAGTATTACTGGATCCCATTTAACAAAAGGATTTAACTTTATTTATGGGTTGAAAGAGTAGTGTGAGGGGAAATTGTCGTAAAAAGTAGTAATGGTACGAATTGTGTGCCATTTAAGGTTTTAAGGAACACCATTACTCAATTTGCTAGCACGTTGATTCTTAGATGGCTCCAGATTCTGATCCTGCTCCTGCTCCTGCTGATGATGGTGGTGATGGCGATGGCGATGATGATGATGTCGATGGTGTGGTTGCTCTGGTATAATTTGTATGATCTCTGGTTCTTCTTCGGGTTCCAGAGCCTCATCCATTTGCGTTGACTTATCCACTTTCCAGCCAATTTGCGGCGGAGGAGTTGATGCCTTCTGGGACTTAAGTGAGAACATGGAACCGATTTTCTTCAGCTTATTATGAACCGAAGCCTCTACATCGGGTTCGGCCAAGCTCTTGAGACTCTTCATGGATAGAGGCTGCGATTTTGAGGAGGGCTTAGAACGACTTGAGCGCGATTTGCCGGACTTTGAGGAAGAGCTAGAACTGGAGGATGAGGATGAACTGCCGGAACCAGAGCTGGTGTGCACTGGCTTTGTGGTAATCCAAATTTTCATTGCAAAAAGAGCTTCCGATCGTAGGGCCTCCTTGAGCGAGATCTGTTTTGGGAATAGTAGATATAGTTTATGATGTAAGTGAAATTCTGATTGAAGAATAGTACTCACCTTTTCCTCAATGGCCACCGATTTCACGTTCCAAAAGAATTCCGTGCATCCTAGTACCATAGCGGAGAGCAGACCCAATCCCAGGACCAGAAAGACACCGCCCACGTTCTCCAGGCCAAGCTCGGGGGTATCGCCCCCACCATCCTCGCTCTTCTCACAGCTACCGCCGCCATGCATCTCCTTCCACCACTTGCGCTTCAGCTCGGCCAGGTTTCCCAGCTCTCCCAGCTTCAGGACTGCTCCGCTGATCTGTTTGCGATATGGCGAATCTAAGGAAGGAATATCGATATAATCTCTAGAGAGAAACTCATGCTGATGGTAGACATACTGAAGGGCATGGCAATTCCATAGCTTTTGTAGTCCAACCAGCCACCGATCTGGACAAGATCGCATTTTCTCTCGACATTGTACTCGAGAGTGGTGGACTCCATCATGAAAGCGTACAGATTCTTGCCTTTTTGGACCCTCTCAACACCTTCGTCATTTGTTTTGGTAAACACCGATGGGCTGGCACTCTCCATGGCGGTCCACATTTTTTGATATGTCGAAAAGTTCGAGTCGCGAAAGAAACCCAAAGTAGAACCGCCCAGCATGGCACCGTATTTGATCTTGGTCTGGGCGGCCAGATCCTCGGCATTACTGATGGAGTTCCCCTGGCGAGAGTTGGTCAGAAAGGCAGCCAAATTGGCCGTATAGGAGTTCAACATCATCAGAGCAAAGAACCACCACATTCCAGTCACTAGACGGGTTGAGGCAGCCCTAAAAAATAATCATAATATTAATCAATCCATTAATGAATCTTTTAAGAAATTTTCACTCACTTGGGTAATATATCGCAGCCTTGCCCCATCAATGAACCAATCGACAGCCATGTGGTGTTCATTATCGTCCAGATATTCTCCACCTCTTCGGGTTCCTTGCAGGGATGCGGATTCTCCCAGTCGTCGGGCGCCATACGAGCCAGAGCAAAGAGCAGCAGCGATATAAACAGATACGCCGAACCCATATAGATCCAAACATCCAAGGAAAAGGGCGACAGGAATGAGAATAGATCTGTGGGCGGTATGGGCGGCTTTGAGAAGAGTATGCTGATGCCCAGGGTCATGAAGGGTGGCGTAAAATCCACAGCCTGACGTCTGGATGAGGTCATTGTCAGATCACAGATGCCAAGATCAGCATTCTAGAAAGAAATGGGTTATGATATATATCGTAAAGAATATAATCTCTATTTACCCCATCGATTAGTTGCTTTACAATGCCATCCCATGATTGTGTCGCTGGATTAAAGGACCCATATCTTCCATCGGGTGACATACGGAATTCGTATTTAAAATTTAGCATTTGAGCGATGGCATCTATGAGATCAATGGAATAGCCTTCGTATCGGGCATTTCCATAGAGCACCTCCCCCTCCTCGGGTTCTTTAAGAGTGAGAAAGGGCGCACCCAAACGGGAGGATATTATGAAGGTTTTGTTCGACAACTTTTGACCGACTCGCTTTTCGCTTTCCTCATCATCGTTGAGGATATCCAAACCGTTGACGGGATCCCAGGTGGCCAGATCCAAATAGCCACCGGCATTCACTTCCATGAAGCGCAAGGTGAAGAAGCTTCTCTGGCCATACTCATTGAAATCAATGCGACCCGTAGAGACCTCGTCAGAGCGCTATAAGAGATGGATCTATCAAGTGGGCATATCCTTGAAGGGTTGGTATACAGTATATCCTCTTACAGCTTTCATAAACTCTATTATACGTCTGCCATGGGGCCAGGACTTTTTCCTCTTGCATTCCACCTCTGGGGCTGTCAGGTCTGGCAGGATTCCCAGTTCCGACAAACCCTTGGAGAACAGCCAGACGGCATCGTTGAGGAGTATCATCAGTGTCTTAACCCGACCTGGATCTACTTTATAGTAACGTCCCTCTCGTTTTTCATGATCTTCCCAATCGTGTACCACATTCTTGATGTGAAAATCTGTGGGATCCATCAGACGAACTGTCGTTATGTTGGCATCCACGCCAGAAAGATCACCGAATTCCACCGTGTGTGTGTCCAGAAGGGGTATGAAAACACTCTGAAAGGAATGGAGTCATTACTAGGTTCCATAATAATCCATTCTACTCGTCTAAGACTCCACCTGATATTCCCCCAACATTCTCAGTTCGTTTGCCTGTTGCAAGAGACTCAGAAGATTCGGGGGCGAACAGTGCACAATTAAACAGTTATCGGTAGACAGTTTAATTTCCTTTAAAAAGGGTCTATAGTCCTCATCTGGACCAAGCTGTTTCATTGTAGTGGGCATGTTGCTGGGTTCACCGATTTGTAAAATGTCCTGCAGTTGTTGGAGCTCTAAAAGGGAGACAGCGATGAGATAATTGCATGATTTCGAGTGATTCCAGGTACCTCTATCCGATTCATAGATAACTGTAAAGCTACGCCAGCCAAAACTCTGTACAATTTCCGCATATCCTTGGGATAGCAATAGGTTGTCGGGATGTATATTCAGGGTCATCGTGGAGTGCTGGCGATCTGGGATGGACTCATTGGGCAGCCAATCGTAGACAATGTGTGGTATGTCTAGGGTATTGCAAATCGAGGCAATAATATCTGAAAAAAAGTCACAAAATGTTGCAGTTTCTTAAATTTTTGATACGTTGTTTCTATATTTACCCGAACTACTGCCTGTACTGGGTCCAAAGATAGCTATAGCCCCTTGGGAAATCAAATTGCAAACTAAAAGAAGACGGATTAAAGAAAATACTTCAATTACTTGGACGACTATTTCCTACCCATCTTTTCCATTATAAAACTATCATCAGTATTGGCATACACCACAACTGGCAAAAGTTCTATATTTCGTTCCAATATATTTGCCCGATCCACTGCTGTGCGAAATGCAATTTCTGCTTCATCCTTGTCCGATGTAAAGATGCTGCCTAGAAAATGTACGCAGAAATATGCACAGGGCCCTTGAGATAGTGACCCAATTTTCTGTTCTTCGAGTGAAACTTACCCACCATAAACTGCTGTCTCGCTCTGGCTAATGACAACAGAATCACCACTAAATATATATTAAACAATGGCCACATTTTTATGAACTATAACTTTGGTTTTTCCATTTGAAGTAGGAGACTATTCCAAATGGTTTTTCCGCACTGATGATGTAAAACTTGCAGCGCGAAAATATATTTCGCCACAAATATGCAAACTGTTTTGCTCGGAGGTCTGCAATGCAATGAGTGCAGAATCCGAATCCGAATCGGAATCGGAATTAGAGCTATGCTAAAATTAAAAGCAAGAGATAGATAGAGAAAGAGAGAGAGAGAGAGAGAGAGAGCACCCTCTGGGGTTTGTTTTGCTCAACATATTCTAAACAATTACTGATCATAGAGATGGGATGGGATCTTAAAGACAATGAGAGAGAGGGAAAAAGCGATCCACTTGGATCGTGGCCAATAAAATGTTTTCCCTCATTGAGATTAATATTTCATGTTTTAATGCTCGTACTACATTCAGACTTAAATTTTAAAATTGTTGCGAAATAATGACAGAAATGACAGACATCTGTTCTGGATGATGGTTTTTTCGGAAATTCCATAGTATTTTTGGGAGTAAATGGCACTTCTGAATTTTGACGATGTTCATCTTCAAGCCTTATACCTTCTTGCGTACTTGATGATCGTAGAATACCACATATCCTAGTTTGGGAGAGTACACCATCGATCGTTTGGCATTTCGCGAATACATATTGGTCTGGCCGCCGACTGTGATAATCTTGTGATCGCCCTTGTGCATAAACAGTAGCCCATGATGATGATCATGCATCACTATATAGTTATCGCTGTCCGTATGCTTGACCATGTTGTAGCGTGGATTGAAATAGCTCAAATGATGGGCCATGGGCTTCACACGACAACGGCCCTCAAACACGGACTTCCAGTCAATATGCTTTATATCGCTGGACCCCATGCGCCAACTGCATTCCAGATCAATGTAACCAGAGATCTCATAGCCTTCACTGGACATATATGAAGTAAACACTATGGTCTGTGTGGGAAGCCATCGTCATTTATCTTGGCAACTATTATGAATTCTATCACACTTACCGATAAATACTTGTTCAAATTGGGTATCTCGCGTCGCTTAAACTCTAGCAGCACTGGATCATCATTCGTGGGTGACATAAAGTCGCCCAACAGCCCCATCTTGGCGGTGGTCTTTGGTCTGATGGCCAGTTCGGCAATAAGCACACGTCTATCGTACTCATCGCTGCCGTAGGGCACCTTGGTGGTGCGGTATCCCAGCTGTACAATCGATTTGATGACCTTCCGATTGCTCAGAAAGCGTTTATCGTCTGAAGTGGCAAAGGAGCTGATGTAATCATCGTATGTATCGAAATCTAATACACTAAAGTCCACTTGTTGGCTGCTGCCCATTTGGTGCTGTGTATGAAGTGTTCAGTGTCTTTGGATGGATTTGGGATGTAAATGTGTAATGTAATTGGTATATTTTTGTGTCTGTAAGTGTTTTAGTGTCTTAGTGTTGTGGTGTTTCTGTTTGTTGTAGAGTTTTGTGTGATTCTGTATATTTTTGATGGGAAAATCCGAGACATTATGCTTAATATAGTTTTCCATTGTTTTGAATAGTTTTTTCTCTACAGTATGAAGTGAGCCTCAACCAACCACGTTTTCCCTTGCATTTTACCATTTAATTTATTTATTTGGTTTTCATCCTAGTGCCATAATATTAAATTATATTTATTCTAATCTTATAATATATATATATATTGATTTTTAATTCTAAACATTTTTATAATCGGTTTTAATTTTTTTTAAATATATTTTTACATTTATTTGTATAATATAATCATTAAATTTAAATTTTATTTATTGATATTTGTATTTTCTTATTAAATTTTTTTTTTTTATAATTAATATTAATATGAAAATATTTGAACTAATTTATATATATTTAATTAAAATGTTTTATCTTTAGATTAATTTTACTCGTATTTAATAAGTGTCGTACGTCCTGCGCCAGCACCCCTCGGTTTGCATTTTTTCCTGGGATCCTGCGGGTAACAACCTTCATCGTGGCTTAATATTAAGTATACGACTTATCTTTGCGTCTCCTATTAATGTGAGATCTAGGCGGCATGGAAATACTAGTACCCCATCTGTTGTTCTTTTTACATTTCATACTATTACTATATGAACACTAGTATTTTATCAAATATTATCCCCTCCATCGTTATTTCTACACTACACTATATTTCATCCACAAATATCTTTATTGAAATCAGCAAAATCCAGAGTCTTTACCATGTCTTCCGACAGTACGGCGCTAACCGCTGATGAAGGAAGGGGAGCAGTCGGTGGACATCTGACGAGTTTTAACAGGTCTGGCCTGCTTTCGACACGCCCAAGTATCACTCGCTTAATCCAGGATAATTACGGAAGTACCGAAGATCGCCATTCAGTAGGCAATAGCCACATTAACATCAGCGCACTCTCACACATAAGTTTGCCCGTGGAGAAGTCAAGCGACACGTTGTCCAAAAACAAAAAGATAAAGGCGGAAACTGAAGCCAAGTACGATTATGAAGACTATCTAAATACGTTTGTCAATCTGGAGGACAGAAAGTATTTGCCATGCGAGCCGGTAATGCACGCGTTAGTGCCGCTGAGAATCGTGCCTGGTAGGATTGTGTTAAGCGAATCCAAGTTCCAGAAGCAGCAGGCGAGAAGTCCCTTGGGGGCCCACTATTTGCTCTCGAAGAATATTATTGCCAACGATCCACTGGTCATAGCACTGGCCAAACGAGAAAAACTGAATTCCGTTAAAGAGATTTCGGTGAGGAGGGAACTTGCTTCCTTTCTTTGGAATTTCTAAAATATTTTACTTGTTTTCCCCCACTTAGAGCATTATATTTATAAGCACTCGCAACTCCAGGGGCTTTGGCATATCCGGCTACATTGACTATGACCAGAGTTTGCGGCACTGCAAGTTGGGTTATTCTTCGGCACACAAATGGGTGGATATTTTTGCCGGAAATCAGCGTCTCGAGCCGGACAAAAACGACCTGAGCTTCATAACATGGAAGACGGGCAAAGCCTATTACAATAATTCCGATAATTACAAGATAATTCCGGATACCAAGAAGGGTCTGTGTTTCCAACACAAGGGCGATGGTTGTGTGATTCATATTGAAAAGCGCATGACTGAGGATAGTCCACGGTGCACTTTTGTGGAATCAGCAAAAAATGGTTCCATTATTATCTATGATCACAAAATAAGGCGAAAAAATTGATTTGGCATTAAACGAAATGCATCGAGTTTTACTTTTATGATCTGTTCATTTAAATCAGCTCTTTCGGGATCAAACCAAACCTCTTGATAGATCAAAAAGGCTGCCATAAACCAAAACAATATCAAGAACATCATAATATTTGGCATATTCGACTCTGACAAAGCAAAATAATCGAGCAGCAGACCAGACCAGACTGCCTGAGGCCGCCTACGTCACCGACAAGCGTCATAAAAAATCTCAGGAGAGCATACACAACACCATACATATACGATATATCTAGTATAGTTCAGAGAGAACTGGAGAGAGTGTTCCCCCATTCGCGAGCACCATCCAAAGGGGACACCATCAGTCAGTAGGCGTTTAAAGCGCTCCAAGACTGGATGCTGCCGTCGCGTTCGAATAAATTCACAGAAATATATTTGAAAAAATTCTACTTTACGTAATTTTCCCTGTGTGTGTGTGTGTGTGTTTGTGTGTGCCGTCTATATGTAGTTGAGTATTGAAAAAAACGAAATGGCCGCTGCATTTAGAAAATTCAATTAGTTTCGAGTGTTTTTGTTTTTGGAAACCAAAAAGAAAAAGTAAAATGCATTTCTGTCCAGTCTACATTTATGCCTTTGTATTATTCAAGACGATTTTAGCCCTGGGTGGCGATGGTCGTAATGAAATCACAGTGGGTCCGTCTTCAGTCATTCATTCGAATGATTTATTCAATAATTTCCCCACTGTTTAGGTGCGATTTTCTATGAAAATGAAAAGGAAATCGAACTCAGTTTCGATCAGGCATTCCGTGAGGTCAATAATCTGAAATTTGCGGAACTCCGTTTTGTCACCATCAAGCGATATATGCCCACGAATGATAGTTTCCTGCTACAACAGATTAGTGAGTATCGATCTTGAAGAGAACATGGCCATCCTCCCATCCCCACCCCATCGTAAACTTATGAAAAATTCATCTTCCGTGTAGCTTGTGAACTGATTTCCAATGGCGTTGCGGCTATTTTCGGACCAAGTTCAAAGGCGGCTAGTGGTACGTTCACGTTCATCTCTATGGCCAAAGAAATACACATGTTCTATTCTGTGTGCTCTCTTGTAGATATTGTGGCGCAAATTGCAAATACGACCGGCATTCCACATATAGAATACGACCTGAAACTGGAGGCTACGCGCCAGGAGCATTTAAATCATCAAATGTCTGTGAATGTGGCACCCACCTTGTCCGTTCTATCGCGTGCCTACTTTGAGATCATCAAAACGAACTATGAATGGCGCACCTTTACACTCATCTATGAAACGCCAGAGGGTGAGTTATGCCATCATTTAGATACCCTTTAATCGGCGATACCTTTAATCTGTATCCCTTGTAGGTCTCGCACGCCTACAAGATCTTATGAACATTCATGCTCTGAACAGCGACTATGTAAAGCTAAGAAATCTGGCAGACTATGCGGAGGATTATCGTGTGCTATGGAAAGAGGCAGATGAGACCTTCCACGAGCATCGCATCATACTGGATTGTGAGCCGGGAACGTTGAAGGAGCTACTGAAGATCTCTGTGGATTTTAAGCTGCAGGGACCTTTTAGGGTATGATATCCATTCGAAAAATATCAGTACCTGGACTTCAAAACTATGATATTTCTAGAACTGGTTCCTCACACATCTGGATACGCATAGTTCTGGCTTAAAGGATATTTATAATGAAGATTTCAAGGCAAACATCACATCAGTGCGTTTGAAAATCGTTGACCCCAATCCCTTTGAGAGGAAAAAGACGCGCTTTAGCAAAGTGGATGTAAGTTTGTATTAGAGTCCCTCTATCCAAAAGACACTCAAAAATCTGTTTATAATCTGTCTTATTATTAGCAAATATTGGGAAACCAAACGATGCTACCCATACTCATCTACGACGCTGTTGTGCTGTTTGCCAATTCGGCCAGGAATATTATAGCTGCCATGCAGCCCTACCATCCCCCAAACAGACACTGTGGCAGTCCGAATCCTTGGATGCTGGGACCCTTTATAGTCAATGAAATGAAAACCATATCGGAGGATGACGTGGAGCCGCATTTCAAAACGGAAAACATGAAGCTAGATGAAAACGGACAGCGTACACAATTCAATCTGGAGATCTATAAGCCCACAGTGAATGAGCCTTTGATGGTCTGGACACCGGATAATGGGATAAAGAGGCGTCACATTAGCCTGGATCTGGGAGACTCTGGCTCCACACAGGATTTCTCAGTGCAAAGGAAGGTCTACACTGTTGTCACACATTACGAGGAACCATATTTTATGATGAAGTACGAAGTCCAAGCAGTCTGTGTATGTTTTTTAAAGTTTCTCCTCTTTATTTCATTTCAGGGAAGATCATGAGAACTTCAGAGGTCGCGAAAAATACGAGGGCTATGCTGTGGATCTCATCAGTAAATTGTCGGAACTTCTGGAGTTCGATTATGAGTTTATGATTGTCAATGGCAATGGTAAATACAATCCAGAGACCAAGCAATGGGATGGCATTATAAGAAAACTAATAGATCATGTGGGTAGCACAAGGAAAACTATGGAAATTTGTTCTTAATCTGAGTTCCATTCAAAGCATGCTCAAATAGGAGTCTGCGACCTGACCATCACCCAACTTCGCCGCTCTGTCGTGGACTTTACGGTGCCCTTTATGCAGTTGGGGATCAGCATTCTGCACTACAAGAGTCCGCCGGAACCAAAGAATCAATTTGCCTTCCTCGAGCCCTTTGCCGTGGAGGTCTGGATCTACATGATCTTCGCTCAGTTGGTTATGACTTTGGCTTTTGTTTTTATAGCCAGGTGAGTGTCCTTCTGGATCGGTTTTTATGCCTTGTAATTCAAAGATCCTTTTTGTAGACTTTCCTATCGCGAGTGGTTGCCACCAAATCCGGCCATACTCGATCCCGATGAACTGGAGAATATATGGAATGTGAACAACTCCACGTGGCTTATGGTGGGATCTATCATGCAACAGGGTTGCGATATACTACCCAGGTTGGACATGATATTCTAAAGAAAAATATCAGCAGATGATCATTATTTTGTGTCATTTTCAGAGGCCCCCACATGCGTATCCTCACGGGAATGTGGTGGTTCTTTGCTTTGATGATGCTCAGTACCTACACGGCCAACTTGGCTGCCTTTTTGACCAGTAATAAATGGCAGAGTAGCATCAAAAATCTACAGGGTCTCATTGAACAGGACGAAGTGAAGTATGGCAGCATGCGTGGAGGCAGCACTTCGCTGTTCTTTTCCGAATCGAATGAGACCGACTATCAGAGGGCCTGGAATCAAATGAAGGACTTTAATCCATCGGCCTTTACCACCACCAACAAGGAGGGCGTGGCACGTGTACGCAAGGAAAAGGGCTCCTATGCTTTTTTGATGGAGACCACCAGCCTTACCTACAATATTGAAAGGAACTGCGACTTGACACAGATTGGTGAACAGATTGGAGAGAAACATTATGGTCTGGCAGTGCCATTGGGTGAGGATTTATCTAGCAGAAACTATGCAGAAATGTATCATTATTTTCTCTTTCCGATTTAGGAGCCGACTATCGCACTAATCTAAGCGTTTCCATACTGCAATTGAGCGAGAAGGGCGAGCTCTACAAAATGAAGAACAAGTGGTGGAAGAACCACAACGTCACCTGCGACACCTTCCACGAGGTGGACGGCGACGAGCTGTCGATTATCGAGTTGGGCGGTGTCTTCCTTGTATTAGCTGGAGGCGTCCTCACTGGCGTGATTCTGGGCATCTTTGAGTTCCTTTGGAATGTCCAGCATGTGGCTGTTGAGGAGCGTGTCACCCCATGGCAGGCACTGAAAGCGGAACTCAGCTTTGCCCTCAAGTTTTGGGTGCCCAAGAAACCCCTGAGAATATCCAGTAGCAGCGATAAATCCTCCTCTCGAAGATCATCTGGTTCTAAAAAGAGTCGCAGCAAGACGGGCAGTTAAAAAACCTTGTTTAATAACATTTAAATTTGAATTAAAACTATTTTTTGAAAGTGAATCTAAAGAGAAGTCGTCAAGGAAATTGGGCAATCTATGGTTTTAGTCGCTTCGATATATGCATATACATATATTTTTTCGTGCTATATTTATAGATACTTTTTTGTGGACTACTTACTTAGAGGGTGGTTTAGGGGTATATAAGACTAGATCGGATACTTGCGTCTAGATCCCAAAGAGGGTTTTTGAAAGTTATCTAAAAGTAGCTGAAAATCATTAAGGTATAAGTCTTTTAGAAGTCAACTAAGGGTGTGAAATATTCGACTCTCACCAATTTTTCCTGGTTTTTTGTGGTACCCTACTTAGACGGGTATGGGGGCGTCCGGTTAGCCTAATTTTAGAGAACATTTAGTTTTCATTTATTGGTCCATTTCCAGCTACAGATGATGCCCAGGGTCTGCCTGGTCGACACAGAGCGTTTCTCTCTCTTTTTTTTTAGCGATGCGTGTTATCCATAACACTAATGGCTCCTTCCACCCACGATTGTTGTTGCTCTCCCAGACAGAGAGAGCGAAAGAGAGATCGTAGACAGCTCCATAAAATTTCATTTTTTGTGCTTCTTTCTCAGTGCCTTGCGAGCAGTGCCCCGGCACGGAACCGGACCAGTTTTCGTTTTTTTTTTGTCGATCTATACTTATTTCTTACGCCCGATGGGAAAAAAGTTTTCCCAGAGTATTTCGTAAAGTGAATTGGAACACTGGGATATAGAGTCTTAAATATCACTTCGATATAATGCTGAACTTTAGATGACACATCGTGATGTCTGTCATACAGTTCCTAGTGCTAGTGGCTCTATTTTGTTCCAGCAATGCCAATGATGAGGCTTTGGTGGTTAAAATTGGTTGGTAGACCTACATGTATATAGAAACCGATTAATATGGAATATATCGTTCATTTAGGGGCCATTTTCTTCGATACGGAAATGAAGCTCGCTGAAGCCTTTGATGTGGCCGTGGAAGAAGTGAATGCCGTGAATCCGAACCTACGATTGGAGCCCATCAAACATTATATGACAATTGATGACAGCATTGTCTTACAGGATCTGTGTTAGTGGTTTACAGATCTTCTTTAAGGATTATACAGATCTGATATGGTTTTCCATTTTTTGTAGCTTGCGAATTGATTGGAAATGGTGTCGCAGCTATTTTTGGACCAAGTTCAAAGACAAACAGCGGTAAGTTCTTGTGTTTTTTATTCCTTTTGTCTGGCCCATGGTTTAATTATTTTTAAACAACAAATCATATGCTCTAGCGTCATAAAATAATGTCTAGCCATATATACATATATGTATAAATCCATAAAGATTAGAGACCAAAAGAGAGGGAGAGTCTGTCGTGCATTCTCCTCAGGGGGAGAACTTCTAAAGGCTCGTCAACCTCGTTAATGATTCTTCAGAATATCCAAACACACTCTCCCATAAAAATCGGGCCAAGCAGCATCCGAAAGATCCAAATATTTTTGCAGTAAATAAACGATTTTTTGAACCGATGCCAAGAATACATTTCCCCCTCTCGATGGCTGTTCTGTTTGTGTTGTGCTCTTCGTGTTTTGCTCAGCACTTTCATTGTGTGTTTTGTTAGTTCCCCAAATCATTCTAAACAAAAATATACACTCTCTCTCTCGCTCACTATATATATCTTTTGTTATCGTGCTCTCTTTGGCAGATATTGTTGAGGTTTTGTGTAATATGACGGGTATACCACATCTACAGTTCGACTGGCATCCGCAGCAGTCGTTTAGGGAGAGACTCAACCATCAGATGACTGTCAATGTGGCCCCAATGGAACTGATGCTATCGAATGCCTTCTCGGATATTTTGGGCAGCAAGCCCTTCGATTGGAAGTCCTTTACCATTGCCTATGAGAAGAGTACTCGTGAGTATTTCTCTCTATTATATATAAAAAAAGGGAGTAGAAAGCGCAGGGGGCTTGAATATTTTACCAGATTTTTTTTCAATATTTCAAGCAGATTGTATGTTCAATTTATGTTACTATTATTAACTTTATAATTATGTTCTCTTTTCTATCTTAAAACCATTCTTAACCATCTTTTTTCTAGCTTATACTTACATTTTCTTGCTTTAATAATATCGTCTTATCTATGGAATCTAAGCGTCAATAGTCTAAGTCATATATCCACTTTTCCTTTTCCCTATCCAAATCCTCCCTTAGACCTCAATCGCCTGCAGCATATCTTGGCCTGGAAACAGCTCCACAAAACGGGTATCAAAATGCAGGAATTTCAGCGTGGTGACGACTATCGCATACTCTGGAAAAGAATCAACAATGCCCGAGAGAAGTTTGTGCTATTGGATTGTCCCTCCGACATGCTGGTGGATGTAGTCAATGCCTCCATAGACTTTAATATGACAGGCTCTTTCAATGTGAGTATCTTTGATATACAACAATAAATTATTGATTTTTGACGATATCTCTTTTGACAGAATCTATTTCTAACCAATTTGGATACCCATGTCAGTGGCATAGATCGGTTCTATTCGAGAGAGTTTACTGTGACAGTGGCAGCTGTAAGACTAAGAACATATATTCCGCCGCCAATTCATGACGAGATTGATGTATTCGATAATGAAGTGGATGCAAGGGTGGGTTCTCCGGATTAAAACTAACTTTAATTGGATCTTAAATTAATCTTTTCTTATATGTAGTTTGACTCCTTGGGAACGCAGCTGGTCTATGATGCAGTGGTTCTATTTTACAATGCTCTACTGGATATGAGTCAGCGATCGGGTTTCTATATGCCACAATTTAGCTGTGGGCATGGCTTTTGGCAGCCAGGACCACATGTAGTACAGAAAATGAAGGAGGTAAAAGAGAGTACTTCGAAATCCAATCAGATGCTTATTTTATATCATATTTCAGCTCTCACCGAAGCAAGTGAAGCCCCCCTTCAAGACCCAACGGCTGAGGATCAATGCGAATGGCCAGCGTGAAGATTTCAATTTGGAAGTATACAATCCGCTCATCGATCGCGTGACCCACATTTGGAATAAAGATTTTCAGCTTGTGGATATTGAGAAAATTAAGGAAAACTCCACGCAGGCGGTGAAGCAGAGACGTCTGGAGATAAAAGAGGATTTCTCGCAGAAGCCCGTGCGGTTTACAGTGGCCACTCGTGTGGGTAAACCGTACTTTAGCTGGCGGTTAGTCAACCCTATATATATCCGTTTTATCTTCTACTTATCTCTATATCTTCTTGCAGAGACGAACCCGAAGGCGTTCACTACGAGGGCAATGAACGCTTTGAGGGCTATGCCGTGGATTTGATCTATAAATTGGCAGAGGAATGCAAATTCGATTTCGATTTCGAACCTGTTAGGGATAATAAATATGGTAGCTACGATGCGGCTACCGATGAATGGGATGGCATCATACGACAGCTGATTGATAATGTAAGATACAGCATCCATACTGGAAAGATGCACAGCAGTAATTCCTCGAATCTCCTTACAGAATGCCCAGATAGGTATCTGTGACTTGACCATTACCCAGGCACGTCGTTCAGTGGTGGATTTCACTGTACCCTTCATGCAGTTGGGCATCAGCATTCTGTCGTACAAGGAGCCACCGCCCAAGGCGGATATCTATGGCTTCCTCAATCCGTATGGTGTGGAGGTGTGGCTTTATGTAATGATTGCCATGATGATCACATCGATGGCCATGATTTTGGCCGGACGCATGGATCATGGATCATGGGAACCTCCAACGGAGAATGCCAATCATGAGCTGGTGCGTCAGAATATCTGGAATATGCATAATACCATGTGGCTGGTATTGGGTTCTATATTGACGCAAGGCTGCGATTTGTTGCCAAGGTAAGTAAATCTGAACTAATTTATTTTTTCTATTTATTTTTCTCGTTCTTCTCAGGGGCCTCCCCATGCGACTGCTGACTGCCTTTTGGTGGATATTTGCTCTGCTCATATCTCAGACCTATATTGCAAAACTGGCTGCCTTTATAACCTCTTCCAAGCTGTCGGGAAATATAGCCTCCCTGCATGACCTCGTTGACCAAAATAAGGTACAGTTCGGGACCATACGCGGTGGTGCCACCTCCGTTTACTTTTCCGAATCGAATGACACGGAGAATCGCATGGCCTGGAACAAGATGTTGTCCTTCAAGCCAGATGCATTCACCAAAAACAACGAAGAGGGTGTCGATCGGGTTAAACTTAGCCGTGGAACGTATGCATTTCTCATGGAGACCACCAATCTGCAGTACGTTGTGCAGAGGAACTGTGAACTGACACAGATTGGAGAGAGTTTTGGCGAGAAGCATTACGGGATAGCAGTGCCATTGAGTGAGTAGTGGATCTACCCATGTTTTTTTGTAAGAATTCTGTATATATTTTCCCTCGATAGATGCCAACTTTCGTTCGAATCTCAGTGTGGGAATCCTCAAGCTGAGCGAACAGGGTGTCCTCTACAATTTGCGCAACAAATGGTTCAATAGCAACGAGAGCACTTGTGTCGAGGCCTCCACAATCGATGATGGCCAGTTTGATATGGATTCTGTGGGTGGACTATTTGTGGTGCTCATTGTGGGTTTGTTTGTTGCATTTCTCATTGGCATAGCAGAGTTCCTATGGCATGTCCATCGCATAGCTGTGAAAGAGAAGGTTTGCTGCACTCTTATATGTCTCCGAATATGATGATTAATAGCTCCCTATTTATAGATACCCCCCATGTTGGCCCTGAAAGCAGAGTTTAACTTCCTCATACGCTTCTGGCTGACTAGGAAGCCTTTGCACACGTATCGCCAGAGTCGAGACTCGACTTCCACGGGCTACTCCTCGCTGCAACAGCTGTCGAGTGCCTCTACCGAAAGAAGGAGGAAAAAGACAAAGAAAAGAGCGGAGAAGTAGAATGGATGGAAGGCTTGCAAACATTCAGTGAAATATACATAGAATAGAGATAGGATATTATAGAGAAACAGAAACCATGATATAATTTAAACATAAACGAAAAGTGTATTATTATGGAATTTAAGCTTACATTACAAGGATCGTGAGAGCGACCTGGGGTAAAAACAGCGTAGTTGATGTCCTGTCCTTGTACTCTGTGATTCCTGCTTTCTTTGAGAGTTATTTCTTCTTCCGCTTTACTTTCAAACCAATTCCCTTCCAAGCAAGAGTTTTATTGAAACAATGGGAGACAACAGCAGCTTTTTAATCCGCACTCATTAACATTCCCGTCAGCCAATTGCCACCCACAAATTTGGGCATCTTAAGAGCCCATAGACCCGTCAACTACTGGGACATAATTAACCCTTATTTGTACATTTTATTGCCTGCACCATAAAAGAGCCATTTAAATTACAAAGCGCAATACAGCCATTTGGCAGGCCCGGCCCAGCCCAGCTCGGATCGGTGCGCCGTCGAGTCGAGTGCTGGCATTCAGGATCCAGGACCGGACGCCATAAAGGGCGCGAAATTGTCTGAGGTGGAATGCTGATTGTTGAGTGGCATTTAACTTTAAGGAAATTTTCGACGGTCGACGGCTGGCTGCCGCTGCTGCTGCTGCCTTAAAGCAGCTTACAATTTACAGTTCGGCCACAGCCGCACTGTGGGCCAAGCCGCTTAACTGCCATAATCCAAGTATCTGGCCAGAACGCAGCAGCAGACCCAGCAGACCCACACTTGACCCTTTCACAACTCGTACTTTTTCTCCTCTCCTTTTGCCCCATTCCGACCCTTTCACTGCCCTTTTCTCTTTTCCCTTTTTTTTTATGTTGCGGGACCCATCAAAGTTGAATGCGAGTGCGTGTCTGATGCGGGCAGTGGTCGGGCGTCATCGAAGTGGATTTCGGCAGGAGGAATTTGCTTGTTAGGTCATAAAAATTCAATAGCTAAGGGGAAACTAGCCCTTGAATAGAGCTTCGCTAAAAAATCTACTCTGGCTCTCTAAGTGTGATTGAAACTGGTGGTGACTTGATTAAGGGTTTTCGAAGCCACCACCCCAAAAGCTTAACCAGTTTTTGCTACCCTTTTCGATGGATGCACTTTTGTAATTCCCAATTGGTTATAGCTCCCTTCAGGCATATGAATATGATGCATTTGCTGATCTCTTTACCAGCCTTGTGCAGTGGCAATATCGCAAGCAATGAAGTCACAACTGAGCTGCGATTATTGCTAGTTGAAAACTTTAACCAATAACTCGCCCTCTGTTCGGTTCCGCAAGGTTCCGATACAGTGAGGCAATTTTTTTAAGGTCCCAAAAGGGCCGACTTATGAATACATTTCAAGACTATAACGTTTAAGCTTTAGAACTAAAGGATGATATTCCATTAGAAGCTATAGTGGCAGCAGCTCTGACCGGGCACAGACTGTGACCACTGTCGGTTACAGATCACTGTTATCGCTGTCAGGATCCTCCACAGGCTCCCTTCCTGAGTTTTCATTCTTTCCAAAAATTATGCTACCCTCCGTAATAATAGATACCCTTTAAAATTTCCGACATAAATCGCATTCACACTCTTTTACTCATTCCAAGCCAACACCTACAGAATCCAGCATCTTCATTAGGTTGGGGATCAACGCACGAGTGGCTAACAAATCATTTAATAAACACATTCCTCTCATCTCTGTCAAAAGTGACATGGCCCCATAAGCTTATTAACCCTTGTCAGGGAAACGCCCTAGGGCCAAAAAAATTCCACTAAACGGATGTTGGCCATCAAACAATAACAAAAACTACAACAACCCCATAACCCCACACAGACAGAGAGAGAGAGGGAGAGAGAGAAAGAGAAAAGAGCGATAAAAAACAGACGCAGTCGATTGCCTCATCGACGGAGCGGAAACAATTGACTCGATTACACGGCAAACAAAAACAACTTGCCAACATAAACATGACAGACCAATAAAAGCAACAACAGGACACTACTACGACACAAAGGGATACACCAAAAAAAAAGGGCAGCCAAACCCGGAAAAAACGAGGAAATACCCGTTCCATCAAATAAAAGGGTAGGTTCAAGGACCGCAGTAGAAGATACCCTTAGATAGGCAGTTGTCTTACGCTTAAGTTTGATTGAAAGGATCCTTTAAACCAGAAGGTTTTTTTTCTAAGAACTCGTTTATAATTTCTATAAAAGATTGAAATGGATGCAATTGAGGATATATGTACATTGATTATGATTTTATATGCTACTAGGGGGCAACCAAACTGGTTTCTCTTGTGATTGGGATTCACGAAATTTCAACATGCTCACACTCACATTTTCGTTATCTTGTTGGATTCGTTCGCCTGTAATTTATGCTGTGCTATTCCTCATGCAAATACTTCCATCCCTTTATTGCAATCATCTAACAAAAATCAAAGGACCCTCTTGTTGGGTATAAACAGAGGATATAACAATGTTGCAAGTGTAAAGAGTGCGTGTGAAGGGATGTCCGATGGCTTTGGGTTTTGTGTTTTGTGTTTTGGGGCTTGGGGCTTCGGATTGACCCCAGCTAGGGAGAGGCAGAGAGAGCGAGCTCACTTCTTTGGTTGCTTTTTTTATCTGACATCTTTTTGAGCTTGTTTTGATTTGAATAAATGTGTGCCTTTATTTTGATTTCATTGTCGAATTGTTTGCTGCTGTTGCGAGCGACTGCCTTAAACCGCATTGTAGAATTTTCGTTATTGTTAGATATGCCGCACAATTTGAAAAACGTTTTGGCAAAAAAACCGCAAATTGTTTTATTATCTGTGCGGAAGCTTTCTTTTTTTGATTGTGTATAAAATTTTAATTGTTATTTATTGGGGGGTGATGGACGGGTGGGTGTGGAATGCAGCTGTTGTAGTGTTAATTGGTTGCTCTGCTGGAGACCAAAAAGGGGGTGAAAATATTTGTATATGCAGTGAAGTGCATTCACTGAATTAAATTGCAATTATTCGATCAAGTTGACAGGGAATACTTCTCTGTTAGTGAAACATTGATTCATTTTATTCATGGTTTGTTATTCAGGATTCAGTTAATTAAATTAATGTTTAGATTTTAATTGGTAATTATGCAAAGTATTATAGCAGACAGGCATATGATGGAAAGATAAAATGTACTTATTACGTATACGCCTGGTACCATTCACTCACTTTTAGAGTGTGCAAAAATTCTGAGTAAGCACAAATATCTACGGCACTCCACAAATGCAGTGCGACACACACTGACATACAAATCTCCGACGGAAAGTGCAGTTCTAGGCATCCACAATGCATTTTAAACAACAAGTTGTCGAGTGGCCCAGCCCGGCCCGGCCAGGCCGTAGCGCTACCCGATAATTGTTGCTCTGGGGCAGCAGAAGGGAGCCAATATGTTTGGCTTGTATTTTCGTGAGGAACACGCGCGACTCGAATGTGGTGTGGGTGTGGGTGTGTGCCTGGGAGCTGCCTGGTGAAATTTCGGGAAATTCAGCCAGCTAACCAGCAGAAAGCAAGCTGGCAAATAAAAACAAAACCAAAGCACAGCACGACGTGAAGGTGGAGTCCACCCCGGGGGGCCTACAGGCCGGCGGAAGCTGAGGCTGGCTCCTGTTCGGCAAGCTCAGGCTCAGGCTCTGGCAGAGGTACAAATTCAATATGGCGTCACAGAGGAAGTGCCACAGACGACGCACAGTGCATGTGCATTTGTGTGGGAGGAGTGGATGTGCATGTGCATGTGTGTGTGTTCTCTCATTGAACCAACAGCTTGTGGCGTCAATTTGTGGACATTATTGTTTCATGACTGCCAACTGGTTGGGCGGGTGCAACGTGCAACGTGCCACACATGAAACTAGAAACGAGAACGAGGCCTAAGCAAAGCTACCCGGAAAACTCGCCGCAATCACAGGATAACAGTTTTCCATGGGATCTGCTGCGGGGGGGAGAGGGCGGGTACCACCATCTATTGTTATTTGATGCAGCTGCTTTTGTGCCACTGTGGCACACAGCTGTGATCTCATTTTTGATTATTTACGCGTAGATTTGCGTGTTAAATTTGTGCCCAAAAATTAATTGCAAAACGCGGTTTTCTGGTTCTCTTTTTGGAATGCAGAAGAATGTGCATTCGGTACGAGGCCGCCGAGATAATTATGCCCCAATTAGTGTTTGGTTGTTCGAATGGGAAATCAATTACGGAGATAGGCATTCGATTACCCCAACAGAGGGGGATTGCAGAAATATGGCTATGCTTTCCTTTTTCTGGCAAAAAATATAATTTAAATTGTACTACCTTCTGCAAGAATACAAAAATATTAACAATATTTTCGCACACTCATATTTCAAAGAACTATACATAAATTCTACTAATTATCCAAACAAATATGTTGCATTTTATCTTAAAAATTCCCAAAACAAATGGAAAATAGTTGAATAAGTGCAATGCATTTTCGGCAGCTAGAAAAAATATGGCATATGCCTTATATTCTGCCAGAGAGTTGATAGTTTTGTGTCCGCTGAATGTATTTTTCCCGAGGGGACTTCATTTCATGAACACGTCATAAATCAACTGCCAGCTTAAGCCTTTCTTAGCTATCAGAAAATCCCAAAATTGTCTCTTCAAACACTAAAGCCCCCAACCAATATCCGTCTGCGAATGAGTGTAGAGTAGAGGAGCCACCAGTTGAAATGCCCAGCTGCTGGACATTTACAAACGTATTAATTGATTTTCATTCTCTCGATGTTGGGCCAGGAGAATCCCCCAGTCTGTGGAGCCCTATTGGCCTAGCCCTTGTCCTCCTCTGTTAAGGGCCCCTGTCCTCCCCCCTCTGTTGGTCTGTAAAGTTGATTTGATTTTTAAGTCAATGTCAAATGCGTGTCTTGACTGACGTTCTCAATTTTGTGAGAGTTTCGATGGGGGAATGGAAAGTACGAAGTAGCATCCAGGGGCAACCACAACCCTAGACCGTAAATGACATTCGAGAAACTTGAAAATCGTCTGACGTTGATATTTTTCTTTTCGTTTAATGAAAATTGCGTTTTTGTCTCTAGACCTAGATCTCTTCGGTTTCCATTGCAACTTTGAACTTGTCGGTGATTTTCTGTTTTTCTTGCTGCCCTTTCATTTGCAGTTGCTGTGGAAAATTGATTTGCATTCGAGCTGCATTTAAACGTTTTCTTTATTGATTCTTTAATTGCTGAAGAAAGCATTTAAATATTTTCTATGATATTTGTGTGGCTTTGTAATTGAAAACTTCCATATTAAATTGGAAATTTACCTGCTCAATTTTAAATGTTACTTTATTAAATTATGCAAACTAAATTTAAGAAAGTCTACAAATTACATTACTTATGACCAATAAATTATTGCAGAATATTTTGCCATATATTTCTCTATTTATTTCTAAAAAATGTCCAATTATTAGGCCAATAATTTATCGTGCAAAAATCACATGAAGTCTAATTAGATTTTGCATAATAAATAAATAGGCAACCATCCGAAGCATATTCTCGCTTTTCAAAATAAAGTGAGACCAGCATTTTCTGCTCCCTATTTTATTTTCACAATTTAATGCCTTAAATATAAATAAATCTAGCTAATAAATAAAATAAATTGCGTAAAATGTCGTGCAACCTATCAACTGTTTGTCTTTTACAGAACTAAAACACGTTATGGAAATCGTTATTTGTATCGCATTTGGTTGAAAGGGAAATTATTGTAGGGGAAATTCTCCCTTGCGTTCAATCTCGTTCAACCCGGAGAACGAGAGCGCTTCCATCGTGGTTGCCAGGCAGCGGCTTTTCCTTGTTAGTCAATAGAAAATATTTAGAGACGTTGATACTAATTTAGTCTTGGGATATAAAATAGGGAGAAGAGTATACAAATTTGGCTACAAAATATGTGGTAAAGAAATAGTAGATTGTTGGCTACCGAATGAATATGAGAAGGGCTTTCAGAAATGACTATTGAGTGAGTTGTTCTTCGGTTAATCAGGAAGTAAATTTATTAAAAATATGATGAAATAATCATAAGTAAGGGAATGATTATTACTTAGTATATGAAATCTCTAATGTGTACAATAAAGAGCAGAAGAAAAAGAATAGTTAGTTTAAAAATAAAGAATGCAACCCAATGCAATTACTTTACTATTTAACATGTTGTATACGCAATTTTCACCAATGTGTAATGATAAACTCTATAATAATTTATAGCTTAAGAAAAAGCTCTCTGAACACCATATTAAAGCCTTAATAAAACAATTTTCAAGTTTAGCTTCAATGTCAAGACAACATGTTGTATACGTAATTTTACCCTATAATAAAACTGGGGAAAATGGCAAATGGAAAGCGTGATTCAGCCAGCTGTAATGATTCCCAACACACAACAAAAAATTAATATAACAAGAACAAAAAAAAACCAGAAAGAGAAAACGAAGAAAACTCGCAGGAAAATTCGATTCCGACAGCCGAAGACACGAAGAAACGAACAAGCCGTATGCGCCCAATGCGAAGACATTGAAAATTGGAAAATATACGCCTACCAGGACATGCGATAGGCTGTTCCCGTTAAATAATAAATAAATACGCGACGCACCCACACCGACACCGACTCCCGACAGCCACCCACCCATCCGGTTGTAATGCGCAGTGGAGTCCCCGATAAGTATGCTATAGAAAACAAATGTTTGACATGACTTATGAGGAAGTCAGACAGCCAGTGAAGGAGCACCAGTGAGGAGGAGGGCTCTTCGCCGAGATGAGGCCTAAGTATTGTCTATGGTAAGGGTGGCTGGCTACATAGCTATATAGAGGTACCTACGCTATGTATCCCCTATATATATGATGTTTTTTTTCCTTTTATTGTTTCCTGGCGACTGCGCATATTTTCCTTCTATTCATATACTTTTCCTTTCTTTTCTTTTTTTCCCACTTTGCTCTCATTTACATTTTTGTTCTTTTTCTTGTTGTGCCTTCTGTGAGAATGGGTCGTTATCTTTCAATTGGTTGGCGATTGTTTGGAGTTGGGAGTGCAAAGAACTCACCTCAGCGCAGCAGGAAGTATGTAGTAGTCTAAAAAGGTAATATGGTCGTGGTTCTGGAAATGTTTCGGATATTTTATTTTCTGAAATGCCATTGTTTTTTACATAAATAAAGGACTGATCATACGATAGCTTCCGATTGCTTGTCAGCTTTACTTTTTCTGGAACCAAAAGAGAGGATTCAGTGACCATCCTTTGAAATCACATCCACCCAAAAAACCAAGCCCTGAGAATCAAATAGTTACGCTTAGATTTTAATATTTATACCAATAGATTTAACACCTCAGAGTAAATAGTGAAAATAAAGTGTGTGATCTAAATATATTTCATAACTTAAATATATAAATTTAATATTAAATGTTTACTACAAATTTAATAAATTTCATGTATATTAAAGTATTTTTTTTAGATTAAATAGGGGTCGTGCTAAAAATACATTTTTATTTAAATTAACATGAATTCTATTTAGTTTTACAACGTTTGCAGTTAAAAATAAAATATTTAATTTAAATATGGTTGTGTTCCATGTAACTATGCCATTATTCATCAATGTCTCAGTTTTTAGATCCGCTCTGGGGAAAAGTTTGCCTTAAATATAAATTGTAATACCATTATTCGC